>JAGPOW010003642.1:44801901-44824696 GCA_030014935.1 Caiman crocodilus
GGCTTTTTTGAAGTCAAGATATATGACATCAATCTCTTCTCCCTTGTCCAGGTGATAGGTCACCTGGTCATAGAAGGAAATGAGATTGGTCAAGCAAGAACTACCCACAACAAACCCGTGCTGGCTATCCTTCAGGATGTTGGCATCAGCCAGTCCATTCAGGATGGCCTGTTTAATAAAATTTTCTAAGATCTTTCCTGGGATAGAAGTCAGGCTAATGGGCATGGGCGCCCCATGGGACTGATGAAAGACCAACGCAAAGTACCTATTTAATAGGTTGTTTTTTTTCCTGGGCGTCAATTGTGAGTTGCCCCATCTGGTTCAGCAGGGGTCCAAAGTTGCCCCTGCTTTTCCTCTGACTCCCCACATATTTGAAAAAGGACTTTTTATTGTCCTTGATGCTCAAAGCTAGTTGGAGTTCAGTTGCAGCCTTGGTTTTCCTGGTATGCTACCTACAGGACTAGACCAGTGCGGAATAATCCTCCTTGGAGGTGACGCCCATTCTCCATCCTTTGAAGGCCATTCTTTTTAGCCTCAGGAGGTCTGCTAGGTCCCTAGAAAGCCCAGGGGGATGCTGTGCCCTCTTGCTGCCCTTCCTACACAGTTACTGAGCTGTGTCTTCCAGTAGCTCATCAATGTCAGACAACAAAGACTATCATTCATTTCCTACATGCTAGCCTAGTAAGTGGGATTCATCAATACCTTTTTATTTCTATACCTTTTTATTTTATTATTATATGAATTCGTTTCTTTCAATTTATTCCTCCCCCAAAATCCTCTTTTTGTTTTTGTTAGTCTATTTTGATTTTTTTCTCCCAGAAAAGAAATCTGTGCTTTCTCTCACAGTGTATACATTCCATTCACTTTGCAGGAAAGCACAGCATATATTGCATATTATAATACATAATTTATACAGCAACACTGCAAATATTTATATCTTTATATATATATACACATACATTAGACAAATACACATATATATACAATTATCTACATATATTACACAAATCAGATTACATTACAAAAGAACACAAAGATTTTCCAGCACACCAAGGCAAAGACACTACAAAACACACCATGAAGCATGCAGGAAAGGCAGTTGACAAGTCTTCAGGGAGGAAAAGAAGAGGGGTTAGAGGGAGAGCTGTAAGTCCCCTCACCCCCTCACCCCCACAAACTGAGCCTCTTTGCTACATTAAGCAGGCATCAGGCTTCCACTAGTTCTACAGTAGCAAGGAGAGGGGAGTAGTGCCAGTGCCACTGCCTGTAACTGAGTCTGCATCCCCTCCAAGAGCACCAGCCATAACCTCCACCTTCACCACCATGAAAACAAGCAGCAGCACCAGCATGACAGTCTCCTCCACCCCCATTTCTCTTCCCATGCTTAACTTTCCAGTGCCAAAGGAAAAACTGGATCTGGATCTGGATCTAAATGCTATAGCAAGGGAAATTCTTGGGAAGAAGGGGGAAATCATCTAAGTTTGTCCTCCATACCCAACAAGTTTCCCCTAGAGCCAGGTCTCCTTCCCCAGAAGGCACTTTGGAGGAGACTGAGGTAGAAGATGAAGAGGCAAGAGTCTCAGCTGAGTCCACTTCTGTTGCTTTGCCTCTGCCTGCTCAGGCAGGGGAAAAGGCAGCATTCACACATGCACTTGCACCCCAGAAGCGAGCGGGTAGTGTGGTTTGGGATCATTTTGAGTTGGCAGATGATCCCAAATATGCTATTTGCCTGCACTGCTGAGCCAAAACCAGCCAGGGCAAGGGAACAAAATAGATAAGCACCACCGGGATGCTGATTCATCTCTGCAAGCACCACTCCTTTGCCCTTGCTTCTCCTCAGCCTGGCACCAGTGGGAAGTCTCCCTCTTGCTCCAAAGACCCTGCTCCCCCAAAGCAGAAGCAGGCCACCCTGGAACAGTGGAGGAAAGGCAGACATAAAGAGGGCCACATTGCAAGGGTGAGTGAGATCACCCATACCTTTGGGGAGATGTTTGCTCTGGATGGCCAGCCCTTCTCCTTAGTTGAGTGGTCAGGTTTCAGGCAACTCATGGCATTAATGGCCCCATCCTACCAAGTGCCTGCACACATCACCTTCTGCAGGATGGTGGTTCCCTCCCTGTATGAGGCATGCAGGGAGTACATGAGGGAGGAACTGCACAAGTCAGGCCTGCAGGTGGCCTTACACTTCACCTTGGACATCTGGAGCAGCCAGGGTGGTAATCACACCTATTTCTCCCTCACAGGGCACTGGTGTGACCAGTCAGTCTCTTGGTGGGCTCTCCTTCAAGCCAAGGTGATGCATGAGTCCCACATGGCAATGAAGATCATTGGGGCCATTAAATGTTTGGTGCAGGGTGGCTCATTGGGCAGGGTGAGCTCATCTATGGGTTTATGGTCACCAACAATGGGGCAATATGGTGAAGGCAGTTCATGATGCCAACTTTGTTGTCATTTGCTGTGTGGCACACAAGTTGCACCTCATTGTCAGGGATGCCTTGGAGGGGACAGAGCTGCTGGTGACAGCACCAGCACCACTAGAAAGCTCACTCCCATATGCAGGAAGGGGGTGGGCTACTTCTACCAGAGCATCAAGTGGGGGCAAGATGTTGCAGGAAACAGGTAGGGCTGAACATTCCAAGCACAAAATCAAGCAGGATGTGGAGACTCAGTGGAACTCCACATATCTGATACTTGGGAGGCTGGTAGAGCAACAGAAGGCCATCCATGAGATGGCCTTGCTCAGGGAGACTGAGATCAGCAGCCCCCTTAACAAAGCTGAGTGGGATATCATCTCCCTGATCTTGGTGGTCCTCAAGCCTTTCCTTGAGGCCACTGAAACCCTAGCACTGGTGATGCCCTCCTTAGCCAGATGATCCCTGTATTGAGGGAACTTCAGAAACAAATAGAGAAGTTCCAGAGGATCAGTGTTCCTGGCTGGGGCAAGCTGCTGCCACCAGATATGCAGGCACTGGTGAGACAGCTTAAGGAAGGCATCAGGAACTGGTTTGATCCCTTGCAGTCCACCTGCTGACCACCATGTGAAACTCAATGGTAGAAGGGGAGCATATGCAAAAGCCAGATCCTGAATCAGTGGATGGAGGTGCTGGTGAAGAGTCAGGGAGGCAGAATGGTAGAGGTGGGGGAACATGGAAAAGGGGGATCCACTGTCCTATGCCAGCATGCCATCCATCAGCCAGTCTCCTCCACCATCAGAGGTGCTGCCAATGTGAGCCAAGGGCATAGCTTTCATGGTAGGGTCCAGAGGCACCAGACTCCACCAACAGGAAGGTAGTGCTCAGGTCTTGCTGGCTGCCCATTTTGTTGAGGATGTGTAGCCACTGCTGTGTGACTCCTTGGCCTACTGGGCAAGCCACAGTCAGATGTAGCCGGATCTGACCACGGTTGCCCAGGAACACCCATCCTGTCCACTGACCAGTGTTCCAAATGAGAGGGTGTTCAGCATTGCTGGCGATGTAGTGACATCCCACTGCATCTCCTTGGATCCTGGTTTGGTGGAGCAGCTGGTGTTCCTTGAAGTGAATCTCCCACTGCTGGGGTTCTCCAAGCTCCACATGCGGACACAATGAGTGCCACCCTCCTCACTCTATCCACACCCATTTCCCTTTTTCATTTTATTAAAAACCATTTAATGCCCCACTGTCAGAGCTGGAGGCTGCACTCACTGCATCACCAGCCAGCAGGGGAAGAACATGTCCCTGCTGAGCTCCCATGGCAGGATGAACTTGGAGGAATGGGTTTGGGTTTTAGGGAAGGAGAACACCCCAGATCCTGGGCATGACCACTAAAACTGCACTCTGCCAGGTTCAGGAGGACATGGCAGCCCCAGGAAATTTGAGGACCAAGGATCTCCCTGGTGAAAGGTGGGTAGGAGGTCCCATAACCTCCAGCCACTGCACTCACTGCATCACCAGCCGGCAGGGGAAGAACATGTCCCTTCTGAGCTCCCATGCCAGGATGAATTTGGAGGTATGGGCTAGGACTATGGGGAAGAAGGAGACCTCAGGTTCTGGGCATGACCACTAAAACTGAACTTTGCCAGTGTCAGGAGGCTTGGTGGGACTTCTGGCAGTGCAGCAGCCCCAGGAAATACCAGGACTGAGGATCCACCTGGTGAAAGGTGGGTAGGAGGTGCCATAACTTCCAGCTACCACATGCATGCACACAGTCTTTGCTGGGGAAAGTCCAGACCCATCACTTCTTTGACAGTCCTGAGGCTTGCTGGTTGCAGTGGAGTTGTAATGCTCCAGATGAACTCAACTTAGCTGCCTGGGATTCCAGCTTTCAGGTTGAAAAACCCTTCATCAGACTGAGGAAGCACCTGCAGTTGGTGTGTGTGCTGTTCCTGGATGGAAAGAATAGTAAAGAAGCCAGAGGCTATCGTGCAATGCAGGTAAGCAAGTCTGTCAGTGAAAATGGAAATGGAGGCATCAGGGGATGATGGACAGTTTGGAGTGGGATTGGGAAGGGGAGGTAGCAGCACAGGTAAAAGTGGAGAAGTACCTGAGGAATCAGATGTCTGGCAGGTTGTAGTGTGTCAGAATTCCAATGTCTATTGAAACAGGGGCTCAGACAGGAGCCCAGTTACTAGATTTGCCATGGGTGTGGGTAGACATAGACAGCATTTTGCACCAGTGAAGGGAATCACACACTGGGAGAAGGTTATACTAATTAACCGACTGTGCCTGGTGCAAAGCCACCGGCAAGGGAACAAACTCAGTGCCTCTGGGCACTGGAGGAAGAATTGTGAGAGAGAAAGAGAGGAAGCTTGACTGGCAACCCTGGAGAACCCAAGATGGCAGGCCCCAAGATGATTCTACTGACTGGTAAGAAGACAGGGAACCCAAAGGGGAAGCAGGGCTCCAGGGGATCACTGCAAGGAAGATAACTCAGAAGTAGAGGGGTTCAGGGCAGCATGCTGGAGATAGAAGCAACACCAGGTTGCTTGCACCACCAGGAAGGTGTGGAGGAGAGCTGATCTGGCAGTTCGACAGGGGAAGGAGTAACGGGGACTGCTCCTGGCTTGAGACATGCAGCAGTGTGGAGAACATGCCTTCGCTAATGGGTTGATTGGCAAGAAAGATTCTGCCATATTGAAAGCTGACCAAAAGTATCCAAGACACTCTTTGGCTCTCAGAGTGGTTTTATTTCTTACATTGACTTCCCTAGCTAATGAGGTAGTTAGTGAGGAGATTATTACTGTGTAACCTCTAGCTCCAAATAAATCCACACTCGTGATTCATCATTTGGGTGGTCTGTGGTGCTTAATCCCCTTTTATTAACACTGAACATCTTCTCTCTTTTAATCAAAGTCATGGCAGGTGAGTTCAAGGGAGAAACTGAGGCAGACCCAGTTTGCCTTACATCTATATTGAGGTTACCCCCTTGCATCTATACTAAGTCCATGAGTTTTTGTACCTAGGAGGGCTGATGAAATGCAGTTCATAGTTTTGTCTCAGAAAAGTGGTTTGTAAATTTCCTTTGAGGATCAGGCCTAAGAGATTGGAGACCGGTGGTGTTCTTTTGTTATCTTTGACAGATTTTCATTGTGCACTCATTCTGGTGCTCATTTGTTGCTTGGTGTCTCCTGCTTGGTGCCCTGATGGAGATACATAATGTATTGTGAAGATATCTCCATACTGGAGATATTATTGGAAGGTTTTAACATGTTTTCTCATGGCATGGCCTGTATCCATTTGGTGTGTTTTGGACTGTAGGAAGTCAGCTTCTGGTGATGAGGTTAGTGAGGCTCAGTGCTTGTATGAATTTAAAAACCACTTTTCATAGATGAGCCTATGAATGCAGTTCATTAACCTCCTAGGTACAGAAACTCATGGACTCAAGATGGACACTGGAATTGTGACACACTCCAACCTGCTGGACATCTGACTCCCCAGGTACCTCTTCACTTTTACCTGCTACATCCCCCTTCCCGCCATCCCCATCCCTGTTTCCCCCTACACCCCATCCCCTGAAGCCTCCATTTTCATTTTCACTGACTGGCCTTCTTGCCTGCATTGCATGTCAGCATCTGGATTCTTTCCTATTCCTTCCATCCAGGAACAGCATACACACAAACTGCAGGTGCTTCCTCAGCCTGACGAAGGGTTTTTCAACCCAAAAGCTTGTTAAGATATATTTCTCTAACTATCTAGTTGGTCTACTAAAAAATACCAAATTGACCCAAAAGACCTTGTCTGCCAGTGCCATGTTCTTAGACCAACACCCCTAGCGCCTGTCCCTGGTCAGCTGACTGAAAGGAGGCAGCGCCCTGGGTACCTGTAAGCCGCAGGGTTGGGGCTGGCAGGGAGAGTTCTCTGACAGCTGCTGGAGAAGAAGCTCCTGCAGGAAAGGAAAGAAAACTGTGACAGGTTGGCTGCCTGAGATGCTAGTGCTATTTTGTTGCTTACTTACCTGTTGTTATTTAAAGTGGTGGACCAGGATGAGACTGTAGGGGAGAAGGAAGCCTCATTGGGGCACACTATCATGTCACATAAAGGCCTCAGTGCCAGTGAGGATGCGCCTTAATACAAACACAAAGTCACACATCACAAGTTTTGCTTGTCAGCAGATTGAGGTACAGTTTCCCTGAAACCCCTGCACCTATCACCTTGAAACTTTACACTCTTTGTGGCCTCAGCAGGGGCTACTGTTCCTGCTGTTTTTATCCAAATCAGGGAAGGAATGACAAAGTTATAGACAGTTTTGTGATTCTCCATTATAACCCATGGGCAAAACGTTGAAACAGTGAAACAGTTTCTATGAAACGAAACAGAATAGTGCGTCGAAACGAAACAAAACAAAACATTGAAACAAATCACTGTCCCATCAAAATGGCAAAATGGAAGTCAAAATGAAGTGGTGCTGTTTCATACAGCCCTATTGAAAACATAGGAGAGATTGTGAATTATCTCAGGCTGAACAGTCAAACTTGTAATTTCAAAAGGCAAATGAAATCTCTAGTAAGAGACCAAGTTGTATAGTGACAAATTCTATCACTCAAATTATGGAACATTGTAATGAGAAAGTGAGCAGAATTTGCATACCAAAGGAGTCACCTATTTCAGAGTGACGCTCATGGAAGGCAGAAAATGTTCTGACATCATGAACAGGATAAGAATCCAAGACACTTCAATAAATGGACTTGAAGCAGAAATTAATCTGAAACACAAAGTTAGCACACAGGCTCATTCATACTGTGGCAAATGATTCAAGTTAAAAGAATGCTGAGGATTTGGAAATGGATGGAGAGGCAATGGCTTTTTATCATTTTGCAAATGCAAGCACAAAGTCCACAGCCTAAACAGAGAGGATGACAACAGCACAATTAGCTTACATGAATTATTGATAGGAACACATTTGCAGATGATGATGAATGGACTATGAGCTTGAAAATAAATAGACCATTGACTAATTGAAATTTGGACACTGATAGAGAAATTTAGTGTCAGAAACAGTGATATTAATTAAGAGAGTATGTGGACTAAATAGATGAGTAAATAACATCTTGAAAAAATACAATTTATAATAATTCCAAAAAAAAAAGTACCAATTATAGAGCAAAAAGGATGCCAAGTTCTTTGTGTCAATGCGAAAGTGTAGCAAGTAAAGGGGCAGCTGAGGAAAAGTTGAGACCAATGGCAGGAGATATGAAAGTTTTCTGTTGAGTTTTGGAAACAGCTGGGATCAAGCTAAACAAAGAAAATGTAAATTCTGTGTAATGGAAATAACATTTTAAAAAGCTATATATATGACAACAAGATATATAGGTAAGGCACAATAGGATGGAGGCCTTATACAACAACAGGCATACCCCAACAAACAAGAAAGGAGTACAAAAATTCTCTCAGAATGATGAAATGTGTAGGGAAATATTACCTAACCCAGCCGAGACAGTCAGTGTCAGATATGTGAATGTGTTGAGTCCACATGTATAATTCTCAAATGACTTTCTATTACTTTCTGTTGAATTGGCTGATGTCAGTGCATCTATATTTTTGCTTTAAGTTTTCAATATACTTTGTACCTGTCAGTTTGGCAGCACGCTTTCCTACACTTGCAGCTGAAGTCATTTATTTATGCAGGTAGCTAAGTAGTAGCAAGATAGTAGCAATGATGACAACAATATTGAGCTAACAAGATCAAATAATGTGAATTTGATATGGAATGTGATACCATATTGAATCTGACACAGAGAAAGGAGGGGCACCTCCTTAGGGCTGTTCAAGGGAGTGGTGGCCACTAACGCAGGAAAGAAACATAAACGTGAACCTTGGAAAGACAATATACTCTCAGGGAAGGGGCCAAGCTGATGATCAGCATTACCCAGAGTGGAAATGCAAGGCACCTGAGGGGATTGTAGTCTATTCATTATGCCATTATTATTTCAAAAGGACAGGGGAAAGAGAGACATGAAAAGTGAATATGTTGAATCTGCACATGCAGTTCTAATGCCACAGTTTTACTTTAAGTTTACAACATATCAAGTACCTGCCAGTCTGGCAGCACTCTTTCCCACACTTGTGGCTGGATATTCAATGAACACAGGCACAAATCTTTCTGGAGTTTGAGAAACTGATAGAGATAATGAAGCCATACCAAGGTATTAGGATGATAAGCACAAAACTAAGATGCCAACAATCATCTTCATTGGTACAACCCAAACTAGAGACCAATAATGTATACATTATGTGTGCTAACAAAAAAATGAATATCAATGTGTTCAAATGCAGGAAGCCATATTAGCCCTAGAGAGCAGATGTAAAAAAAATTATGTCTTTATTAATGGGAGGCCACTGCTATCTGAAACAGACCATAAATTTTATTTTGCCATTGTTAAAAGAAACCTGGCAAATGCCCCAAAGAATGGAGAAATTATTTTTTTTCAGTTCCAAATGCAGATACTCTGGGCAGTATGTTTTCTTTTTTTCAAACAAACTATTTGGTTCTTAGTTAGATTATGCATATGCCAATTTATTTGAAAAACAAACAACTTGACTGACAGATAAAATGTAGACAACTGGAACTGACAGCGTTACTGATGAGACCTTGCACAAAGTAAAAAGGAAATTAGACATAGGGTGACTTATATGTGTTCCCTGTTACCAATTTAGGAGAACGCTCAGTATTACAGAGTTTTATTTACAGGTTTGTGATTTCTGAAGTGGCATTTAGAGACTGGAAATCTAAAAGAGGTGGAAGAAATGTTTTATCCTTGCCTTAGGTAAACAACAACATTGAAAATTAAGGCTTGTTGCATATGCTAAAAAAAAAAAAAAAGTGAAGTCAAGTGTGAAGTGATTCTTGAGAGAAAAGTGAAAATACATTTGTTTATATGCACAAACAAAACAAAGCTTGAGAGGGTTCAGAGCTATGTACTTCTCATAGATTGCTATTCTTACTTCCCTGATTTTGGTCACTAAATAGTACTACAAATAAATAGATGACCATGGATATCATTTGTTCCCTAAACATAGTAAAATGATGTCTGACAATTTAGTAAGCATGAGTATAAGCAGCTTGTAGTAAAATTTAGGTTTGTGCACTTGCGTATAGGCATAGCCTATTTTAGTCTCAGTGCGCACATCTAGATAAGACACTACATTGCCATAGTGATGAGCTATGGTGATGTAGCTCAAAACTATGGTGAAGGCACATACCGTGATGCCATCGTTACTGTGCAGTAGCAATGAATTACTGAGCTGTAGTTTGTTGCTAACTGTGCAGTAGTCAGAAATGACCCATGCAGTGCCAGGAGGGGAAGAAGGTGCAGCAATGCAGATGCAGCTCCCCAGCTAAAGCAAGTACTAAATGGCTGTACAGTAACAACTGCAAAGTCAAGCACATATGTAAATGCACACTCTGTGACACTGATCATCCTTGCTGGCTTTCTGTCTCTTTTTTACTTTGTTTTTTTTCCCTTTTTGATGTGTAGGGATGGAAACTGAACAGTGTCCAAGGTATAGATGCACTGTAATTGTTCTTTTTGTTTTGTTTACAATTCTCTTTGCTATCATTTCTAACATTTTATTTGCCTTTTTTATTTGCTGAACACTGATCTGATGTTTCTAGTGACTTGTCCAAAATAACTCCAGCAGATAATGTAGAACCCACCACTGTGTATGAATATTTTCAGTTATTTTTCCCCATATGAATCAATTTGTACTTTGATTTGTCATTTTGTTTCCGCACACTCAGTTTTACAAGATCCTTCTGTTGTTCTTCCCTTTCATCTTGGTTTTTACCACTCTGAATAATGTGTTGTCTACAAACAGCCACCTCAGTACTGACCCTGTTTCCAGGTCATTTATGAAAATGTTAAATATAACCCATCCCAAAAAAGATCCCTATTTACATCTTTCCATTCCATTTGTTTTCTGTCCATAAGTCAATTTCTGATCCAGAAGGGGACCTTCATTCTAATCCTGGGAAAATTCAGTTTAATTAAGAGCCTTGGACTGAGAACTTCTTGAAGGCTTTTTTAAAGTCTGTATATGCTAAATTAACTGGAGTGTCCTGATTCACATTTTTGTTGAAACCCTCAAAGAATTCAAAGATTCATAGATGTTAGGGTCAGAAGGGACCTCAGTAAGTCATCAAGTCTGATCCCCTGCCCTGGACAGGAAAGAGCACTATGGTTAGACAACCCCAGCGAGATGCTTGTCCAGTCTCCTCTTGAAAAACCCTGGGAGCACCACGTCCTTTGGAAGCCCCTTCCAGATTCTGACAACCCTTGCTGTGAAGAAGTTCCTTCTAATGTCTAACCTAACTCTGCAATGGTCAATTTGTGGCCATTGTTCCTGGTTACTTAAGCAGGTGCCCAAGTATATAGAGCATCTCCTATTCCCTGCTTCTCTCCCCTGATGAAGGGCTACAAGAGCCACAAGATCACTGCTCAGCCTTCTATTGTGAAGACAGAAGAGATCTAGGTCCCTCAGTCTTTCCTTGTAAGGCCTTGCCTGCAGGACTCTGCCCATATGAGTGGCCCTTCTCTGAACCCTCTCAAGATTCTCTGTATCCCTCCTGAAGTGCAGTGCTCAAAATTGGAATGCAGTACTCCAACTCTGGTCTGACCAGTGCCGCATAGAGGGGAAACATCACCTCCCTGGACCTGTTCATCATACATCTGCTGATGCATGATAAAGTGTGGTTAGCTTTGCTGATCACTTCCTCACATTGATGACTCATGTTCATCTTGGAGTCAACTATGACTCCAAGATCCTTTCCACTGCTGTGCTGCTGAGAAGGTCCTCCCTCAGTCTGTTCTTTTTGCCTAAGTGCAGCACTTTTCATTTGTGTTTGTTGAACTGCAAACTATTTCATTTTGCCTATTTTTCCAACCTGTCCAGATCCGCCTGGATCTGTTTCTTACCCTCTGCAGTGTTGACTTTGCCCCGTAATTTGGTATCATCTGAGAACTCGGACAGGGTGTTCTCTACACACTTGTCTAAGTCACTGATGAAGACAATGAATAGCAACAATCCAAGGACTGAGCCTTGTGGGACGCCACTGCCCATATCTTTCCAGGTCAATGTTGACCCATCCACCACCACTCTCAGGGTTCAACCCCTAAGCCATTTTGCCACCCACCTGTCCATGTAATCATCTACATCACAGCCTGTCAGTTTATTTACAAGAACAGAATGTGATATCATATCGAAGGCCTTCTTAAAGTTTAGGTAGATGACATCTACCTTGACTCCTGCGTTTAAGCATTTTGTAACCTGGTCATAAAAAAGAAACAAAGTTAGTCAGGCAGGATCTACCTGCAGTGAATCTGTGCTGATTTCCTTTCAGCATTATTTCCCCTGCTGGGCTCCCACAAATGTGATCCTTAATGATTTTTTCTGGTTTTCCCAAGGATAGAAGCGAGACTAACTATAGTTTCCTGGTTTCTCCCTCCTTCTCTTCTCGAAAATAGGGACCACATTGGATCTTTTCCAGTTCTCTAGGATCTGACCAGAGAACCATGAGTGCTTGAACAGCTGTGCCAGTGGCTCTGCTATGATGCTGGCCAATCATAGTTTCATAGTTGGTAGGTTCAGAAGAGACCTGAGCAATCATCAAGTCTGACCACCTGCCATGGCAGGAAACAGTACTGGGGTAAAACAACCCCAGCAAGGTGTTCATCCAGCCTCCTCCTAAAGACCCTCAGGGTAGAAGCCAGCACCACTTCTCTTGGAAGTTGGTTCCAGATCCTAGCTGCCCTGACAATGAAGTAGCACTTCCTGATCTCTAGCCTGAATCTACCCTCTGTTAGCTTGTGACCATTATTCCTAGTCACTCCTGGTAGTGCTCAGGGGAACAGGGACTCCCCCAGTGCCTGCTGGTCCCTCCTGACTAGTTTGTAAATGGCCACTAGATCCCCCCTCAGCCTTCTCTTGTGGAGGCTGAACAGGTTCAGGTCCCTTAGCCTCTCCTTGTAAGGCCTGCCATGCTGATCCTGATCATGTGGGTGGACATCCTCTGGACCCTTTACATGTTGTCCAAATCCCTTCTGAAGTGCGGCACCCAGAGCTGGACTTAGTACTCCTACTGCCACTTGACCAGTGTCACATAGAGGGGGAGGATCACTGCTTAGACCTGCTTGAGATGCATCTGCGGATGCATAACAAGGTGTGGTTGGCCTTCCTGACTGTGTACCCACACTGTTGGCCCATGTCAGTTCATTTTGGCATCTATAATGTGTCCAAGATCCTTTTCTGCTTCTGTAGGTATGCTGCTGGTTCTTCCCCTTCAGGTACAGTACCAGTACCTTGCACTTGTCAGTGTTGAAACCCATCCTGCAATTGAAATTCCTTCAGCACCTTTGGATGAAGTTCTTCCAGGCCTGCTAATATGAACACATCCAGCTCCTCCAAGTGCCTCTTCATGAAGTCTGCACTAACTGTTGCTGGGCTGGTGTCCCTACTGTGTCCTTAGGCTTTTCTGGACTTCCCTGTTCAATCAAGAGGTGTTCTTGGCCCCTTTGCCCCTTTTCAAGTGCAAGGGGATTGTCTCCTTCTGTGTCTGTAGGATAGTTCCCTTGAGGAATGATTACCCTTCCTGGACCCCCATTTTGCCAATACTCTTGAGTTTTAATGCCTCATTAACTAATCTCCTGGGCACATTTAAGTCAGCCAATCTGAAGTCTAGTACTTCAGCCCTGCTGGTTAGTTTACCCACCCTTTGCTGGATAGTGAATTCAGTCAGTTGTTGGTCACTATCCCCAAAGTTACCTTATACCTGTAGATTTCCCACCAAGTCATCCCTTGTAGCTAACAGCAAATCCAGATTCTAATAGTTTAATGAAGTATGACCTCCCTTTAGAAAAGTCAGGCAAACTTTTCCCCAGAAAGTCCTGGTCAACCATGTGCTAAACAATTCTTTCTTAAAATTATTCCTTTGAAGTTAGACTTTCAGTTTCGTAATTGTTAGGGGCTGGAAGGGACCATACTGATCATTGGGTCCAGCCCCCCTGCACTTGGGCAGAAAAGACTACTGGGATTAGAGTACACCAGAAAGATGAGTATCAAGACACTTTTTGAAGATCACCAGGGTGGGTGACTGTCTGGGGGGAGCCTATTTCAAACCCTTGGTATTCAACTTGTAAAGAAGTTTTTTCATTATGTCTAGCCTGAAGTGATCTTCAATCTGCTTGTGCCCATTATTTCTTGTCTTCCCTTGAGGGGCCTTGGTGAACAGATGCTCCCCCAGGCCCTGACATATTCCCTTGATATACTTACAAGCTGCTACCAAGTCCCCTCTGAGTTTTCTCTTCTCCAGTCTGAACAGTCACAAGTCTTTCAGCCTCTGCTAATCTCTAGCTATCAAATTATGCATGTAGCCCTCCTTTGGACTCACTAGCCTGAGTTAAGAAAAAAAAAAAGGGTTAAATTACAGAAGAGTACCAAAGATGCTGGGGTTATCACATTTTGTTGCTGGTATGGCAGCGCACCTTCAGATGCTTGCCACTTTAAGGGCTGAGGCAGACAGCTGGCAGGTGCCTGATTAGGGTGGCCATTTTAGGACCCAGCTTATATAGGGGGAGACAGCAGTTTGCTGCCAGTGGTCTTGAGAGAAACATCAGCTGAATGAGCTACAGCTCAGGAACATCCTAGAGGTAAGAGCAGCAGCAGCAGCAGCAGCTGCTATAGGGATGGCATAGAGGCTCCTGGTCCTGGTCCTGGTCCTACTCCTAACCTAAAACTATATCCTGTCACCTAACTTGGAGGTCTTCAAGAGGAGGCTTGACAATCACCTGCCTAGGGTCATCTGACCCTGGTCCTCTCTCCTGCCAGGGGCAGGGGGTTGGACATGATGATCCATTGGGTCCCTTCCTATTCTATAATCTATGAATCTTGCCAGGGTAGGGAGGCCTGGTGGGACTGCCTGTGGCAGGGCAGTCTCAACTAAATGCCAAGACTGCTAACCTCCCTTGTGAATGGTGGGTAGGGGTGCCTTAACACTGGCCTCCACCATCTAGTGGATAATTGTGAGACCTGTGGGAGTAGTGGGGCCAGGTGCTAATTATAATTAGTGGGCACCTGAGCCCAGCAGGGAAAAAGGTTGCTGGAAGCCCTTGAAGGGGTAGTATTGTTGGGAAAAGTTATGGTGAGGGCCCACTCAGAGTAGGGATGCAATAAGGGGTAATGACGTCTGAGCATGTGGAGGGGTAGAGTAGGGCTGCTGAGGGTGACTTGAAGGCCTGCACCAGAGGGTGTACTGAGTAGGGCTGCTCAAGTGGGCTTGAAGGTGGTACATGGGCCTACCCCAAGTATGTGTTGGTGAAATTAGTTGCCCCATGAGAGAATTGCAGTGGATGCATCCCAGTGTTGAGCTAAGGCTACACCATGTAGAATAGGGTGTCTGAAGGAGACAAAAAAGGGGGAACAGGAGGGCCCTCCTGCAGCGGGACCTGGGGCAGAGACAGCCAGTCCCCACACAAAAGAAGACAGGGTTGTCATAAGAGAAAATCCAAACTTGTGACCCCTCCCAGATTGTTAGGATCTTAATGATGTCTTAATGTTGTACTGTTCACAGTTTGTTAAACTAAGCTGTTTGTTAATGATTCCAGCGTGTTGTGATCTGACCGAGGCGATGAGAAAGCAGTAGCAGAGAACTATCCAAAGCTTCTTTGAGAATAAAAGGGTTAAGCGGCTGACCTAGAAATAATGATTGACAGGCAGCCATGATCCAGATAGCTGGGACTGACAGAACCTCTGAGCAACTTCCAGAACCATCCACTTTTGCAGCTATATGATTGGTTAGAAAGGTTATAAGAGAGCCTGTTTGCTGTAAGAGAGGTGGGTTGTGTAGAATTGGTGGGTGTTGTGGGCGTGAGGAGTGAGTTAGGAGCGTTGGTGTTCGTGAGGTGAAGAGATCAGAGGCCTACTCTGAGGGTTGTGGTTATCAGTTAGGGTGGTGACACCCCTGCTCTCAGAGGTTTCCAGCTGAAGCCTGGGGACTGCTGTCAGTGAAAATAAGCGCTGCAATACACTGCCAACTGGCTGCAGCCTCCGTGCTGACTTCGTGACCTGTGTTCTGTCAGTATCCTGTACTGACTGACTGCCTCATCCTGTACCTCATCTGTGTATATAAGTGCCAGGAAGTAAAGTTTTCTACATTCACCTTTACTCCCATCTCCGGAGTCTCTAGTTCTCTACTCCCGCTGCGCGGCCCTGTCTATCCAGGATCCAGAGCACACCTGGGTTGGTGCTACCACCCAGTCACCTCACCTGGTGTGCATCGGGCACGAGGACCTCCGCTGCCACCCAGAGCCTGCCTCGGTGTCCACAAGGGTGAACTTACCTTTTTCAAGAGAAGAGATGGATGAGCCATGCCAGGATGAAGCACCTGCATGGTTCATTAGCTGCTTTTATTTTCACCTAAAATAAAAGTTGTTGGTGAGGAAACAGCTGAGGAGGCACTGAGGGGAGCCAGCTGCAGGAGTGCTTCACTGGTTGTGCAAAGACTGCACTGGCTGCCACCAGGGGACCTGAGGGTGAACCCACTGGAGGGGCCCATGGGTAATTACGGAGATGAGGATGGCATTGGGGGACTACAGAGCCACAGACACTGGAGTTGTGAGTGGGGATGGGCCAAGACCCCACTCTCCTTTTCTTTGGTTTGTAAATTTGTTCTTTTGATTAATTACCCTGAGGGATCCTAAGGCAAGGATTAGGGCTATGGGTGATGCTTGGGGAATAGGGGTGGCCAGGGCAGTACTGAGAGTAGCAGCACTACAAGAAAGAACAAGCATAGCAGCAGGGATAATCTAATGTTCTGAAGACACCTAGGACAGGGCGAGGTCACCAGGAACCCAGCAGATGAAGAGGACTCGGGAGGCAACATTGGAGGGTGTTTTAAAGGCTGGCACATGGCTTGGGGTATAGGTGAGGTGAAGCCCCAAGGATACCTGCTAGGAAGTGCAACTGACCCACGAGGGTCTACAGGAGACAGCCCCACCACTGAAAGGAAGACCCAAGTCATGGCAGGTGAGTTTTGGGTTTCCCTCAGGGAGAATGTGAGCCCTTATCAAGACTGCAGGAAAAAACACTGAGGCCAACCCTGGGTGCACACTCCATGATGGCAAGGGAATGCCTATACAAGACCAGGTGGGCACATAGGGGAATTCCTGGGAAGTGAAGTTGCTGTGTGGTGGTACCAGTGAAAGACTAAGTCCGAAAGCCCACAAGGGATTGCTTGAGAGGAGCTAGGGCAGTGGAGTGTGTCCCAGGTTGGGTAGAGTGCAAAAGGCCCCCTATAAGAGGGGAGTGGAGTGCAAGAGGGCCAGCGGCGGGGGGACAGAGTGAGTGTGAGAGTGAATGGAGCCCAATTATGGACTGAATTTACCCTGGCCTCAGGCTGGGGGGAAGTAATCGTAATCTGGATGCCATCTGCAAGGCATGGACCACGGTGTAGGGTAGGTTCGGAGCCATGGATAGTGCCCCCTGACTTGTGGCAAGAAATGGGCAGCTTCTCACTTAGTAAATCAAATTAACAACCACCTTGTAGGTATATGAAGAGACAGAAGTACTGCCACTTCAAGAAAAAAGTACTGTGCAAATGGAAACAATGGTCTAAAAAAATCATTTTTTTCAGAAGAGGTAACCCTGTACTGGTATGAAGTTGTCATCCCAGACAAACACGGAGTACATATATAATGGAGGTATGTACAATGTCTTGCCCAAATCCTACCTAAAAAGGAGGGTGTTAAATTTTAAAGCAATGAATACCACTTTACTTAGGCAGATCTTAGCCAGGCAATATTGTGCCCCTCGGACATGGCACCACCAAAATCAGGACACACGCAAGTGGTAAGAACAATGCTAATGTTTCGCAGATGACCAACAGGCCCATATGACAGCATAAAATACCTCAGATACAAATGTAAAGCTGTTATTTAATAGTATCACTATATTTGGCTGGGGAAGAAGATATGGGAACTATGCTTTTATGAGGCTCTTGCAAAGGCTAATAACAACCAACTCATATATTGAGAAGAAACTACAAAATGTTATAGAATGCTGACCTTTTAGAATTTATACACAGAATAAATCAGATCTCCAAAGTCTTTGTCTTTTAGTGACTTCTGAATATACTACCTTCCCTCAGTATATTATAATTATATGTAAAAGAATGAAATATAAACACAAGAATAATTTAAGATTATCTCTTATTTTGTCAAATAATATTTAAGTTCTATAGGAGAAACAAGATATGGCCCAAAGAAAGACACTTTAGATATTAGAAATTAAAAGGCCATTACTTTTTGCACATGTAATCAATGCTCAGTCTCTTGCATCATTTACTGATGCAAACTTAACTGTTTTCTGATAACCAATACAGAGGTTGGCAGCTTTTATAATCCAGGGGGAGGAAGAACCCAGCCCCAATCAGGCATGGGCTGGGTGTTTTTGGCAGTACATCAGCATCAGAGGGCTGTCTACACTCGCTGCTGCTGCTGCTTCCGCTTCCTCCAGCTTCCCACTCCCTTGTTGCGGGGAAACATAGCCTTCAGCTGGTGGGGATCTTAAATGATTCCAGGGCCAGGCATCTAGGAGTTGCAACCATGCTTTTGCCACTTCTCCCCAGTGCAGTGCTGGGGAGTTGCATGTGCATTGCTGCTGCTTTCTCTCTGCACTGCTGCTGCCTACCATTTCTCTCTAGCTGCGGTGTGGGTGGGTGCATCTGGAAGATGCCCAGCCCCAGCTCAGTTTCCCCTCTGTTCTGGGCCTGGACTGCAAGGAGCTGTGATTGTGCTGGGTAGCTGGAAGGTTGCCCACACTGCAATTGGGACCGTCAAGGGGTGGGGAGCGGGTTTAGGGAACAGGAGAAATGGCAACAATGGGGCACAGCTGGCCCAAAAGCAGCTCCTCTCTGCCCAGCCAGATTCAGTGGCTCCACAGGCCAGATTTGGTCCAGGTATGTTCCTGACTGCTGATTTAGCTCAAAATATAAAATACATTATACTTTATGTAAGTACTTTCCTGACCATGTAGGTGTTTGATTTCTTTTACATACAGCAAATACAAAGTGAATGTGATTTCTAACCCATAGATGAGCCAACGTGCATTCAAATCAACGCACCTCAGTTATCATTTATAGCCTGCATTTTGGGCAGTAACCTAAAGGACTGTGGGCATGTCTACATGTGCCTATTAATGCAAAGCAATAAGCTCTGGAGGTTATCACTCCAGCATTTATTGCTTCTGGGCACGTGTCTGCACGTGTGCCCAGGATTTTAGCACATTTTGCCAAGGTGCAGAAGCCCCAGATGGCAAGCCTGCCAGCTTGGAACAGCTCTGCTGTGCTCTGCTCAGCTCAGTGTGCTGCTGAGGGGCTGGCTGGGGCATGAGGGTGCTCTAGTAGAGAAGGCAGCTCCCACTCCAAAGCACCCTTGTGCCCCAGCCAGCCAGGGAAACCTCTACACGTGTAATGCTGAGAAGTCTTTTACTCTGCAGCAGGATAGTACTTGTGAATACAAATATTATCCTGTTGTGGACTAAATTAATTTACTCCAGCCTAGTAATGTGTAGACACCAAGAGTTTACTACATAGCTAATTAGCCTACTGTGCAGTAAACATCTTGCGTAAATGACCCTCATGTTTCAAAAATTAAGTGGTCTTTACCAAGAGAGCTACTTACAGGGTACACCTACACATGCCTATTAATGAGCAGCAATAAACTCTGGAGCAATAAATTTATTGCTCCTGAGCTGATTGCTGCTGGGTGTGCGTCTGTGCATTTGCCTAGGCTTGCACCATATTGATCCAGGACAAAGCAACTGGGATGGAGCAGTATTTACAAGTACTATCCTGCTGCGGAGTAAATTGATTTACTCCAACCTGATAGGGGTGCACATGTCTACTGTGCAGTAAACATTTAATGTAAACGTGTCCACAGAGATACAAAGCCATCTCTAAACTATTTCCTCTATCACCATTGCCACCACTACCAAGTCCCAAATAGGTTGTTACAAACTCAATACAAAAACAAACAAACAAATAAAATCTATGAAAAGATCTGAAAGGAAGAAGCAAAAAAATAACTTCTTAAAACAATCTACTTGAAAGGGTCCTTCTTTGACAAGATAGGCTTCTCCTAGATTATGCTGCTTAAAAGATTCTCTGGTTTTATTAATATAATATGGGATCCACAGATACAAGCAGCATAAAAATGCAATCAAAATTGGATCTACTGTCCTTTGAATTCAATAGAAATATTTCTATTGGTTTAACTGAAATTGGATCAGCCCCTAAATTATTTATAAATTCTTAAAAAATATTATGCAAATGCTGTAGGGGAAAATTAAGTGTAGGACGAAAACAGATGTGAAAACAAAATGCAATGCCTGAGGTCTTACACCTGTAATTATAATAATTTAGGTGTATACAGTAAAAAAAAAAAAAAAAAAAAGATAGATTCTTTTTGTAACAACCTTATATCTCTGAAAGCATGTGCACACAGAGTATTTTTAAGTTTCTCTGAAGAGCTGTCTGAAAAACAACAGATGAGGTAGTTTTAATTAAAACAATTTGGAAGAATAGGCATTTCCTCAGAACAAATATTCTAATCATCCAACCTATAATCATTCTTCTTAGATAAAAGTTTTATCCATAATACAATTCAAGTCATTATCCCATCAGTTACTATGCAACCTGACTCCAAATTTGTACTAAATGCATTCATGTCTCTCCAGCTCTATTTACTTCATTGTCTATCTGTGATATGTTTTCTTGGTCTTAATAAATTTTAATACTTTTCTCAGACACTTAAAAACCAAACAGTCTCCAGTTTGCCATAAACATACTACCAAAGGCTGGATGGTCTTGCTAATAGCTAGATAATACAGTCCTAAGGCATTTAATTATGTTGCTAATTATATACAATAAGAAATGGCCTCCCTCCTGGATTGGCCGGGAGTCCACCAGAATTGGCATCAATCTCCCGGTGACTACTGAAAGCAGGCTGAGAGATTGATATTGTGAATGCATTGAACAGTACAATTAATGACATTGCATCAAAATCTCCTGGAACAGTTGGCAACCCTAGGCTGGTCAGGTTACACATGTGCACTGTTCTCTCTTCCCCTCACTCCAGCCTCAAGCTTCCTCTTCCTTTTCCCCCCTTCCCTGGAGATTTCTAACAACTGTTGTCCAAATTAACAGTCAGCACAGCTCTACAGACTGCCCCTTGGTTCTTCTTGCTGATAGACACATTACATTCACATTACAGGGGCTTGTGCTGGATACAGAACAGGGGTTGGACCTGGTGCCACAGGCACTGCATGTGTGGCTGACATGGGGTGTGCACTGCATGCTGTGCCCTGCTGGACTGGCCACAGCACAGCCTGATGTGGCCTGGCCATGAGGCTGAGATGTAAAGCACAGGAAGGACTTTCATTCAGGCCTATGAATGAGAGCTTCAAAACATTTTCTTTCAAAAGTCAATCTACTTCAAATCCTAATGCCCCTTGTAAACATTATACTCAGAGATGACACAAAATTCTGATTATGAACACTTCTGTTTGTGCATATACAAATGTCTAAAAATTTTATCTTCAAAATCCCTTTGGAGAAAATTATATCATTCTTATAACACACACTAGTGAATAATGAAGAAACTATTAGAAGTCAAAAAGGAAAACTGACTTTCAGAATATTTATTTGTAGGTGGAGCATTTTATTACATTTGTGTTATGGTTAGTTAAATCTGTATTTTGGAAATCTGTTTCAATTAGTATGACTCTATTCTTCTTCCAATAGGTTGTCTGTGTTCTCAACAGGAAAGAATTATCAGCAAGGTAAAAGAATCTTCTGTTGTTGTCAGTCTATGACATGCTAATAATATGCATAGCAATATTACAACAATTGGAGTACTCACTCATGGTTCCTACATGAACGGATCTAAATCTACCTTCTCACCTCTAATAAATGTTCTCACCGCCAGGCTGAAAGATGTTCTGAAGATGAAAATGAGGAATCTTTGTAGGGTTTCTAGTTGTTACTCTTTGTATGGAACAATTAAATATGCATTAGATAAAAGGGAGATAATATGTAAGAATAAGTCCTTAACCTAGTGGTAAGGGGAGTTGCTTCTCAGAAGGCAGTTCTAGCTTCAGATCCCTTGTCCTGTGACTAAAACCTTTTTGTGGATGGGTGGGGTGGGGAGGTAGATAAAAAAGAAAGATATAACTCAACAGGAAAATATTTTAATTCTACATTGTTTGTTGAGCCAGATTTTAATCTACTATAAAATGAACTGTAGGTGATATCCTTAAATAAAAAGATGTTTTGTTGAAAATCTAACATACAATATTTAATGTACTTATGAAGACCCAAGGATAATGGAAGTGGAAAAGGAATCATTAAGGACACACTTTTAACTGTAATTTACAAGGGATTGATATATTACAAATCTTTCTTTTGGGGAAGAAAATGTTGCTTTTGAGCACAATTTAACAAGAGTGAGGGAGGAAAAGGGGAGGAGAGATTTTAATTGATTTGCCCCACTTGTTAATTAATAATTAAATATGTAGGTATTAAAATTAGTGTTATTCTTTGAAATAGTCAAGATTTTAATTTTATAAAATTTAAAATGTTTGAGAAAAATTGAATCTAGTTTCTAGGCTAGGATTAGACACTTTTATAGACAGAAATACCCAGTAATGTATGCTTACTTTAATGCACTACACAGTGCTTTTTCCTTAAAAGATTGGTATGTTTAATCATCTATTGATTCATTTTCAGTACTTCTATTATGGTACTGCAAAGTATGGGTATATAAATTTAAGGCAGTTCACTTTCAAACATAGGACTCATTTTAATAATATTTCTTGCTATGCTACACTTTTGTTTAAAATGTATTTTTTCACATTAGTATTCAGATGGTTTATATATAGCATTTGGGGTTCACTTATAAAGTAATGCATCACTGCAGCAACACCAATTTGTTCATTATATTTGTGAATGAGTACAGCGGTACTGTGTGGGGGGAAAAAAAATCTTCAAAGAATTGTTTCCTGTTTTAAACCAGATATTTGCAACTGCTGCAAGATATGGAAATAGTTCAGAATAGAACACAGCTTGAGTCACTGCTTGGCAGTTAGGAGTGGAGCAGGGGGACTATAAGACTCCAGAGAGGGTTCATGTGTGGTCTCGGTCACACGTGAGCCCTTGCAGAGCAGAGAGCAAGAGGAGCAGCAGCTGAGGAGCAACAGCAACAGCGGCAGCGAAGTGGTGAGTGCGGTTGTGCCGGCAGCTGTAGCTGGTCCGGAGGGGAGCCTCCCGGATT
>JAGPOW010003642.1:44824796-44871747 GCA_030014935.1 Caiman crocodilus
GTCAGACTAGATGGCCTGCTGTAGGCCCCTTCTGACCCTAGTTACTATGAAACTATGAAACTATGGACAAGTGCAGGGTGATGCAACTGGGGAGAAGCACTGGCTGCTGCTAGGCAAGGGGGTGGGGGGAGATAGCCACTGCTCCCCACTGCCCTGTGCTGTGTGGGGGGCTCTGCCATGAACCCTCATCCCCCACCCGTTCTTCCAGTCCCCACCCTGCATGGCTGTCCTAGCTGGCCCCAGCTCCCACCTCCTTACAAAAATAAAAAGCCCTACACTCACTGGCTGCTGAAGCAGCCATTGGTGCTGCTGAAGGCTCATGGCCCAGCAGCATGGGGCAGTGGGGGCAGCATCTGGTGAATGGAGGCTTTTTAAGAGCCAGGAACTAGGGCTGGGAGAGCAGGAAGGGGATAGGGGCTCATGACAGAGCCCCCCCCCATGCAGCTCAAGACAGTGGGGGACAGTGGAGATCATCCCCCTTATCTGTCAGCTTGTGAAGGCTGGGCTTCTTTTTTTTGAAGAGCCAGGACGCTGGGGCCAGGTGGGGCAGCCATTGATGGGATGGAGGGATGTGGTCTGTTCGATTCAGAGATTCAGCCAATTCGGTGGCAGCTGATTCAATTTGCACAGTGATTCAAATTTCCAAATTGAATCACTGTCTCATGAATTGGCCAAATTAGAATCTGAAGCGAATTCTAGCTGCTGCACACAGGCCTACGTGTCATCCTTCTATGCCTGTTGCTATTATCATCATTTATGATTCAACTTTCTGAATGATCGTGTTGTAGTTTGAATGATCCATGTGAAAGTTACAAGTCCTTAAATCAAGGATCAGGACCAGTAAGAGATGCGTCAACTGGACCCAGTCATCCTTTTTATCTCTTCAACTGACCTATCATTCATTGATCAGAATTTCCTGCAGCCAGAGAGTTGTGCAAGTGCTTGTAGTATGGTTGTGTGTGTGTGCATCTTTGTGTTGGGCAGGGAGAGTATTTTCTTGGCCAAGATAGGGGAAAAAAGCCTTTGCTCTTTAAAGATTGCATACCTGTAACAATTAGAAGGAGATATGAAGAAGGTAAGAAGTAGGTTTGAAGCTCCTAACATTTTCTACAGCAAAGAGAAAATACCCTTTCCATACCCTCTTATCCTCATACAAGGGGAGAATAATGCAACTATGCTAGAACTAGATTAAAAAGAGGGCATGGAGGTGACAGCAGTTCTCTACCAAGGGTAAGAGAGGTGGGATTTTACAGGAAGAATGACCAACACTGAGTTTTTGATAGGGATCTACTGAACTTGAGGTGGCTGCCGGCCTATTTTGCATGCAAATTATGGGGCCAGCAGTCATTCTTGCGGGCTAAGAATGGCCAGCCCCCCATACCTCTAATTGGCCAAGGGATCCCAACGGCCCCATCTCTAACTGTTGATTGGCTGTGGGGGCCGCCTTGGTACCAATTGGTGGAGAGGGGCTGAACCAGATGACAAACCAACCCTTGAAGCCTATTAGCAGTGAGGAGTGGGGGCAGCAACATCTTCTGTGCTGGCAGCCCCCTTCCTCCTTTATACCCCTGACAGACTTTGTGGTCTAACTGAAGTAGTGACAAGGACTGCTGACTCCCCAGATGTAGCCAGCATTTCCTTTTTGGTAAGTAGCTTGTTTTACTTTTCAGGGAGCCCACCAAAAGCATGGAGCCCACCTGAAATCACAGTTTCCATGCAAATCATGAAATTACAATTTCAGTAGGTTCCTTGTAATTGATGGCAAGGTCCCAGATGAATTATTTAATAATGTTGTGGCCTACTTAAACCATATTCCTGGTGTCTTGCCTTTCTTCTTGTGGAGTCTGAGATAATGTTGCCATATCTTGATGATGCTTATTCATTTGCATCTAACTGATCAAAATGTCAGCCCTTAAACTTGGGTTGACCCAAGACTTAACAATGTGTAATTATTCATTACTTGTCTCAGCAGAGTAATGATGGCACTATCTCCTTAACCACACCAGCTTGGGAGACAATGTCAAATGGAAACCACTGCTAATACAATATTATATTTTCTTGAATACACCACACCCCAGAATTATAATAGGCATTGCATCCCACCTTGGGGTGTCATTGAAAGGCCATGCTCAATGGCTGTCTTTGGCATTGCCCTTTGGTAGGGGTGGAGGCAGGGATAAAGTGTCTTTCTGTCACTTTCCTATTGTGGTTCTTTTGAATTTAACATTGTTTGTTGGGGGGGAAAGGAAGTATGTTGTATACATTTTTTTAAACAGCCAAAGACTCTCTGTAGGAGATGGATAAGGCTTTGGAGTGACATTCAGGGTGGGGGTGAGATTACCCTGCTTGGGATCTAGGGGACGTGGGAGTGGGTGAGCAGGCTGAAAATGAAGAGGTTGGGAAATTTAGAAAACACCATTGGGATTGGCCAGAGAGTTTGTTCCTGTGTGTGATAGGAAGAGGAGTGGGAGTTCAAGATTGAAGTTTTCAAGTTTTGGGAGTGTTGTTTGTGTCATCTACTGTTGTTTCTCATCTGTGAACTGTTTGCCATTTATTCAAAGCTGTTCTGATCCTTTCTGGAGAGGGAGTGTTATAAATCTAAAACTACACAAGAAATATGTAAATACTAGAGGTGCACTGATACAATGGTCCAATATTGGATTGTTACCAATAGACAGTTTTCTTTATATATTGGATATTGGACCCATGGGGGTGATAATTTGGTTGATAAATACCTGAGCTGTGCCCAGCTGTAGTGCAGAGAGTCAGCAGTGTGGAGAGCTGCCTCCAGTCAGAAGGGGAAGGAGTAGGGAAGGGGCATGGAAGGTGCAGATCAACACCCCCCATGGTGAGGGAAGGGGCTGGTGCTGCCCAGCTGTGTAGAGGGGGGGCATGGGACGGAGGTGCAGCTCATGGAAAAGCTCCTGCCACTGCTTGCACCCGGGGGGGGGCGGGGGAGCATGTGCCTCTGGAACTGCAGGGCAGGGTGAGCTAGAGCTGGCACTGCAAAGGGCTTTTCTTGCTGGGAGATGGGCTTAGAGAGGGATTTAGCAGTGCTGGAAGGAGGCTGAAGCCACCCCCAATTTTGCTGCAGCTCCACTCCCAGCCCCGCATCTCTGCCCACCACAGCCCTAGCTTTTCTCAGTGCTTGAGTGGAGGAGGGGTGTTTAGCGAGGGCTGAACCAGGTGGTGGGTGACTGTGTGGGGCTGGGAGTGGAGCTGTGGTAAAATTTCAGGTCATTGCAGCCTCCTGCCAGTGCTGCCAGAACCTGCTCCAAGCCCAGCTCAGCAAGAAAAACCCCACACAGCACTGGCTACAGCTCCACCCTGCTGTTGCAGCATGCCCAACATCATGCAGATCCAAGGGCACACACTGCCTCTACCCGCCCAGGGTGCAAGTAGTGGTGGGAGCTGCCCCCACCCACCCGGCCTATCCTGCACCCCCCAGCATTGCAGCACCTGCCCCCTCTGTCATCACAGGGAGTGTTGATCTGTCCCCCCATGCCCATCCCTTCCCTCTCACCACAGCAGACTTACCACCTGATAGCAGCTGTATTGGATATCGGATTGATATCAACCAATATGCCTCCTGAAATAATCGACTATTGGTTTGACCCCCCAAATCTCTATTGCTGCACTCCTAGCAAATGCATTCATTAAACTACTTGCAGGGAGCATCTATATCTGCAATTAATGAGAATGAATAAACACTGGTGCAGTATGTGCTTGAGTTTCTCTCCCAGGTACACCATTTGCACATGCTCCTGAGACTGAAGCACACTGAGCCAGAGCAGAGTGGCCCCAGCTGACAGGGGGTCCAGGGTGTCCCCCAGCCAGCCCAGGCCTGCTCCAACCCAGCTCAATATGCAGTGGAGGGGCTGGGAAAAAGAGTGCTCCAGTGCAGGGCTAGCCACCAGGCAGCACCCATAGTGAAGTACCCTCATGCCCCCACTAGCTCCATCAGAATCTACACATGTAATGCAGCACACTATATTATGCTGTTGCAGGATACTACTTGTGTTGACAAGTACTAACCTACAGCAGACTTAATTAGTTTACTGTGGCCTAATAGGGCCGCACATGTAGATGCTGAGACTTAACTGCAGAGCTAATTAGTCAATTCTGCAGTAAATGTCTCATGTAGAGGTGCCTGCAGGCTACATTTCAGCTGCCAGATCCTGGGTGGGAAGGAACTGACATTAACATGGAGGAAGAAAAGGAGTAACTTTAAATACACCCACATCATTCATGTGATGGGGTCACTAGGATGTGTTTCTGTTCCAGAAGAAATATTCCATTCTTGGAGACACAGAAATTATAAATCACAAAATTTAAACTTAGAATAGTAAAATAATTTGATTAGTTCAAAAAAACCAGAACTGAATACACAGGAAGGGATAACTATCAGTAATCTTCAAAGAATCAGCTAATTTTACTGCACTTTGAATTAATATTCATTTTGCACTTAAGTTTTATCATCTAAATCATCCTTGGTAATTTAAAGCACTCCTCCAAGCCATTTATGCTCCTAGATTTATGCAAAAAGACATAACCTTGTACACAGGCTTTGAGCATTGCAAAACTTTCATTAGTTGGTAGTTGTATTTCAGACAAATCATAAAATATGCAGATTACATTAATCAATTATAGTCAAGTCTGCTTAATGTCACCATCAGTTTATCATAAATTTTTCTTTCATTAATGCGATTTTCCCTGTAAGGATTTTGACCTGCTGCTAGCTGAAAATAGAATGATGCATTTGTTTTCTAGTTCTTTGCTACTTTAGCACCTGTGTCATCCCTTGTTCCTCATTTGCAATGCCAGTATAAATGGCATAAAGCAAAACTGAATAGCAGCCCTCTGTGATTTTTAACTCAGGGACATGAGACAACTGTAAATGACTCATGTAGATGTACCCTTGTAAGAATGATTTGTTTCTGGCCTTACATGTATGAAAGGAAGGAAAAGTTAAAGTAATTTAGTTGACAACTATAGTAATAAGTAAGACAAAAGGAACACAACCCTGGAAGAAGTATCTGTAATGTATACAATCTACAACTAGAAACATATTGCTTTTGCCCTTTATAATTTGATCCTGAAATAGCTATATTTCTCAAGGATAACTCCCAGGGAATGAAAAATCCCACTGACTTCAAGGTAGCACATTGTTATAACTCTGTCCATCAAAATTACACAAACAGGCTGAGTTGCTAAAAGTACAGATTTAGCTCTCCATCATAATATTAAGAGAGAAAATACAGTGCTTTCCATTAATTCATATCAGCCTCAGTCTGCTATCTTTATATTTTGGCGTCCAGCTGATGTTGCTTACATGTTTGTATCTAGCTGATTTTAACTGCAAAACTAAGTTGAGATTTGGTTACTTACTAGACGTGAAAGAAGAACTGTATCCAGTAGAAATTCTATTTGAGGGCATCGTTTTAATTATTGTTTTAAAAACACATCCCCAAAAAGACATAAAACAACCCCCTCTCCCTTTCCACCTGCCTGAATAATATTGTGGGCCCCTAATACAGTTGGAATTCAACATTTCCAGCACTGAGGAAGGGTAATATATTGAAGCCATGCTTGACAAATTTAAAGATTGCTAGGCACCACTTCTGAAAGTGAATAAAGTATTATAGCTGTCATTTTAGCTACTCTGAATCGGGGAAATACCACCAGCATGAATCTGATATACAGCACGTATCAATTGTCTCTTCCAAATACTTATCTAACTGCTTTTATTTAGGCAACCTTGATGAAAATTGTACCATTTTATAAGTGACCTAGATGTTTCACTGTTGGTGCCATAGAGAGCAGAGGAGAAAAGCTAAGGAATCAGACTTACTGCTGTTGAGATCATAACACTACCAGCCTCAGATATGCTCTTCTATCATATAATTTCACCCAAACTTTTGTTACACTAAAATGTAGTTAGTGACTTCAAAGGCAATGTTGGATGATAGGTAATTATATGATTTAGGAAGAATGGTATGTCTAAATTATGCAACTTTTTCCTGTTTTTTTTTAACATAGTATACTAATGATCCAGTTTACAGACAGGAAGTAAAATCAGATGCATGATTTCCTTTTCTTCTTCTGTCTTTGGGGATATATTATGTTAAAATTTCCAGTGACCTTGAAATTTAGAAGGTGGTTATGTACTTTCAGCATTATTTTTAATTATGTAAGAGATGCAAGATAAAGAGTATATCTGGTTGTAAAGGTCATCTTAACCTAGTTTTTAAATAAATTGCATATACTATTATTATTATTTCAGAATATCTCCCTGAATCTGTTTCTGCCATAGTGTTTATATATATGAGAATATAAAATGCAAGAACTTTTTTCTCTTAATACCAGACCAGTTGCAATGCATCGGAGTATCATGTGCACCCTCAGATTTCTGCCCCGACAGTGGGCACAGGGTTACAGCCTGGCCAGAGCGAGGTCCAGGCAGCAGTGGGTGTGGCAGTGACAGTGAGATTTCTGTACCAATGGTAGGGAGGGGGGCTGCAATTTGACTGGACACAATGCCCGACAACAGTTGGGGCAACAGGAGCAGCCCAGAGTTGTGCCCCCTGCACTTTCATGCATTGTCTATGTACCAGACCTTGCTGTGGACCCAGATGCCAACTGTGATCCCTCATCAACATAGACCATATCATGACCACTGGGCTAAATAACATGGATTATAACATTTGAGGATCATTTATTTGCTCTTCTACCAACATTATACCTGTCACTACCTGCCTGCAGTGTCCTCTGTTGTCTACATTAGACAGATGGGGGGATCCCTACATGTCAGAATAAATGAACGGTGATCTCTTATCAGTTCCAGAAAGATGCACAGTCTGTGGCAGATCATTTTAAGATCCCTGGACATTCTTTTGCTGACCTCAGAGTAGCTGTTCTTAGGCAGCAAAACTTTAAAAACCCACTTGAACAGGAAACTGCAGAAGAAAAAATCATCCACAGACTGGATTTTGTTAAGTATGGTCTACTAAACCAGATTCTTATCTCATTAAATTAGCTTTTTTTCTCAGGAGGTTAACTGCTTTGTTTTTCTTTTTCTAACCCACCTTACCCCTTCCAGCAGTGCGTCCCTCCTTTTTTCTGTCCCCTTCCCTACCTTTTATAGTCTAATCACTGCTTCTATTTATAAACTCCTGTAGTACTTTCATATCATTTGATTGAGTAAGCCACTGCTAATGAAAGCTTGGGCATCAAGGATTAAGTTAGTTTATAACATGCAAATCTACCCTACCTTCTGTCTGACTTCAGACTAACACAGCTAATTATCTGTCTGCTCAGAGAGAATTTTTGCCAGTAAAAAATTGCACAGCTATTTTGGCAAAGTTCACATTAGGCTGTTTTTGCCATTGCAACAAGCCTTCACAATTCCAGGTATTAAAATACTTCTAATATTACTGTTGAAGGGTAGTTTTGTGCTAAGCATTAAATCTGTGAGGCCAAGGGGGAAATACTATCAGCAAGAGAGAGAAAAGCAGCAGGCAGCTGGTCTCCTGACTTCGAGCAGTCTAATATAAGGTGAAGTACTGGAGGCCATTGAGATGTTGTATTGATGGTGGAATACTTCGGAGCACATATTGACAGTGTTTTTCAGTTCCTTTGTGGTAGACTCATAGCAAAGTAGAGTTGGAAAAAACTGAAAGATGTTATCTAGTTCAGTGCAAAAAAGGATCACTGCTGTGTAAAACATCCCAGACCAATGTCTAACCTGCTCTTAAAAGCTTCTAAGCATGGGGATTCCAAAACTTAAGTGGCGTATTTCAGTCTTAACCATCCTCATAGTAAGAAAGTTGTTTCTAATCTCCAAATTTCCCTTGCTGCAATTTAAGACTATTGCTTATTTTTCTGTCCCGTCACTACAGGAGAGGGAGGAGGCTGCAGGAGAGGGAGTAGGAGAATTACTTCCCTTGACTTGCGAACAGTGCTCCAATTAATACAGCTGCTGGAAGGCCTCAACTATTGGCCTTTTTTGCAACAAGAGCACATTGTTGGGTCACACTCAGTGTGTGGTCCACTGTACTCCCAATGTTCTTTTCTACAGAACTAAAGCTTAGCCAGTCATTTTCCAGTCTATGTGTGTGCGCGATTGTTCCATCTTAAATAGAGAACCCTGAACTCATCCTTACTGATTTCATTTGATTGATTTTTTGAGACTTTCTCCAGTTTAACCAAGTCTTTCTAAATCTTAGCTCTATCATACCTCCAAAGTGTCTACATTCACCCAACTTGGTGACATCTACAAATAAAAGTGCACTCAATCCCATCCTCCAAATCATTAATGAAAATACCCAACAATACCAAACCTATGTCAGACCCCTAGAAAACCTTACTCAATACCTCCTCCCAATAAGGCAGCAAACCATTGTTCAATACTCTTTTGAGCACAATGATCCAATCAGTTACACATCCATATTACAATACTTTAATGTCTCCTTATTTCTTTGGATTATTAATGAAAATGTCATGAAAGACGGTGTCAAAAGATCATATCAGGGTATCAAATCCCCTGCTCTGCCTCCATCCACAGAGCCTGGCAGTTTGTCGAAGAAGGAAATCAAACTGGTGAGGCATGGCTTCCTTTTGATCAATCCGCACTGGCTGTTCTTTATCACTTTGTTCTACTCCAGGTATTTACATTTTTGTGTTGTCATAATTTGTAAATATACAGTATTTAGCCAAGTTGTGAATTGCGTTTGACCATTATTTGTCTGGTGAGGGGAAACTATTGTTTAGGACGATTGAATCTATTGTAACTAGAAATACTCATGGTTGAGACAAAATATAGCTTTACATATTACAATAAACAAACATCAAATAAAGCAGTAAAAAATAAAGTAGAAAGTCCTAGGCATTCTGCGAATCATCCCATGCCAATATGTCCAACAAACTAAAAAAATGTCTATGCTTCTGGCACCATAAACCAACACCCTTTGCAAATGTTTGCAACACCCTTTGACCAGTTTTCTAAGCCTGCCCATGTGACACTATTACTACCTGCTTCCTGAAACAAAGCATAATATAAAAGTTATTTGTTTGGGACTTGTTCTTTTGTAGTAGATCCCAAAATTCTGCCATGGGCTTTAAGATCTGTGGCCAATGTGTGAGTGATATTTTTTTCTTCAAAATAATGCAATCCGAATGCTCAGTTATGGCATTGTTTGCATTCTTTTGTATTTTGAAGGTATATTTAATCAATGGGGATTGTTCTGTTCTTATTATTTTATTCTATTTGAGGGTTTTTTCTATGGAAAATGTCTTATGAAAAAAGAGCTAGTCAGTAGTTTTTCAACAATGCATTTTTTGTTGGAAATTACAATTCATTTGTTCACTGAAGCATGTATGTATGTATGTATGTATGTATGTATGTATGTATGTATGTATTTGTTTATTTTTATACATAACCCAGACTTGAATAAGGGCACTTTGCTTGAAAGTCTGTCTGCCATCTCTCCCAATTACACAAATGGTCCAATAAAATATCATTAAAAAAATAAACTAAACAAACCTTGTTTCTTACTCTGTCTCCAACTAGACACCATTGGTAAGTACATGCAAAACTAAAATTCCAGTTGTACCTCAAGATGCTATCTGGATTTTGTCAGACCACAGAAGTGGAAGGAGAGTAGGGGATAGTGGTGCTGAATACCTATGGGGTATAAAGATGTTTTTGCAGACATAGGAAAAATATTGATTCTTTCATAGAATTAGTTTAACATTACTAGCCGGAATTCAATAGACTCGGTAAGTCAGTAAGACTTAAAATTAACTCTGGCTGTGCAGACAGATGACAGGTTTAGATTGTAAAACTTTGCTGTACGAACTAGGCTGGTAGCTACCATCAAGCGTGTCTTTGATCTATGGACAAACAACTCAACGATCTTGTTGAAGCTCATGGGCTTTCTTCAGCATAAATAAGAAAACATGTTCCTGGACTTTGGGAAGGCCTTTGACACAGTTTCGCACCCTAACCTCATTGGGAAGGTAGCAGACTGTGGAGTGGACACCTACACAGTCAGGTGGGTGGCCAACTGGCTTAGAGACCGCACCCAGAGAGTGGTGGTGGATCAGTCCCTTCTCAGACTGAAGAGAGGTAGGCAGTGGGGTCCCACAGGGTTTGGTCCTTGGACCACTATTATTTAATATCTTCATCAGCGATTTGGATGAGGGCATGAAGAGCACCCTCTCCACGTTTGCTGATGATACCAAGTTATGGGGCAAAGTTAATACATTGGAGGGCAGGGAGCAGATTCAGGCCAACCTGGACAGGTTGGATCAATGTGTAGAGAGAAGTAGAATGCAATTTAATAAAGATAAATGTAAGGTACTCCAACTGGGAAGGAGGAATCCCCAGCACACCTATAGGTTGGGGAGTGTCCTTCTCAGCAGCTCAGAGACAGAGAGGGATCTTGGAGTCACAATTGACTTCAAGATGAACATGAGCTGGCGGTGTAATGAGGCCATCAACAAAGCCAATCGCACCTTGTCATGCATTAGCAGGTGCTTGACTAATAGATCAAAGGAGGTGATGCTCCCTCTCTATGCAGAACTGGTCAGGCTGCAGTTGGAGTCCTGTGTCCAATTTTGGGTGCCACACTTCAAGAGGGACACAGGGAATCTGGAGAGGGTCCAGAGGAGGGCCACTCGCATGATTAGTGGCCTTCATGATAGAACCTATGGAGGCAGGGGAGGTTGAGAGAGCTGAAGCTCTTCAGCTTTCACAAGAGACAGCTGAGGGAAGATCTTGTGGCTGCCTATAAGTTTATTAGGGGAGGTCAATGGGGAATAGGTGATGTGCTGTTTACTAAGGCACCCCAGGGAGTGACTAGGAATAATGGGTGTAAACTAGTTGAGAGTGGATTTAGGTTAGATATTAGGAAGAAATTATTCACAGTAAGAGTGGCCAGGATCTGGAATGGGTTTCCAAGAGAGGTGGTGCTATCACCTAGCTTGGAGGTCTTCAAGAAGAGACTAGATAGTCACCTGGCTGAGGTCATCTGACCTCAGGCCTGGTAGGAGTCTGTGCAAAGGATTTTATTTTCAGTATCCAGTACACAAAGGGGCATTTAAATTGTTTTTCATAAATTCATAGATTGTAGAGTCGGAAGGGACCACAATGGATCATCGTGTCTGACCCCCTACCTTCGGCAGGAAAGAGGACTGAGTATAAGTTAAGCTATGTAGCACAAGGGATTTCCCTGAAGACTGACAACACACATAGGGTCTAGGGCACTGATTTAGTTAACTAATAACCTGTAAATATCAGAGCAGAAAGAATGAGACGATAGCAAGTAGCAAGAGAGGCAGTGTTTGTGGCATTAAGAGGCAGCCAGTTCCAAAAGTGAACTATATAAGGGAACAAGAGAGCCTGGAAAGCAAATTTCTGGATTTATGAACAAGGAAATTGCCTACTGTGTTCAGTGAAACAGGACTTTGTACAGGACAGATTGACTTTTTTGGTAAGTAAACAAGAGAACAACATAGCAATAAGAAACACTGAGTCATTCATCATTTGTCTCTAACAGAAACAATGTAGCAAAGCCTTAAATATTGGCTAACTTTTCAGATAAAGAGACAATAATAGAAATAGGAAAACATTGCTAGTATGGTCATTGCTAGGATTAGCTTAAAAAGCTGAGCTTAATAAACAGCAATTTAAAAACATGAACAAATAGTGGGTCCACTTCAGATAAACAACTAAAACATTCTTATCAATGCACAAATATGAGCTGATAAGACAATACTGGAAGCATCAGTAAAAAATTGCAAGATTCCTTGCTGGAACAATTGTTTCTGCTATTTTGAGACTTTAATAAGAACTGCCATTTACTGAGTCAGACTATAGGTCCATCTTGCCCAGTATCCTCTCTCACACAGGGACAAGGATTAAGAGCCCCAAGAGCAGCCCAAATGTGCAACAAAGTCCTAAATTTGTCATTACCAGGAAAGTAAAATTTCTTTACAGCTAGGAGTGCTACATTGTTACCACTGACTTGGTCCATTTTGCAGAGATGATGGAAGACTAAAGGCCTAAATTAATTCGATGGACTCACATTCATTAAATTGACAATGTTTATTTAGTGGCAGATTATGACTGATATTTTGGTATATGAATAAATAACATGTTAAAAAATTATAAGAGAACTATATATCAGAATTTGGAGCAACCTGATATGCTTCCATGTTTGAGAATACAAAAAAACCCCTAAGTCTTAATTAGTTAAGACAAATAACTCTGGACTATATTGATCTGGAGTTTATTAATGCACAGCACATTGCACCCAGGTCTGCTCCAACTGGGCTCAGTGTGCTGCAGAAGGGCTGGCTGGGACAAGACGGTGCTTCTGCATAAGACTAGCCAGCAGGCAGTACCCACACTGAAGCCTTATGCCCCAGCCAGCCAGTATCTACATGTGTTCTACTGCACAAGAAAAAACTCCAGAGCAAGCTAGTACTTGTATTTACAAGTACTACCCTGCTACAGAGTTTATTAGTGTTGTACACCCTAAAAGGGGCACATATGTAGATGCAGAGTCATTTATTGCAGAACTAATTAGGCATCTCTGAAGTAAACATCTCAGTAGAAGAGCTCAGAAGAGAGAAGCTACAAAGCTTAGAAGCAGACATTGCTGTACTCTCAACACTAGTCACATCAGCAGCAGGGTTTGGGTTCCCACTACACAGTATGTATACACTTTCCTTGCCAGTTTCTTGACAAGAGATGCAAAGCAGTAGTGTGTGGCTGTGTGTGTGTGTACACATGTACAGGTACATGTATGTGTACATAGTAGCAACATTCTAGAAGATATAACTGGCAACTCCTCTGTGCCTTACTGAAAGAACCCTCTATGGGCACCCATGTAGACAGTAGGGGTGTGAAAAACTGGCCATATTTGATTTGGATTTGGCCCAAATTGGGAACAGTGATTGAATTCATTGATTTGGATCACTGTCCTGATTTGATTCAGTTGAATCTGAATCTCACGATTCAATGCTGATTTAGAGAATCAGCAATTCAGCCATAGACACAGTTTTAAATGTTTTTTTCTACATACCTCAGGGTACCAGGTGCAGCTTGTGAATGCTGCAAGGGTGGGGCAGATGTAGCATCCTGCAGAAGCATGGGATGGGGGCCCTCACATGCTTGGTGATGGACCTGGAAGTGGACCGGAAGTACTTCCAGTCCACTTTCAGGTCCACTGCCGAGTGTGCGGGGAATTGGCCACAGGGGGCCCCTGGGTGCCCTCCCAGACCCAGGAGGTACTACTTGCCAAGCCAGGGGGAAGGGTGGCGAGGGGGGGTGGGAGACGCATATGCTCCCTAGCAGACCTGGAAGTAGACCAGAACTGCTTCTGGTCCCCTTCTGGGTCCACTGCCAAATGTGCAGGGGACCCGCCCACCCCATGCTCCCATGGGACACTCCATCTGTCCTACCATCTCAGCATTCATGAGCTGCCTGGTACCATACGGTATATAGAAAAAGCATGCATCACTGTGTCTATGTCCGAATCATCGAATGTCTCTGAATCAATTCAGTGGTTTGCAATTTGATTCGGAGAGATTAGCGGGTCTCCTGATTTGATTCGGATTCAAAGATTTGGCCATCAAATTTGGCCAAATCTCCACCAAATCAAAACAATGACCAAAGCTTCATGTAGCCATAGTAGACAGACATATAGAGTAGACCGACATATAGATGGAGACAGAATTGTAATTAAAAAAAACCAAAACCACAACTAAAAATCTGTTTTTCATTTGACAAGCATGGTATCTCTGAAAAGATATCTGTAAGATAAACCTGTAGTAGGGACGCAAGATATATAAAACATCAGGTACAATTTAAAGGCTGTGTTTGGAAACTTGACTCAGTTACATTTGATATTATACAGGGAAATCAAAGCCTTATGACTAAAATGAGAAGAAGTAACATAATACTTTATTAGGAATATTAAAATTCATATTTTTGTGGCTTTGAACTCATGAAGTTCAGTAAAGATGATTTATGTTTTTAAAATTAATCTTTTCAGATTCTAATCTGGATTTCTGAATACTGCTTTGGTCACTGTAAAATGTATACCCTGTTGAACAGCAAAAATATGTAGTTTATTTTTAATGCTGATGATCCATGGCAATTTTTGTTGGTGTAAGCACTAACTCCCTGACCCTTTAGTCTTTAGGAAAATTACTTAAGTAATTCATAAGTGTTTGCATAATCTGCCCTTGTATTTGTAAGCCAAACTAGGAATTAAACAGCTTCTTTATTGGACTCTATTCCTACATGATCTCTTTGTAGATTTAAAGACTTATTAAACTAAGTTTATCTATTTTAAATAGCTATTGCAACCTTATTAATTCAACCTGAAACAAGTGCAGAAAAGGGGCACTGAGATAAGGAAAAGGGACAGGTTGTGTGACAAAATAAGACTAGAAAATCTTGGCTTATTTAGTTTAGTAAAACTAAGAGTGAAAGTGGACACCATATAACTGTCTTAACATGCATTAAGGAGCATGAACAACAAAGAGGGAAAAGAAGTATTTAAATTTAAGGACAATTTTGGCACAAGAAAAAAATATTAGTGCAATATTTAAACTAGAAGCTAGAATCAGATTTGTAGCAAAATCATGATGTTCTAGACCAGCTTTTCAATTGCAGTAATGTGGACAAAAAAGCAAACTGAGTTTAAGATGGAACAAGATTCATTTATTAAATCAATTTGACGTTATGCTGTGTCACGGACTGAGTAGGATGCATAATGTTTAAATATAGTTTACTGCTTATCTATAAAGGAACTCTCCCCCAAACATATGTTCCTAGGATTCAAGAAACCAATTACTTTCTCAAATCCATCTATACAAGGTGTTACTTAAGCAAGTGCTTAACCTTAAAAACATTTATAAGCCACATTGACTATCTGGAACATGTAATAAAAGTGGTACTCCAAAAGACACTGTTCCCTTGGGTATAATGCACGAAACACTCATGCTGTGGTTCTCTGGAAGCACGGAAATCAGAAAACATAAATACTGTTGTTGAATAACTGTAGTTTTGTATTAGCATATACTTTCTTTAAAAGTAAAATTTTCTTTCTTTGAAAAAAATAAATAGATCCACCAAGAAGCAAACACCAGGAACTGATATTCCAAGTGATACTAGGAAAGATTGTTTCAAATGAAACAAAATAAAATGAACCCCCCCAATATGTTTACTGTGTAGTTTAGTGTAGATTAAAAAAATAGATAGATTAGACTATTATAATGGGCACCTCTACATGCTACATGTATACAGTAATTAACATGCTAATTGTGCTACATACAAATCCAAATTAAGGTGCCTTAAAATGGAAAACCAGCCATTAAAATCTTCACTTATAATACAGAACATTTTTATGGTTGGTTTGTATGGTTCCTTAAATTGAAGGTATGGAATGCCTGGGGCTGCCTATAGGCTGGTGCTGACAATCAGCTTGTTGTTGGTCCTAATGTGATAAAAGTTGGTTGGGCCATGGCCTGGGTGGCACACCCCATTATATAGCCCATGCAGGTCATGATTGGCTGCAGGCACTCAGCTTTTGACTTACCAGTGTGGGGGGGGAGCCCACAATCATTTTGGGCTCCCCCTGGCGCTGGCAAATAGAAAGGGCTTTATTGAGATCTGATTCCTAATCTTAAAATCACACCTCCTGCCATGCACCTGTGATCCCATGGCACTTTTAAAATTAATATGTGCCAGTTGCTAACCATATTAAGACAAGCAGAGGCAGAAAGGAAGACCAAAACACTCTTACAGGATACCACAGTTTATGGCAAAGCATCTAAATGACATATTGATATGCATAAGCTAGACCACTATCTCCAAGTCAACAAAATATGTAAATGTATTAAAAAAAAAAGCAAACACTTAATTTTTCATTGACTTCAATGAGACTTAGGTGCATGTGTAAAGGTGTATTGTTGGAATGAGCTCAAGGTTGCCAACCCAAGACTTTTTTTACTGACAAACTGCAAACATTTACGGACATTAAACTTTTATTGACAGAGTTCTTGCATAATGTTAGATAATGTAATCAAAATGAGCATGTATGTGCATATGCACATGCGCACACACACACACAGAATCCATGGAGGGGTCTGGTCCCCTCTTTTCTGGAGGGGATGTACCGCACAGGATCCCTGAGCAGACTGGTGTGAAAAGAACCCAATTCTTTGGACTGGCTCTGTGTCCTCCCAACAACTATGCAGTTAGTCCAAAAAGAAATATCACCTTACAAAATCCTTTCCTGTAGCATAATTTCTGAATTATCACAGCTGTAACACCACTCTTAACAGTACTATAACCTTCATAACAGAAGAATATCACAGAAAGTAGATCAGTGCAGTCACTGAAGCTCTGGCTCACTATGTTCTTCATGGCCATCCCTGCTAACTGAGATGGTCTGTAGCATTCTACTTCAGTGACAACTGCTGAATGATATTCAAGTCCATTGTGGAAAATACTTTATGTTGGTGGGGAGTGTGAGAGAAGAATAATATAAAACGCCACATACACTGAAAAAAAGAAGAGTGGAAAGTACAATTTCAGGAAACAGTTATACTTTCCCCTTATATCCATCATTTCAAGGCCTCTTCTTTTAGGGAATACTGCACTGTTAAATGTTGCTGATTTTGAAATATCTTCAAGAACTTACAAATAAGAGGAAAGTTCTTTTGAACACTTAGATGAGATTGAATGTATTTCAAGCCTGAAGTATCACAAACTGATCTAATTGGCTTGTTATACTTTCAAAAGTTAAGCCAAAGTTTATAACAAGGGACTGCCTTAACCTGGAATTGAAGAACAATGACTCTCCAACTCACTAGAACACCAACAACTTATTACTTGAGAGTGACACTTTCAACAGTGTTCTCTGGTCTCCCTTGTGAATATTGTTTTTGAATTGAATTTCATCATATGGAAATCAAGATCAAGAAGCCAGTCATATAGTATTTTTTTTAACTTGGTGAGAGTAGTCTATCCAGAGTGCTATGTATAATAATGAGGAGAAAGACAGCTGAAAGGTGGCTAGAAGATCTTGGATTGGAATACCTGATGCAGCTACCGGTTTTTACAGTCCACATGCTGTTAAAAAAAAAGAAAATCACAAGGATTTTTTTTTATTTTTAAATTCAAAGTTAACAAAAACCATGTTAATATTAGCACCAGTATTAAAGCATGAATTGCCCATTATACAATAAAATAAAATTGCTATGCAAATCCTTTGCTGAACCAAGAACACTTTGGAAAAACCATAATCAACATTGTTCCCATGTGAAAGTAATTTAAATCTTTAGCATAATGAAAACTATTCTATGATAAAATCAAAATGAACGTCATTATTTTTTTTATTTGATAATACCCAGAGTTCTCATGTGGGCCAGGAATCATTGTTATGGGTGCTGTACAACCATAACTTCACATCCTATATATACATATGAGCAGTGTCTTTGAAGTTAATGAGAGTATCTTCATATGTTAGCCTAATGGCAGATTCCTGTTCTACTTTACAATGCAAAGGGCATGTAACAGCATGTTTTGGCACTTAAATACAGTTTACCATCCTATTCCATGTGCACTGTGGATGTTTAGATGTTACAGAGCAGATGTAGCAGAATGCACTCTTGCCAGGCTTGTATGTGGCTCCATACATGTGTAAGGCCAGGAATTTTGGCCTGGCAAAAATGAAAAAGGCCTTCCCATGGTTTAGCCCAATAGGTTAGGAATTTCATCTATGAAGGAGACCCAGGGGGAACCCACATCTCTCTGACTTGTCAGCATACTACTACAACCACCAGGCCACAGATTAGGTATTACCTAGCCTCCTTTTCTGGCCTCCTCTTGAAGTTGAGCCATGGCAACATCTTGCATTTAATGTTGATGGAGAGCACTGAGGGTGCATCTAGGCATGCATATTAACACACTCTATGTATTAACATCAGAGTTTATTACTCTTGGATGCAGTAAGTTAATCCAGGTCAGAGCAGCCCCAGCTGGCAAGGAACCTGAGGAGTCAGCACTGACACTGAAGCACTCTTATGCCCCAGGCAGCCCCGGCAGCATCTATGCATGGGCTGTTGTACACAAAAAATAAACTCAGTATCAGGATAAAACTTGTATTTACAAGGACTAACATGCTGTGACGTATATTAGTTTCCTGTAGGCTAATAGGGCCACATGTGATGACACCAAGCTTTTTCCTGCAGATCTAATTAGGTAATTCTGCATTAAACACCTCATGTAGATGTATCATGGATATCACATTATTTTTTAGTTATAATATTAAAAATTGCTAAAATGACCTACAAACATGTATTTAAATTACCAGTTGCAACAAATCTAATACTGTACCTCTATTCCATGTTTAAAACAAGCTAGATTGTATTTTAAAGGGTGTTAGTTAACAATAGAAGTAGGACTGCCAAGAAAAAAAAATTACCCAGAGCCCAATTCAATAATTTCCTATTAACATTTTACAAAGAGAAGCAAAACCAAAACTAGACAGAACATTCAAGGAACATAAGAACTTATTATCCATGAAATATTATATTGAAGGGTCATTTATTTTTAGATGAGAAAAAATCCCAGAAATTTATGCTACATTTTAAAGCCAATTTGGAATTGAAACCTTTCTATGAATTCACTAACATGTGTCTCCATGCTCACAACTCCAGTGTTTCCCATCAAACAAATGCCAAATATAAAACAACTCCTTTAACTCCTATGAAAGGTAGATACATAAGGCCACAGTCTGAGTGTCCTGTAGGGATCATGCTAGATGGGAATTTTCCCTCATTGTCAGACTACAGTTTCCTGAGGAACATGATGGAGTTCAAGTTGTCTCAACAAAGAAGGTGACAAAAATTTAGTGGAAGGTTTTAGTAAACAAGGACTTTCACTAACACTGTGGAAATAGAAACCAATACAGGACACCTACTAAAGAAACTGGGGAATGAGGCTGGGGCTTCTAATGCCTGGCAGAGCAAGGTGAAAGTAAATCCTTTCACCCTACAATATTTCAGTGTTCATAAAGTAAGAGTGATCAATAATAAAGTTGATGGATCCATAAGGAGCATAAAGCTATATGCAAAATTAGCAATTAAACAGACAATGACATATTTTAGCTAATAATTCAAATAATTATTTGTGCCATCCTATCTTGTTTAGAACATAAGAAAAATCATACTGATTCGGACAGAAGGTTTCTTTGGCCCAGAATCTTTCCTCCAACAGTGGCAAGGAACAGATGCGGTGGAGGAAGAGTATAAGAAAAAAAGAGACATGTAGGGCAATTTATTTCTTGCCATGCTCTCAACAGAAGTCATAAATTTAGAGCTGTCCTGGACCTCAGATTATACCCCTGACTATTGTGTTTAAGTCGCCACTGATGGACCTGTCTTTCATAAATTTGTTTAATCCCTTTTTGAGCCTGGTTATATTATTGAACTCTGAAACACCCTGTAGTAATAACCTCTCCAAATTAATTATGTATTATATAAAACAGTACTTTCCGATATTTGTTTTAAAACTGCTGCAAACAATTTCACAAGCTGAACAGAGTTCTTGTATTATGACACAGTGGATAACAGTTCCTTATCTACTTTTTTCTTTACCATATTTTATAGACATCTTTTTAATTCTCCTCAGTCACTTCTTTTTATGATCTGACTAGAATAATGTGTAGGATCATGAGATCATATGGTGATAGAGCTGAAAGGGACCTCACAAGGTCATCTAGTCCAGTTTCCTGCTTAACGCAGGCTTGTCCCTAACTAAAGCGTCCCAGTCAAGTACCTGTTTAACCTGACCTTGAAAATTTCCAGAGACGGATATTCTACTATTTCTCTAGGGAGCCTGTTCCAATATTTAAACACCCCCATAGACAGAACCGCTTCCTAACCTAAATTTCCTCTGCTGAGGTTTGAAGCCATTGTTCCTAATCCTGTCCCCTACAGTCACAGAGAAAAGTCTATCCTCATCCTTTTCATAGTCACCCTTCAGCTATTTGAAGACTATTATCAAATCCTGCCTCAGTCTTCTCTTCTCCAGAATAAACAATCCTAGTTCTTCCAGCCTTCTCTCATAAGTCATTTCCCTTGGTTTTCCAGAGACAGTCCTTAGGATCAATTGGATCCTAATACTGTACTTCGTCCAGTTCTGAACCCTGCACTATCACAACAGAACCTACCAAAGCCGGATAGTTTGGTGCAAGTCACCTCTTTAGAGCACAGATGCATAAAAAACCAGGGGATTTAGCAGGAGAAACCAGGTCTTCACAGTATACACAGCACTAATCCCAAAAGGCTTTAAGAGCCCCTCTGCATGTGCAGGTAAATGTGCAATGGGATCTAATGTGCGATAAAGACAATTGGGCTTCCTGCCACACCACACATGCATGTTAGAAGGCATAATAGTGGGATCACACATTAGATCCCATTGAATGTTATTGCTGGTTTCACACACCCCTGGGCAGCCGTGACCTCTCGCTGCTAAGGAATTACCTGGGTCCCAGCATGGTGAACCCCTACAGCTGCAGGGGAAAGGAAACCCTGCTACATGTGCAAATTAAAGCTTGACTGCAGCCAGCTATAAAGTTAGTACACATTTTTTAGGTCTAACTTTATAGCTGGTTGGAGCTTTTAACAGTATGATAGCTACTTAGCATGTATAGCTGGTATCAAGGTAATTGCACAATTATCCAGTTAAGAAACATATTCCATAGAGGAGTTCATGGCATAAATAGCCACTATTCCTCATCAAATACCAAACATCCCAAACCCTTCTACATACTTTGTAAGATGAAAAGAAGCCCCAAAAGATACCATTTTTTTTAAACTTGGTATCTTAAGGTTGCTCTTGCATATATATACACACAAGTAGAGTGACTATGGCTAGGGACAGAAATTACACATATGGTATAAATGATTAGAAACCAGTTCAAATCTGAAACAGAAGTTCAGTGCACATAAAATGCTTTCAAAATTGCCAAAATCAGATAAGATAAACCTGGATGGATATAGTTTCAGACAACTGATTTGTTAAATCAGTTTATTAAACTGCTCTCCCAGATCGCCTCCAGATTCACATTAACTCACAATCCCTCAGCATCCGGGATGCTTTGCACATCTCCACAAACCCTCCCTTTGCAGGGAAGGCAGGCTAGCCTTGGCCCAGCAGAGCAAGGAGACATAGTATCACCCCTGCCTTGGCAGGAAAGAGCACCGGGGTCAGATGACCCCGGCAAGGTGCTCATCTAACTTCCTCTTAAAAATCCCCAGGCTAGGAGTCTGTACCACCTCACCTGGAAGCTGATTCCAGGCCCTAGCCGCCCTGACTGTGAAGTAGCGCCTCCTAATATCTAATCTAAATATTACATGCTGTAGTGAACCCCAGTTTCTGGCTTGGGCCACTACAGGTATATGGCTGCATTACTGGAATCAAAAGTAAATGTCTGTTCACTTGCTTATCAGTTTGACCTTTACCATTTAGACTAACCTAAGAAGATTGAGTTGATCCAGCCTCAGGCTTTTTGACTGTCAGTACTTAGCCTATATGGAACAAGGTGAAATCCAGGAGGAGGATGATGATGATCCTTCCTTCCTGCCTGCCTGCCCTCACCCTCTGCTGCTTCAGGGAGTCTATGGCCTATTAATGACACATTATTCTCTACTTCACAGGTGTTAACAATCACCTGTGAAGTAACAATGAGTGTTAATAGGGCTTCCTATTTCATAGCTACTGCTACTCTACCTCCACTACTGACACCCTGGGCCTAGGACATTCATTTTAATTTTTATCCAGGTGAGGACCAGCTTCCAAACTCAGGACTGTCCTGGCCAATCCAGGACATATGGTCACCCTAAGGGATCAGACTGTCATTATTATTCATAAAAATGAACCCACAATATTTCATGGAAGTCATTCTGACAATTATATATATACTAGTGAATTGCCCATCCAGAGTGATGGGTGGGGAGGAGGGGAGGAAGGAGCATCACCATCCCATGCTACTGCTGCCTCCCAGGAGTGTGGGTGGGGAGTCTGCATGCGGCAGTGGCCACCACCACCACCACCACCACCACCCTGTGCTGCCACTGCTCTGCATCAAGCTGCATGCCACCCCCCACTCTGTCTAGCCATGTGCCACCCATTCCTGCTCCGAGTCCAGACCACTCCCGAGCTCCATGTCCAACCCCTCCAATACAGTTGTTAATAATTTTCCATGTATAGGATCTTATTTTTGGAGGGTCACCTTAATTTTTTTCCCCCAAAGCAGGACCGGGGATGGGGGGAAATAGATAAACCCAACTGCTTTTCTCCCTGCCTGTCCCTAACCCCTTGTTCCACTGTGCCTGTCTCCCCTACCACTTTCCCTCTAGCATCCTGCCACCTACCCCTTCCGTCTCTTCCCCAGTACCTGTGCCTGTCCCGCCCACTGCCTGCCCCCCTGCAGCCTGCCCACTCTTCACTCCTTTCCCCCATGGTTGCACCTGTCCCCTTATCTTCTATGTGGCCTTGGAGCAATCAGCAGCAACAATGGGTCTGGTCCCAGGACCAACTCAGCCAGGGGAATGCAGTAGCAGCAGTTTCAGGCTTGGCTGGGTCAGGGTAGGAACCAGAAGCAGAGCTGAAGTTGGAAGCTAGCAGCAGGAGGCAGGTGGCAAGGGTACAGAATGCAAGGTTTCCCCTGCACTTGCCTCCAACCTGTATATTGTATAGTACATCATATTTGAGTTGCATTACTTAGCTATGCATTACTTAGCCATGCAGTATAGCTTTACCTCCCTGACAAGAGAAGAAAATTTGGTGGAAATGTAAGAAAAATGAGTTTCTACAAATATGCCTGGATGTAACTCTGAAAGTTGAATTCTCTAATCATTTCTTGCTGGCAAAACATGATTACTCAAAAACTACTACAAAGCTAATATAAGAGGGCATGTGCAGAGTTAGTATTAATGCAGTTTTCATCTGTTCCCTTTTCGTTTTTAGGATTTCCAGTGCATGCTGCTCTCTCTCTCTCACTCCACAACTCTCTAACCACTTATCATAAGTTCTGCAAGACAAATCTGAGTCTCTTTTGCCCATTGTCTCACTGCTTAACTGAATATGGAATAACTAATTTTTGGAAAATGAAGATATATTTATTTACTATTTTGAAAGCAAGAGTCACTTTTAAAAGCTTATTCTGTGAGCTTCTCTTATCACATTTATGTATCTTTAGCATATTGATTACAGAGCCTTGAACCCACCAGTTCTCACACCCTGTGCTTCTGTTCTGAGGATTGCAAAGATGACTTAAAGACTCCCAGAGTGTAAAAATAGATACAAGTTAAATGCTCCTAACAAAAATAATAATACTAAAAAAGTGGTATGTTATAATGATGAAGCTGATGAAATTATGTGGTGTAATGAAACTACATTTTGGATTGCAAGTGTTCATAAGTACATGTAAGAAATATATATGGATAGACAGAAAGCAAGGAACTGATACTTTTTACCCTAACATTTCTCTCTCCATAGACTCTAAGGTGAGATCACTCTAGCTTTTTCATGGAAGGAATCTCAGAGAAACATATATGGATTGAACCACGACAGTATGGTCAGTATGAGTATTATCATTCTAATCAGTAAATGAACTACATCATAGAGAAATTGTATATATGACAATGTGGGGGAATATACACATGTGACAAGCCAACATTTTCCCCAGTCATAATATACAACTTATTTAAGAAAAACATAAAGTAAAACTTTCAAGGGCCAATCAAATCATAGTTATAATCTGCAAAAAAAAAAAGTTCAAGCACCTTAACTGGAACACTGAAATGTTTGTTGCTTTTATTCATTTACATAACTTAAATTTAACCGCGATCTAATAAAAAAAAAAATTACTGAAACTGATTATAAATTACAGCTTGTGTGTGCTGCTTTGTCCCTGTGTTTAATTCTTTTTATAGCTTTAATGTCACATTGGGATTGATGTAAATGTTGAGAAGCTTCTGGGTACCAGATCTGTTAACCATATCATTGTAACTTAATATGTCAGCAATTCACAATCTGAGTTGGTGCTATATAACCTTGATGCCTCAAGGAGAATATCTTGAAGAAATGACACCTTTATTAAGAGTGACTATGATATGGCCTGTACTATAACTATTGGATATCTTAACATAATACTTTTTTCTTAAAGAGCAACGCACTTTAGTATTTATTAGTGAAAAATAACATATTTCTCCTTCTCTTTTGAGGGGCAAGGAGAGAAAACAATATGACTGGATACATAAGTGGAAGGTATGGTATATTTAGAAGCATGTTGAGTCTATCCAGTTATAGCAAAAGCCCTATTATTCAGCTCGAGGGGGGGGATGGGGGGTGCTGGGTATCTAAAAATTCAGGTTATCTATTGATGGCTGTTTTCAGCCTGATGGAGTGGGGAGGGGGAGGAGTAGCCAGCCACAGAGTGGCAGCAGGACAGGGTGGTGGGTGGCGGGAGCTGCAGCCGCCACCGTCGCATGCGAGCTTCCTCCCCCCACCCCACCCCACCTCACCTCATGGCGAGCCAGCTGGAAAATCCAGTTAATAAAGTATTCCAGTTAACAAAATGCTGGATAACAGGGCTTTTACTGTATATTTTATCTTAAGTGAGGGAGGAAAATGGGTCAGAACTGAAATGGACAGAATAATACTGGTTGTCTTCATAGCCATCATGAAATCTTAACCATCCAATCTCAGAGCTAAGTAGCTAGTTAAGCATTTGTCTGACAGCTGATTGTGATTTTATTTTTTCCAGCATTAATTTGGGTAAAATATTCACAGTTAATCATTTTATAAAAGAAAACATAAATTTAAAAGATAACAAAAGTAACAGATGGTTTAGAGACTGTGTGAAGCACTTAATTCAATTATCATTTGTGCCAAAGACCTGTCCCTTTTATTTAATATTATTCTAACATTAAAATATTATATTATTATGAAGTTGTTAATTATTACCTCCGTTTTTTACCCATAAGGAACACAAGGAAAATAGTGGCTAAGTACCCTCAATCACTAAGAAAGCTGTTGTCAAGATTTGAATGCAGATGTTCTAGTTCCCTCGCCTATCCTTATATTTGGGATCATTTTTCCTCAAAAGCACCCTTTCTAAACATCACAATTTCTCATCTACAAAATTAAGATAATCTGGGGATATTTTATCCTGTACATATTCAATTATGTGCACAGGGTACATGCTGAATTTACATTTTGATCAACCTAACTAAGGTTAAGTCAATCTAAATGGCCATTTATGCAGATGTTCAGCGGGGTTATATTAGGTCTGAAATGGTGGGCTACATCTAAATGAGTTCACCTGAATGGGTGATTTAACTTAGATTGGGAACGAGTTAACCTGACCCAGTGAACACCTGAACAGGTTTGGAGCACAGCCCTGGGGCTGGGAAAGCCCAACTACTTGCCTTGGCTCTGGGGCTTCATCCTTCCTTTCCTCTACCCTCCCCCACCAACCCTGATTGAGCCATTTTTATCACCCCACAAAGCCCTTACCCCTAGATGGAAAACCTCTCCTTAAACCCACTAGCTCTTTCAATCCTACCAACACCACCTCCATGTACCTGTCAGCTTCCCCCAGTAACTCTTTCACCTCTCCTTTCACCATGAGTTATTTAACTTGGGGTTTCCTGTACAGCTTCTGGCATCAGCAAAAAATGAAGAATCTATATGTGCTGGTCCCAGACTATATTCACAGTTTAAAGTCAGTTGCATGATTGTAGAGCAAGTGCAGCAAACATTAGTACACACCCATAGTGAAAATGTTGTTTTCTAGCTACCTATGGAAACTGAGACTCACAATATTTAAAAGCCTGCTTGGGGAGCAGTGTGGCCCAGTAGACAGGCACAGGTCAAATCAGAAAATGAGTCTTCTTTGACTTGTCTTGTTTGTCATTTTAATTAATCCACCCAACCAGGTGACATGTGACAAACTCTGCATCATCTTCTCTGGCTTTTTAAAAAATTATCAATGTGATGTTTTAAAGGGATGCTTCTTCATGAAAATCCTTGACACTTCTTGACTTTCCACATAAGTGGGAATGTAAATATAGCATTAAGGGATGACTCCCTCTTGGCCAAACCAACAAATGCAATCCTGTATCTATTTAAAAGAATCAAACACTTGTAGAAACTATTGTCTTCCTATGTGAAACTGTTCTAAATAGCAGTTGTATATATTTCAAGTTCCTCAATGGAACTACAAGTTGTGTGAATTAAACTGGACTGCCACTTCTTACATAATTTGGCAGACAATCTATCCTGTGATAGAGGAGATCACAGAAGAATGACTCAGTAGATGCTATGAATCCCAAGTGACTGTTGTGTTGGCTTTAATTGACATGCCACTTACATTTATTGGGTGTTGCTAATGAGAACACTGTGTGCATGGAAGAAGCATTTAGCACAGCTTCTTAACACTGGCTATGTTATCCACATTCCCCCCTTATAGTTCTTATTCTCAAAATAAAGACTGACAACTTATAAGAACTTGGCACAATGCTTGCTCTTTTAAAAAAGTAGCCTGCCAGAGCCAAGTAATTAAAGAACAGCAAAGGGTTCTCAAATACACCAGAAAGGCAGTTTCCTAGATTACTACTGTGTATGATGCATACCCTGTTAAGATTTTTGAATACATGCTATTTGGAAAAATATTTATTTAATATTTATTTATTCAGGCTTCAAAGACAGGTAGGCCACATAACAGTAGGAAAATGAGAATAGATCGCAAAAACTACAAAGACTGAAAAAACAAGGGGGAAATAAATATTAGCTATTCAAACAACATAGATTAAAACACACAGTAAAGCTTACATATGAGTTATAAAAATCTTCAAGGGACATTAACATCAAGAGACAGTAGCATGAGACAGCTTTTATGAATCCTATGTTGCTTTGACATCTGAGCCTCCTCAAAGACAGAAAACTAGAAGTTACCAAGGGTTAAAATTATACCAAACACTAATACCTAGGGCATTTGGGTTTATGTGTTACCAAAATAAACAAGCAAACTCTTGCAAGCAATGAAAGAATAGTCCAAACTATATGGAAAGAGTATGCATTGTCAGCACCTTCTATGTGTAAGTATGTAGAGTCAGGTCAGCTGTGGCTGAAAATCTCTGAATCTATGAAAAGTATCCAGAGAACTTGAAGAGCACTCTGAGTCACAGGATATCAGTCAATACTAGTGGATTCTTCATTTTCATTAACACAGTTGGTGCAACTAACCAGTTTGCCAAATATAGCTAAGATAGTTTTAAAAAGTATGTGGTCACCTGATAGCACAGAAGTTCTTTGAAATAGTAGAGAAGGGCTTGAATCAACAGTTTTAATCAAAACTCCCCACATTTTGGGGCAGTTTGGATTTGGATGCAAATCTCATGGCCCTATTCAGTCTCTAGTAGATAGAGGCTTTTTTTGATTGTCTGTCACAAAGTACATCTAGAAGACACACATTACAAGCAGAACTTCTATTTTTCATTACTTATTACCATAAATTCTGTGCTAGACCATGTCACTGATAATGTTGAATTTTGTCAATCAGTCTTTTGGCCACTGTTTATTCTTTTTAAATCTGTTGTCAGGAACAATGCTGATTTTTATTGTTTTGTTTTTATACTGCTATTTTTACCTAATTCAAAACCTGGTTATACAATTCAAATTTCTGAAGAGGCATTTCAGTTTCACAATTTACATGGAAATGAACAAGAATATAAGTCTCAAACTGTCTTACACAATCTTACCGTCACCATACCCTGCAGAAAGGTGCCTGTCTCAATTTATTTTTCAGTGTTCCCTTGGATTGTACAACATCCCTTGACACTGTCATTTTACGAAAGACATATCAAACATCTTTTGTTATCTGTGTCAAACACAAGCTTTTGAAGGTACTGTATTTAAATTATGTTTGCCTGAACTGATATTCTGCCAGAAAAATTCAGGGGAAACTGTCTAAAAATAAAACTCTACTGTATCATTCTTTAAATATGATATTCAAGCTTATAAGGCATTCAGAGAACAGAGGAAGAACAGAAAAGGACCCAGAACAATTAGCAATACGGGCAGAAAACAACAATGAATATCATTAGGTACTGTCATTTTCTTTTGCATAGGAACATAATTAATCATATTTAAGTATTCTGCCTTCTTACATTTTTAGAGAACAATCTGAAAAAAATTATAGTTAACAACCAATCCGTTGCAAGCTATTATTCACGTTAGTGAATCAGTTTCTTTAAAAAACACTTTTGTGTCTAGCTGTCATAAGTTCAAATAAGTGTTTTTTCCTTATGTTTATCCTTCTGAGCACCTTTCTTTTCCCTTCATGAAAGAAACTCTCTCCTTTATATGATTAGCAACACTGATAAAGCTTGTCACAATATAGCATAAAATGCTAAGGTTGGAATGGACTCAAACTTCTAGAATGGGACCATTGGCAAGGAAGGAGTAGAAAAGGTCAAATCCAACAGCTTTCTCCTTTTGACCAAGTGCATGGAACATGGACTCACCATCACCAACACCTTGTTCCACCAGACAAGCACAAAACCGCATGGCAATGCTTACAATCTAAGCATAGGCACCTGCCTATATCATTGCCTGTTTCTGGGATTGGAAAGATGTTTGCATCACCGAAGCTATTTTAGGAGCTGACTATTGCTAGGTTGATCACTGAGTCATCCACCCAGCAATGTCAAACAGGATCCTAAACAATGGCTGCAGCAGAAATGCTGATGGAAAAGCAACATTAAAAGACCCAATCAAGTAAGACATCTTCAACCAGTGCCTCGACATAAAACTGGAGAATTCCAATCAGCAACAATGGCAGAATTTTAGCAGCATTTGGGGTGCCTTCAAGTCCACTGTCATCAGTGCCTGTGAAGAGACACTTGGATTCATTACCAGAAAATACTAAGACCAGTTTGATGAAAATAACCAGGAGTTCCAAGAGTTGATTGACTGGAAGTGGAAGGCCTTTTGTGCTTGGCAGAATGACATCAACTCCAAGAAAAAGAAACTGAATCTCACCAGGCCAAGGAAGAGGTTGAAAGGAGGACCCACAATATGAAGAACTGATGATGGGAAGACAAGATGAAGAAGATTCAATGATTTTCTGATGTCCATGATATGCGTAGTTTTTTCAATGCCACAAAAGCCATTTACAGTCCAAGCACTCAGGGACCAAATCCCTTCAGACCTAAGCATGGAAAAGACCTGATCAAGGAAGTCAGAGCCATCAATGCCTGTTGGAAGGAGCATTTTGACCTTCTCAATCAAGATTCTGTTGTTGATTAGAGTATTCTCAACTGCATCCCGCAACACCCAGCCAGAGATGATCTCAGAATCCCTCCAAACCTTGATGAGGGGAAGGGAAGTCATCAAGCGAATGAAGAATGATAAGGCACCTGGAGCTGATGGAACCCCCACTGTATTTAAAGGAAGCCTTACTGAGAGTGCAGGAACAAACCATCCTGATGTGCAGGGAGACTAGCAAGTATGGTACAAGATCAGCTTGGCTTAGCAAGGAAATCTTCAGTAAACTAAATCACAAAACCCAAGATTATAAGAAATGGAAACTTAGACAAACAATTAGGGAGGAGTATAACAGTACTGCCCAGGCATACAGGGATCAAGTCAGGAAGTTTAAAGCATAACTGGAGTTGCAGCTAGCATGGGATGTAAAGGTAACAAGAAGGGTTTCTACTAGTATGTCGATAGCAAGAGGAAGATATGGGAAAGCGCGTGACCCTTACTGAATGGGGGAGGCAACCAATTGACAAAGAATGCAGAAAAAGCTGAAGTACTCAACAGGAATGTCTACATGTGCCCAGTAAGCATATTTTAGGGCAGTATCTATACAGGTAGTTGTTAAAGCACATTAACACTGCATGTGGACTGACTTGGGACTAAAGTTAGTTGCATGTCAGTCCACATGCACAGTGTTACTGTGCAGTAAAATGTCTACATGTGTGTTACTATGCAGTAACTAATCAGGCATAAATTTGATACCTGCATTATGGTATCACCATTCTTTGCCTGATTCATGTGGGTATGTAAGTGGTGGTTCTCAGTCATGGTTCTATCACAGATTCATTAGACATTAAGTTGTTAGTTAAGCAAGGCTGAGTTATCACTCCAACACTCTTTTTGATATTCCTTACTATGATACTAGAATGGAGCTAAACTACCAAAAGGATGGCAAGCTGTTTAATCTCAGATGACTCAAAGCGAAAACCAAGACCACCCTCACCTCAATCACTGAGCTCCAGTAAAATGATAATGCTGTAGAGTATGCTCACCTTCAGACAATCATCAGTTCCCATCTGTAAATTTGGAGGAAACAGAGGCCACCTCACATCACTTTCTCTTGAACAGCTTCTCAGGGCACTGATTATGGGATCTGGAAAAGTGACATTCCAGCCTTCTGTCAGGGTGAAATTATACATTGCACTATTTCATCCTAAGAGCACTTAAAACATGAGTGTCCACATATTAAAGCTTATTAATTTGTGATAAGTGCCCTCATAACATCTCAAAGTTACACTACTTAAGGTGCGGATTAATTCCGGGCTATGCTACTTAGTTCATTTTAGGGTAACTTCAATCTGCTTCATGGAGATAAAATGCGCAATTTTCAGTCCTCTGGCATCCCAGGAGGACTACTTCCAGTCCTTCTTCTCCCCCCAGAACAGAAATTGAGCCCAGGTGTCCTGGCTTCTAGCCACACATCTGCTCACCAGCCCTCTGTTTGCATTTCAGGTCTGTAAAGGCAAAACAATTGTATTAACCCTTTAAGTGAGACTGCTCACATCACTTTCTGACTTTACACAATGTCTAACACGCCACATATTTAATGTGGTCTAAGTATAATGTATCATCAGTTATGGTGATGATGTTATGGTTATCACTTGTGGTGTAAGTGTTATCATCACCCTCACTGAGCCTGATCCAAAGCCATAGAAAGTAGGAATTTATATTGTGTTCAGATGTTGTAATCTGTATAAAAATCAGGGTTTACAGAAGAAAAGTTCTAAAAAACAATTTACCTAAAAATAAATTTTAACCATTTGATACAAATAAAGAACAGAAACATTAAAATAAAACTTGTAAATAATGTCAATAAATAATGAAAAACCCAAACTGATGAATACAGCAGTTAAAATGCATCTTAAAGTGTAAACAAACACTATAAAGAGATCCACTAATGGTGTAGCCACAGCATGTGCCCTTCTATCCATTGAGGGGCCAAATGCTGATTAGATAATGACTAACAACTTAAATCGGTCATTTACTCTATCAGAACAAAGACACATTCATCTTTCTAATGTCACTAACTTGCAGTGTTATTCAAAAATACAATGAATGAATTTTCTGTATTTAAAGTGAAAATTTAAAGTACATGTCAAAAATCAACTGGAAGAACAGAAGAATATAGGATTACAGAGCATATTATAGTCTATCAGAAAGAACTCCAATTTCCCATGTCCCATAACATTTGAATCTTAGACACTCAAAGCAATCATGCTTCCTTGAGGCTTATAAACGCCAGACTGTACCTCAAAGAAAATGGATGAAATAAATCAAACTAAAGATGTGGAACTAGCAAAACTAGATTCACTACTCAGTCACTTGAATTATGTTGCATCTTACAACTGAAAGAGGGTCTTTCAAAACTTACTTCTAGGGGCAGGCATCTTTTTCTCACAGTTGTCTCCAATATCCTTACCATAGTTTTGATAGTATATAACTAATAATCTATTTAACACAGACAAACGATTGTTAAAATAAAGTATTCAGGCACCCTCACTTCAAGAAGATATATGGTACGATGAATAAAGAAGCAGAATGTATCTTTCTTTGTTAGGTAATATATTTTGAAGGGTTATTTGCTTTTCTATTTCATAGTACATAGGTAATATATTTACTATTTCATACTAGTCATAGTACATGTTAGGTAATATATTTTGAAGGGTTATTTGCTTTTCTATTTCATAGTACATAGTGATAATCTACATGCATAGGACAATATTCCAATTATTTAAGTGCAACTTCTTCCTCTGATCTAAAATGAATCTTATACCCAAAGTCAGGCAATTTGGTACTCCAAGAGTCAGGTAACTTCTAGGTTTCCATTGCACAAGCCAATGCTAAAAACAGTCCAACACACAGCATTAAGATTTGTTCTCATCAGTATGTAATTCAGTAATATTTTATCTTGAAGTATTAATGGTGACTGTTATTTTATATCTCTTTTTCTATTTGTTTTATTTCAAAATGCTATAACCATGTGTTCATAGAACCAACAATTACCAATGCACTAAGCTTGTAGTACTATGCACCCAAATTCATGTCTGATCTGAACTGCATTTTAATAAAAAACATATGACAGATTTCTTTATCTTTTGGGTATTACATTTAAAAATGTCTTAATTTTCATTTCTTTGCTGTTAAACATTATGGAAGAAAAGGGACCATTTTAATTATCAATCTTGTTTCTAAGCTTTATGTTTAAATGTAGGATCCTAGAAAACTAGGACTGGAAGGTACCTTATAAGGTAGGAGTGGGCAAAATGGTGGATCCAGTTGGCAGCCAGACTCCATTTCCCAGCAGCTCCTGCCTGCGTCACTACAGCTGGTTTCCACAAAGACCCCAGTAGCAGTGGTGCAGTGACAGTGTGGGGTTGGGATTTCCATGGAGACCTGCCCCACCTGTATTGGCAGGGTGTGAGACTGAGCAGAGAGGTGCTCCAGGGCTGTGGAAGAGATGTTGCAATGGTGACAACATGGTCCAGAGCTGAGGAGCTCAGGTTCAACGCCTGCATGCCCCTGCTTGAGGCATGTGGACAGTGGATCACAGCTCTGCCCTGGCTCCAGACCATGCTGTCACTGCTGCATGATCTCAGCCCTGGAGTAGCTCCCAGCACTGCTGCATGCTCTGCCAGCACTGCTAGGATCAGTCTCCATGAAAGCCCCGGCTCCACACTATCACGGTGCTGTCGCTACTGGGGTCTCCATGGAAACTGACTGCAGCAATGCAGGCAGGGCTGCTGGAAAATAGAGTCCACTGTGGGTCCAACCTAGCCCATGGGCTGGAGTCAGCCTACTCCTACCATAAGGTCACCTAGTCCAAACCCCTGTTCATGACCAAATGCCTGTCCAACCTCCTCTTGAAACTCTTGACAAAAGCCCATCCCCAAGGTCTCTATAATTGCCTTTCAGGTTTTTGAAGACTGTTATCAAATCCTGCTTTAGTCTTCTCCAGACTAAATAGCCCTAGTTTTTTCAGCCTTTCCTCATAAGTCTTATATCCCAGGCCCCTAATACTTTTTTGTCTCTGTACACTAAACTCTTCCTAATCTGCCCACATATTCTGCAAGTCTACTTCATCCTGGAATTGTAGGGCCCAAAACTGGATACAATACTCACTAGTGCTGAATACAGTGAAAGAATCACTTCACTTGATTTGAAAGTGATGCTCCTGTTGATGCAACCCAATGTGCTTTTGGCTTTTTTCTTGCAACAATAATCAATTTCCAGTCTACTGTAACTCCCAGGTCCCTCAATGCAAACTAGCTAATCATTCCCCAGCCCATATTTGTACATGCAGTCAATCTGTCCCAAGTGCAGGACTTTGCAACTTGCCTTTGTTGAATCTTATTTAATTCAGTAAGGACAATTATCTAGTGTATCCAAGTCATTCTGGATACTAGCCATGCCCTCCAGACTCTTCCAATCTAGCCAACTTGGTGTCATAAATCTCATACACCTCAGTGAACCTTTTGTCTGAAACCAAAGAGTTAAGTGAAAAATGCTAGAATCCCTTGAAATCAAGTCCAAATTAGTAATGATCTAAAGTAAATCTCTGTTTAAACTTAAGTAAATATTTTATTAATTGAATACTAAGTTAATATTAAATAGTAAAATAAGTCAAATGTTTTAAATTATTTTTAATTGATATAACAACTATAACAGTAGTATTGTGCTTACTATATACCTTGGAAATCAGTAGCCATTAACATTTTGATTGGCATTACTACTCTGGCCATTATAACTAAAAAAGTCAAAACTACCCACAATAACCACACAGTCTTATTTGAGATACCACAGACAACCTTACTTTTAGAAAAGGCTGTATCTGTGGTGTCTTAGATACTTCTGTGGGCATAAATAAATCATCTCCATCTAGTACTCCTGCTGCTGACATCATGTCATCAGGCAAAACTGAATGTTTGATGCTGTAAAATATATAGTGGAAATACCATTTTTTTATGGAATAATTCAAATTCTGCTGTTAAAAAGCAGATATTTTTGTCCATGTCTCAGAGAGATATTTCAAAATTCTCAGGTGGTCATATATCTGCTTCCCTGACATGCCTGTAGGATCTCTTTCACATGAGCTAAATTAAGATTGCTAACTTCTATTGAGGCCCACTTCTGCCATTACTTATATAATACATTAAACAGCCAATAAAGTCAAGGCTACATGGCACTGAATTAGCTCCTATTGTGTGTTTAATTTAACACATTTGACTTCAATCCTTCATGTTATGCACACAGCTAAGCAACATTATCCTATTCTATTTGTCTATTTCTTCATTTGTCAGGTTGACCTGTTGTGTCTTCCTTCAAATCACATTGGAAATGATTCAGGACACAGTCTACTTAGGTGATTGTGCAATGCTGAGTACAAAGGAGACCTAATCCTAAAGAGAGAATTACTGGAATTGTCACAATAACTGAGCCAAAAATTATATGCAGGTTCCAGCAAGCAATTAATATAAAGGCTATTCTGTGGTAGTAAGGACAAGTGTGGTATAGTGAAACATGTAACAGTCTTATTTTAAATGTTCACTGGAGTGACATCCCATGTTTTGGGTCATGTTTATAAGAATGTTGCAAATGAATCATAATAACTAAATGACAGGAACAATACTATATAATTTTAAGAAATACAGAAATAAAGCAAGTATACTTTAAAGGTGAAGATTAAATCTAATATGTATTCTAAGGCATTTTTAATTTCATATTCAGAGACTATTTCAGGGAAATACTGATTGTCATTGAGGAAGATGGAAGTTTTGAATACTCCCACTTTTAAGTAAGTATTGATTTAATTGAGGATTAGATCAGATCCGAAACGCACAGGCTGTCATCAAGGCAAGGAGTGAGATCTCATACCGGACACCTCAGGGAAGTAATAGATGTTGCTTTTTGTTGCTTTTGTGCCAGCATAAAAAGGCAAAGAAAACAGATGCCCATACTCCTTGTTGCACCACAATTTATGGATGCAACAATGAATTTGAACAGATTTTTTGTGGAATACTTTCATCCTAAAATATTTATCAAAGGTTGATTTTATACACTTCAGCTAAAGCCCTCTGCCTGTAACTGGTAAGGAAAAGGTTTGTTACATTGTGCTTCCTACTCCATACCACACAGAATACAAGATATTCTTCTCCATGGAGAGTTTTTAACAATTAAAGCAAAAATTTTACAACAAATAAACTAAAATATTAATTTTGTTTGCAAACAGCTGGAATCATTGGGTTGGCCTTGTAAATATTTGAAACAGTCAAACTGAATTAATAATTTAATTAATTTAATGTATATTCTACTTGTTAATACAAGTAGAACATACAGTAATATAGATTGGTTGCATCAATTTAGAGGAAATGTAAAATATATTCTTTTAGGGGATATGGTCATTTCAAGATCAGAGAAATGATATGCAAGTCTGGAAGAAGTTGATAAGGATGATTAATTATGTAATTATGTTTTTTATTGGGGAAGAAAGCATTGAAGGCTGTGCCCAGTAACAACTTCCTTCCTAGAAGACTGACTTCTGAAGAAATAGTGGCACAGTAGAAGATTAATATTTTTAACCTTCCTTCCAAATAATAAAACAATGTGTGACATCACTGTAAATATCGCAATGAATAAACTGGGGCCTTATGGAAAGGCAGAACCATCTTCAGCATGGATCATCTTGGATACATGACTTCTAAATGCGTTTCACTTTTTACAGATGACTCTAAAGTGGACCATTTGAATTCTATGGGTAGCCTCTAAAGTCTAAAAAATGAAACTAGGGAAAGATTATAAAAGAGGAGTCAAATTTATTTGACAGCTTCCACAGAAGATACAAGAAGGAAGTAACTTTCCAACATGACCCAGATTTGACAAATCACCTACAAAAGCACAAGTTTAGAGGTTAAACACTTAAGTCTCAAGTAAGAATTTTGTTAAATAAGGGTCTTTGTGTCAGAGACAAAGGCAAGTATTTAAGAGCCTAATCTCAAGCAGGTAAAGAAACCCCAAACAGTATTGTTTCTGGCTATTGGCCTGAAGGATTGAGGGGAGCAGGGTTGTGGGGGTTGAGACTGCTGCTCAGAGAGAAAAGGTAGGAAAAAGGAGGAGAAGGGGAAATCTGTACCAGACAAGAAAAAAAAAGTGGGGGGGGAAAGGGGGAAGTTTAACTGTTTCCTCCCTAATCCCCAGGACTCAGGGAGATGAGAGGAAATACAGTCCCGTTCTCTTAAACTTGCACTGCCTCTATGGTCCTACTTGCCATGACTTTATGAGATAAGAATTCTTGAGTTAGAGGCTTATACAGGAACAGGGTCATTTCCCCCTTAAACCTTGGTATCCTGCCCCACAACACTTAATCATTTTCTTGGTGTGAGAGAATGAGAGGAAAATCGAGGATGTGGAGATGTTTTTGACCGGAGCAAGTCAGACACATTTCCAGATCTCTTGCTCCTTCTGAATTGGAGGAGGGAGCCCTAAGAATAGTATTTCCAGTCTCCAACAGGGGCAGTCAGGGGAGGACCAAAGCCTGTGTGGAGAAGAGGAACCAGAGGTTTTCCCTGCCACCAGTACATTGTGGACAGTGGCAGAAAAGTTAGTGGACTCACCAATCAGGGTAGTCAATGGATCACTACTTCAGTCTGCAACAAGGAATGCAAGGATTGAACCATGACATCCTCACAGTGAAGGCAGCAGAGTGAGCAAAATGAAAGAAGACAGAGTTACCTGGAACTCCGATCTTAAAGGAGGCTTGCCCCTTTAATGCAAAGTTTCTTTGGTTCTCTCCTGTTTTTCTTTGTTTCTGAGTACTGGAGGGGTTGGAGTCTCACCTGGTGACTCAGAGAGATCACATCAGCCCTGATTCAGGTGTGCAATGGCAGTGTAACAGTCCAATAAGATTGATTTAAGTTGATGAATGCACAGACTGATATCAACTGGTTAAAGTACAAAGGAAAAAAATTGATGGCCTAGAATCCCCATTTAAAGGGACTGAATTAATTGAAGTTGACTACCATTTATTGATATCGAATTGATAAACCGAGTGACTTAAGTGTTGGCAGGAAGTTGATTTGCTCCATGAACTGGTAAGGGAACCAATTGAAATTATTGTTCCATGAAGTGGATATGAATTAATTTTTAATTTATTTTGTCTAGGAATCCTTCAATTGATTATTGAGGTGGGGTGGATCCTTGACCTCTCAGGACTTGAGTCAATTGGAAGGATTTATGGCGCCTGAATGAATTGATCCTTGGTTAAGAAGACATCTTTCTCTACCAACTAGTGAAGAATTGAGAGTCACCATTGTTTCCACAAGAATAAGACCTCAATGTGCATCATCATAGGTGGTGGTAAGGGTAAGGTATAAGGAGAAGGGAAGTTCCATAAGGAGGACCTCTGGAAGGGCTTGAGAAAATGCCTCTCTTCTTCCAACTCCCAGTAATAAGAAGTTCCATCAAGACGTGGCAGGTGAGAGTAAGAGCGCTGAAGAGGGTGACATCATCATTCCATAGAGTCCTTCCTCACAGCACACATCTATAGAGCATCTGGAAGGTGGGGACCCCGGCCATACAAGGCTACCCTCCAACACTTGGTTATAAGTGAATTCTTATCATAGTTTCATAGTAGCTAGGGTCAGGAGGGACCTGAACAGATCGTCTAGCCTGACCCCCTGCCACAGGCAGGAGTGAATGCTGGGTTCACAAGACCCCAGATAGGTGATTGTCCAACCTCCTCTTGAATTTGTCCAAGGTAAGGGTGAGGACCACTTCCCTGGGAAGTTGGTTCCAGATTTTGGCCACTCTAACTGTAAAATATTGCCTTCTGATTTCCAGCCTAAACCTATTCTCCATCAGCTTATGACCATTGTTCCTTGTCAACTCAGGTAATGCTGGGGAGAAAAGGGCTCTACCTATTTCCTGTTGATCTCCCCTGATGAATTTGTAGGCAGCCAGCATGTCCCCCCTCAGCCTTCTCTTGCTAAGGCTGAACAGATTCAGGTCCCTCAGTCTGTCCTTGTAGGGCGTGTCCTGATGCCCTCTCACCAAGCAGGTGGCCCGCCTCTGAACCCTTTCCAGGCTGGCCACATCCCTTTTCAAGTGTGGTGCCCAGTACTGGATGTAATACTTCAACTGCGGCCTGATCAAATCATAGAGGGGGAGTATCACCTCTCTGGACCAGCTTGAGATGCATCTTTGGATGCATGACAAGGTATGGCTGGCCTTGCTGGATGCAGTCTGGCATTTGCAGCTCATGTTCATGTTGGAGTCAATTATGACTCCAAGATCCCTTTCTGCCTCTGTGCTTTCAAGAAGGGAACTCTGCAGCCTGTATGTATGCTGTCATTTCCTTCTCCCAAGGTTCAGCACCCTGCATTTGTCTGCGTTGAACCCCATCCTATTCTCATCTGCCCACTTTTGTAGTCTGTCTAAATCTAGTTGCAGGCTCTCTCTCCTTTCATGTGTGTCCACCTCACCCCACATCTTTGTGTCAACAGCAAACTTGGACAGTGTGCTTTACTCCCTCATCCAAGTCACTGATGAAGATGTTAAACAGTGTAAGCCTGAGGACTGAACCCTGGGGTACCTCACTGGTCTCGCCAGGTTGAATATAACTTGTCCACCACTACTCTGAGTGCGCCCCATCAGCCAATTTTTTACCCATCCAACTGTCTAGGCATCAATGCCACAGTCGCTTAATTTATTGATGAGAATGGGGTGAGAGACAGTGACAAAGGCCTTCTTAAAGTCTAGAAAGACTGTCCATGTTGACACCATCATCCAAGGATTTAGTTACTTGGTCATAAAAGCCAATCAGTTTGGTGAGGCAGGACCTGCCTTTGATGAACCCATGCTGATTGCCCCTAAGCATGATCTCCCCTGCTGGCCCTCCATAGATGTGCTCCTTGATGATTCCCTCCAAGATCTTCCTAAGCATCGAGGTGAGGCTTACATGCCTATAGTTACTTGGGTCTTCCTTCCTCCCTTTCTTGAAATTTGGAAACTGGCTAATGTGGTCCCATCCCCCTGCACCTGGCCAGATGCTCATACAGCGGGGCCAAGGCCTCTGTGATGACTCCTGCCAGCTCCCTCAACACCCTTGGGTGGAGGGCATCTGGACCTACAGATTTAAAAATGTCTAGCCCTTCCAGAAGATCCCTAACTACATCTGCACTTACTGAAGGCCTGATAGAGCTATCCCAAAGATTGTCCCTACCTTTGATAGATGGGATGTCCCAGTCCCTGTTCAAGGAAACAGAGGCAAAGAAACTGTTAAAAACATCAGCTTCTTTGTTTGGCATAGCCACAAGATTATCATTTGGGTTTTGCAGGCGCCCTACCTTGCCTGGTGCCCTCTTCTTGCTCCCAATGTACTTGAAAACTGACTTTTTATTGTCCTTAATCTTAGTTTGGGTGTCTCCCCTTTGGGCCCAACCCTGGTCTTAGGGTCACTGTTTGTGAGTCTAACAAAGAAAATCAACTAAAGTGTAACTGAAATAAACTGAAATATAAGAGACAACTGTCTCTTATATTCATCACACCCTACCTGGGTATCAATAGATTTCTGGGTGGGCTGGTTGTAAAGGTTGCTATCCCTTTAACAGCCTCTCTAGCTCTGCCTCTGTCTCTCCATTGTAGAATTTTCTTTCCATTGCTCACTCTGCACTGTTCTATCTTCATTGGCAGTCATCTATCCCCGATTCTTTTTGCTTCTCTCTTTGTCTGTTAACAGGGTTTAGGTCCTGTGGGGACAGAGTGGGGAGGACATTAAAAAATGGCAAAAAGATGTTTCCAGAGAATGGGACTGAAGACAGACTGAGCTAAGAAAGGGTATGTCTACACTTCAGACTGAAGTATAGAGACATCCAATTTCCATGTTCAAAACTGGATTGGTTATTATTAGCAGTCTAACTGCAGCAGTATGGAGTTCCACATGTGTTAATTTGGGTTACCACATGTCCGGGTTTTCCCACAAATGTCCTCTTTTTTGGCCCGAGTCCACATGGGTTTTTAAAATGAGAGCAAATGTCCAGTTTTTTGCTCTTCCTCAGCTTTCTTGGTCTGGATGCTTAGGGCTGAGAATAGTGGGCAAGGTGATTTGTTGTTGGGGGTACATGCTCCAGTCATGGGCCTGACAAACTCCCAGGTAAAGAGACACTGTGTGTGCATGCCTGCATGCATGTATGTGTGTGTCTGCATGCAATAAGGGAGCTGCTTAGGCAGAGCAGCTGGGAGGGCAGGGGACTGTGGGTTGGGAGTGAGAGGCACCGACAACTCTGGAGGGGGGCAGGGGCTTCAGGTCTGGAGCATAGGGCACTGGCAGGGCTGGGGGCAGGGGCTCTGGGGTTGGGGGTGAGGGGCACCAGCAGTGCTGGGGAGTCAGGGCCTGTGGGTTGGTAGTGAGGGGTGGGGCTGACAGGGCTGGAGGGACAGGGACTTAGAAGTGAATGGCAGGAGGTACGGCACAGGTATATCACTGCCTCCACACAATCATATGCCCCACTTTCCCTCTCCCACTCACAGGTTTCCTCTTTTTTGATACTGGAAATATGGTAACCCTATGTTAATTTACCTAGTTTCAGGAAATTACGTACAGCTAGCCCACATGTACCTCAACTGCATTAAATTTTTTGGAGGATCCTAGGACTTGTAACAAGAACGCCCAGTTCCAATCATGAGTAGGGGAGGTATCTGGAACACACACACACACTGACCAGTGCTGAGCTGTGGGGTCATCATGCCTTGAAAGCATATGATAAATCATGAGCCTTTTTGGCCTTGGAATAATGCCTTATATACCTTATATTATATTTAAGTAGGTAGAAAAGGGCAGCTAGAAAAAAAATGAAAAAAGATATTCCTGAGGCATGAAAATGTCATTAGACATCAGGCATTTTCTAGCCCAGACGTTAGATTTTTTCATTATATAGAATGGCACCCAGGGCAGCATTTCATTCTGGATCTGGATTCAGAAAGATTTAGACTTACCAGTGATAAGACACTGCACTCATAAAATAGTTTTCTATTATTAATTAATTTTCATTATACCTATTGAAAACAGGTAAATAATAATCATCATCATTTTATTGATTGGGAACTAAAGCCTAGGTTCATGAAATCACTGTCTCAAGACATAAACAATCTGTAGGTTGTCTAGAAACAGACTATATGATTCCTTCTGACTCCCACTACTGAAATCATCCTGGCCACAGGAATTCAATTCAGGCCCATCTCCAAGAAAAATAAAGATAAAATAATATTTTGAAATCTGTTCAAACAAAAAAAGCATGGCTCTTTTTCATTCCAGTTGACTCACATTCAAACCAACGGCTGTCCAAAGCTACATACTCATTATATTTTTAAACTATATTCTATCAAGTAAAATTATAGCCCATTCCCAAATTTCCTTGAAAAGAATCTCACATCAGAGCATATGTAAAATCAACACTTCTCTTTTTCAGGGGAGATACAAGTTATTTTTTGCTAGTAATGTATGGCTACAAGCTGAAGTAACAGTCTGTGCTGATTTTCTTTAAAACTGTTTTTGAGAAACCACAAATTACTGCAGATTGCACCAGAAGTGTGGCAGGATGAAGTTATAGTTATGAAGTTATATTGATTCTGGTTAGATATATGAAGGAGGGATGCTACAGTAAAACAGTAATCAATCAGAAAAATAATCTAGAGTCTAATCAATGTCTCTGAATAAGAACATTAATCCCTGATAGAGATATTACAAACACAATAATATCTAGCTTAGCTATCTAAATTCCACTCACCATCTTCTCTTATTATGTTTATCAAGGAATTGAATTTCAGAGGGCTCCTAAGAGCTGTTGTTCCAAGTCTGATTTTTTTCATTATTCTACTTAATTGTGTGCACTGTAATTTAATTTACTGTAATGCTGTCTATTGTGGCAATGCAAAATTCCTTGTAATAGTAACACATTAAAGAATATTAAAAATATTTATCATGGTCCTCAGGAGTGCAGATAACATTATGCATGGAAAACTGGGATTTGACATAATTGCTGCAAATAATTCAAAACAGTCTTTTCTGCATTTATCTATATGTAAAACAACAAGAACAATAATCATAAAACAAAACCCAGCAAGATCAAAACTAGTTTTTATAGATCCCCATGATGATAAATAAAGTATTTGAGAATATAAATCACTATTCTGCAGAAGTACAAATGGGAAAAGCCATCAGTGCAAAATATCTACAGTCCTCAAAATTGCTCCAACCGTCTAAGTTCACATACCTCTACTTTACTTGTCTCTAATTTCTTTCTGATTGCAGTGATTTATTTTTCCGGTTCAGACAACAACACTTTTTATTTCACCAGAACTTCTGGCTTGTTCAAAAGTCCAGTGAAGTCAATGAAAAGACTTATATTGGTTGGGTACTTAAATAGAAGCAATTCAGTCACTTATGTCAATATGAAAACTTCCATTTGATTCAATGGTTTTAGAATCTAGCCCTTAACATTAGTAAAAGGTGCCAACCTGATTACACTAGATATTGGGCAACTGATTCCTACCAGCTGACACTGTGGCTTACCAGGTGTTGAAACTTGAAATCTGTAATTTTTTGTTAGAAATATCAAAATGGATTTTAAACTCAAAAGCTTAGGGACTAATATATTGTTTTAGTTTGCCCTGCTAAAGAAAGATGAAGATCATAGCTAGGCACAGTTCATCTCTAATTTGGACCATATACAGCACTCCACTGGAGAAATACTGCTTGCTTTCCATAGCTGATGCTTTAAAACAAATTTAGGATATCCAACAGAAAAAAAATCTCATGACCTTGTTTTGAGTCCAAAGCCTTACTCTGATGTATATAATTAAAGATAAGTGAAATGTATGTTATTTTACTACCCAAAGAAAAATGCCACTTACTCTCTGAAAAGGAAACCCTGCCCCTTCCTACATTAAATCAAAAGAAATCTGAAAACCCCTATCTTAGATTCTCCCTTAGAAAAAAATATCATTTATCATTCCATTCCTATATTTGTTAGTAAAATCAGGTAAGTAAACACTTTGGCTACAGCTATGCGGAAGGAGCATATTTTCATATCATTCCCTCTTTTCAATAAAAGTAGTTTTATGTCTGACATCATTCTAATCATAAGCTTTCTTTGATCAAGGCTTGCTAGAATATCTTTTGCATGAATATAAAGAACTGAAGGCAGTTTTCCATGCCTTTAATAAAACATTCCGTTATATGTGACAACATTGCTCCTAGATTTTAAGAAAATTAACACACACACAAAAAAAAGTTTATAGCACTGGTAAAAAAGGTTTCCAATGCACTTCCAAATCTTTAAAAATCTTTAACCTGTAGTGATCTCTTATAAGTGGAAAAGATGTAATGCCACAGTTATGAAGGGATTGCTATTGAAGAATGGATTCTGAAACTTGTTCACCAGGCTTACTTTCTGAAAGTGTTGATATGAGCTATAAAAATATTGCATCATCCACATTTAGTATCACAATAACAAAATAAAGGAAAAAGAGTATGAGGGAAGAAGTGCTTAACAGTAGAGGAAGAATATATTCACTGATAAAATAAACAATGCCAAGGTACACTGGAATCTCCTTCTAGCTCCAATAAAACCCTAACAATTGAAATCCTTAAGTCCTTTAACATCTTTTAATTCAGAATGGAGGCAAAAAAGTGAAGAATGACCTCAGGGTTTTGACCCATGAAAATAATGTGATTTAGCACTACAAGAAAGCAGGTATCCAGGCTTTTTTGGAAACAACAATAAGAATTTTACAACTGCAGTATCAAAACTGAAAAATATATAAATCTGTTGTAACATCAGATGCGAGGGAGGAGATGAAGACTTTTAATATCACCACTGTGTTGCACCAATAATAAAACAGGGATCTTTCAGCATCTGTTCAGAGTATGATGTAATTCTTTGGTGAGTATTCTCTTAGAACAATGTAATTTTCTAAAGTACCAGCCCTAGAGTATGTAATTCTTAACAGAAGGTTAAATTGCCCTCTTGGTTATTCAGATTTCAAAATGCCACCAGTAATTACACGGAAATAGTATACCATTTCATGAATCAATTTATCAGGAAATATTTAAATAGATGCAGATGACTGAATTCTGACAACAAATTTAGTGTCTCATTTTAGGGTAAGCACTCTGTGACTGGGACCTTAGCCTCTCAAGTTAATAAGCAAAAATCTATTATTGGTCTCGAACTGCATTGCTCCAAACACTAAAAGGCTATGAATGAAATCAAGCCTCAATTAACTTCAATGGCAGCTTCCATCAGATTCAGCGGTGCCAGAATTCTACCCCTTTCTGCTTCTGAAGGAATACCATATAAAAGGTTCTCATAGGTGTCAAGGTGGGGGTTAGGAAGTAAAGCACTTTAAATTGCAACAAAATGGCCATTAATCTAGATACACAGAAGTACCTTCTTTTTCCTATTTTTGAATATTACTATTACATATTAAAATGTGTCATCAATAAAGAAAAGTGGTTTTCACTAATACCAGCTGTTTCAGAAGATAAGGCTTATGAAAGAAATTCCTTTTTTCTTTTTTTTTTAACTTTAGCTAATATTTCAGTTGCACTATTTCACAGATACGTATATCAAATATATGATGTGATACTAGATTTCTCTATTTGAAAAAAAAGCATTAAAAATGTTCAGGGGCTCCACCTGAGGTTCCATTGTTTGACATTCAATTTTACATATGCAGGAGCAATTTTTTTGAAGATATTGTATGCATGTGTGTACAATGGAATGACAGGGCTAGATTCTTGTCCAAGCACACAGTTCCTTTGCATAGGTTCATCAAGGCAAAGCAACTAAATCAAGGATTTCTGTGGAATGCCACACTGCTCAGCTAGCATAGTACCAGCATAAACCTCTTTCCTTCCATCACCTTTCCATATCCTAAAATAAATTTGGAGCAGGGAGAGGGAATAAACATACTGCTGCTGTGGTTCGGTAGTTTCTAGTTCTGAGTGCCATCATAACCACCCTACTTATAGTACCAATTTGACTAATTTAACACAAAGTAGTCCAGTGTAAAAATACCCTATACTAAGGTAAAGAAATCATCCATTTTAGCCTCATCAATTTAATCTTTTTACCCCCTTCAAAATAAAATTAGTGGATGCTTGATGCAGCTGAGAATTTAAGGATAATTTAATGTGCAAATTTTATATATGTGTGTGTGTGTGTGTGTGTGTGTGTGTGTGTGTGTGTGTGACAAAGTGGTAAGTAAAGAGTACCACACTCTTTCATGCATTAGAAGGTGTATCATGAGCAGCTCTAAGGAGGTGATACTTCCCCTCTATGTGGCATTGGTAAGACCACACATGGAGTACTGATTCCAGGTCTGGACAACACGCTTCAAGAGAAATGTAGATAACTTTGAGAGGGCTCAGAGAAGGGCTACTTGTATGGTTATGGGGCTATAGGTAAGATCCTATGAGGAGAGATTGAAGGATACTCAGTTTACCAGGGGTGGGGTTATAAGGAACAATGGCCATAAACTGACAGAGATCAGATTTACATTAGACACTAGGAAAAAATTATTTACAGTGAGGGTTGCCAAAATCTGGAATGGGCTTCCAAGATCTAACCTCAGAGTTCTTTCCTGCCCAAGGCAGGGGGTTGGACTCTATGATCTACTGAGGTCTCTTCTAGCCCTAACATTTTATGAAATTTATGAAATCTAATCTCTCTCTCTCTCTCTATATATATATTATATTATATGAAACTCCACAGACATATGAGGTTTAAATATATACATTAAAACTCTGGTTTCAGCACAGTGCTGTAACCCTAAGAAAAGCACAGTAAATATGTAATTCAATGTACAAGATTATAAAAAAAAGCAGGTTTGAAAAAATGGCTGAAAATAAAGGGTGGTGGTTCCATCAAATTGTGTGTTAAGTGTAGGCCTTGAAGTTAACTTTTTTTTTTTTTAATGAACATTTGGCTTGTGCTTAAATCAAAGTCATATTAGGAACCAGAAAGATTGGTGCATAGCAACCTCTGTGGTGATGACAAAATCTAGATGAGGAAAATGAGAAATCAGAAGCAAAACTGCCATCTTGCTTAAGGAATGCACTTTGTTGCCTTGGAAGAACGGTTTGAGAGAGAGTGTCAATAGTTCATTTTTTTATTCCATTGAGACAAGAATGGATGACTAAATACTCCGTTGTTGGTTTGTAGGTTAGAATCTAAATTTTAATGAGGCCAGTGGTTTTTGGTGATTGGTTCTTACAGGTGTTAAAGAATTGTGGTTGGTTTTAAGCAGTGAAGAACTGGATTAGGGATATTATTTTCTATCAATTCATACCTTAAAGCTGTAAAAAGGGCATAATCATGTCTGTAGTCATAAATCTGTGGTTAGGGTACCATGAGATGATAATGGAATATCAATATTACCTCTACATACTGTCGCACCTCCGAAGCCTTAATTCCGACAGGCCCCTAGGGCGAGAACGAACGGACTCTAACTAATTTCTTTTTCCCGCACTAGGCTTTGATTTCC
>JAGPOW010003642.1:44878588-44897856 GCA_030014935.1 Caiman crocodilus
GGTTGGACATTAGGAGGCACTACTTCACAGTTAGGGTGGCTAGGACATGGAACCAGCTTCCTAGGGAAGTGGTTCTTGCTCCTACCTTGGGCATCTTCAGCAGTAGATTGGATAGGTACTTAGCTGAGGTCCTGTGACCCTGGCGCTCGTTCTTGCCATTTGACAGGGGGTCAGACTAGATGGCCTGCTCTAGGCCCCTTCTGACCCTAGGCACTATGATACTATGATTGAGCAATTTAACATGACTAGGCTTAATCTCATCACTCTCTCTTCTGATTAGCATGTTTGTAATACTGTAGCACTACAGAAGTGTCAAGCTTTAATGGCATCATCTAAGTAAAAATGATGATGAGAATCTCAAGATGAAAAGTTAGTTATTTAAACCTGTCCTAGATTTCATTTGAAACTAGCTGTTCTCTTATGGGCACTATTTACAATGATCACTATGGAAGCTGACAAACATGCCCCCCCCCCCCATTGAAAAAACAAACACTCCCCTGCCCCCCCCCCCAAAACAAAACCCCCAATCCTAAAACAAAAAACAGTGCTTTATCAAAAGAGGAATCCTGTCAGTTTGGCCCGGCTTCCCCAGTTTCTATATAGCTCATATGCTTCAGCGGAGCTCTTTGGTACTTTTATCTCTTAGCCGATTTCTCTTATTTTTGCCATGGTTTTTGCCTCTCAGCCAAACCAGAGAGCAGAATGGTGCTTCTTGCTGTGGGATGCCACTACACTTTAGGGTAGGTCACTGAAAATCATGGAGTCCAGGGTTTTCCCTGGCTAAAGGAAATCTAGGATCCCTGTTAATGATGGTGGTATACTGATTGTTGCTGATCTTAAGACTAATGCATGGGCTGGCAGGGCCCAGACCCAGGGTCCCCCAGATGTCTGAGTTCCCTTTACAGTAGTGTTATGACCTACAAGGGGCTGCTGGGAGGAAGATGCAGAGGGTTCTCTGTGCAGCATAACCTATGCACATGACTTGGAACACAGCTGGGCAGCATGGGAGAAGTTCTCTGCAGGTAAATATGGGGGGAAGGGTGTGGGGGAACAAATCAAGGCCCCCATGGTGAGGGAGGGAGTGGAACAGGGGGTGTGGCTCGAGTTGAGGCTACTTAGTGATTGCAGTGCATGGGACCCAGGGCCAGGGCAGGGAGTAGGAAAGCCATGGGCAGCTCATTCAGGGGGTGGGGAGGGAGGATTGGCTCCTTGCCACTGTGTGCATCTCCAGGGTTGGCATGGGGGAGCCACGTGTCCCCTTATTTGTGCATAGGGTGGATGCAGGCTGCTTACTGGTAGGCTCAGGGGTCTCTGCACTACTGCCTTTGCCACAGGCCCTGCAGTGGCTGCAATTCCCTGCCTGTCGACAGCCATGGGAGTGGCAAGCTATGCCTCCCGTTGCCAGGCAGTCAGGGGTTGCCTTTGCCCGAGGAGCCCTGTTTCTGCCATGCAACAGAGCGGAGAGCCCTGAGCCCACATCTACCCTCACCCTGGTCAGCTCCAGTCCATCCATGGTGAGGCAGATGAGGAGGATGGGAAGTGGGGAGGAGGGGCAGGCATATGTCACCCCCACCCTCAGCCCATCCAGATCAATCCGGCCTCCCACACAGGCAGGGGCAATGCCAGCCTCTTCCTGGTGCAGGGCTAGGCTCAGAAGAAAGAATGCTGAATAGGAGTGCTGAGTCACAATAGCAAATGCTGAATTGCACCCTTGTCTCAACCTAAGATCATTATGACTCTAGTGCAAGATGACCTCAGGCTGTTGCAACCTACATGCAGATTTGTGGCTGGAGACTACCATATTCACTAGTCCTGTCTCCATCACCACTGGTTTGTCACCCTAGGGCATGTTCTTTCCTGTGGTACAAACCTGCACATGACTTTGGCTTCCTTACATTAAACAATGTGCAGAAACAGCAACCACACAATTTTGAAAAGGGTAGAGATCTGGGCCCAAAGGACCCTAGATGACAGAAGGCCTCCATTTTGCTGCAGCCTTCTTTTGTCTTTACAGCTGTTGAGATCCTGAAATCTTCTTCCTGATCCACTGTTGAAGACTTGGGATTGGACCATGCTTTATCTGGGACCTCCCCTTAGGACTGGTCACCATGGGTGACCTTGCCAGGAGTGTGAGGCTCCAGGTAACATTGCTCTGAGGATCAATGGGACTCACAAGCCTCTCCACCACTATAAGGTCTTGGTCCATGGAAAGGAGGGTATGCATGGTGTTGCATGTATGTCCCTAATAGGAACTGCTAGAGTCAACAAGGGGGTGTCTGAATTTCAGAAAGCACATTGTCTGCCTATAGAACAATGTTCTTACATGGGGAGATGAGGAACCACCCACCTTTGCTTGATGGCCTAGAAGTTTAGGATACCTGTCAAAGAAATAAAAGGTGGGGACTCTGAGCCCCACTTAGAGAAGGTTTGACCTCACATCCCCCATGCAAGTGCCTTTATCACCAACTATATGCTATACAGGGTGAAGCAGGATAATGGGGCAGCAAGGAATGGAAGAGTTATGGGACCAGTATATATGGGACCAGTATGGTATTCCCCTGAGGAGAAGGAACTCTGAGTTCTGGCCCCTATTCCCAATGCTGTTTTATATATTTTTGCAATAAATACCACTGCATGCAATATTTTAACAGCATCAGGCGTGCATCTACACGAGATGCTGCCTGTGCAATAGCCTAAATAATACTGCACACTAACATATCACAGCACATATAGCCCTAATATGCTATAGTGCAGTGTTATTAAGCTACTGTGCAGTAGCATCACTTGAAAAGAAACTTGCCAGCACTACTGCACAGTAGCTCTAGTTACTGAGCATTCATTTAGTACTTGCTAATACAATTACTAAGTTAATATACATAACAAGTGCACAGCAGCATCCCTGTTAGGATACTGTTTACCTTGTATCCAGATTAATGTTCTGATAAACTGCTGCCATCATACTCAACCCTCAGGGTCTCTTTCCTGCACAACTTTCTGTGATGCTTGCATAATTTCTAGTATATATAAAACATGCTCACATTTTCATTGTGGTGTTGTCCCATTGTCTATTTAAGTAGCTATGCTTCATGAGTAGCCGTGTATACACTGTGTGGGATAGAGGATACCATCAGAGGTAGGGTGCCCACCGTAGCCACAGACAGCTGTAGAATATAGGAGAACGATTTGTTCCCTAGCCTCCCTTTCTTAGTTTTTTGCATCACTGGCCATGAGTCTTGGACAGTCCTTGTACTTTCTGTATTTGGACTGTGACTATGCAAAAAAGATGGGTAGAAATGAACAGGATTTTTGCTCCATGTCACAGACCTTCATTTCTTCTCTGAAATACTTAGTGCTTTAATACCAGTTTCCAGTTACTATTCCTATACTTTTTTTTTAATCTACTTTTTACTGTTTTGTTTTGTTTTTTGTCACATTTGCATAAATAGCCTCACATCAAATTGTTTGTTCTGCCTTTCTCCTTCCTGTAAAAAAAAAAAAAAAAAAAAAAAAAAATCCATGTTTTATGATGTAATCATCATTTTCCTTAAGCTTTCCCTTGATTCTTCTCTGCACCTTTCAGTTCCCAAATTTTTCTTCCAAGCCTCTTAATGTCCCTAATGCTCACTCCTTCCCTACCACCAACTTGGAACTTTCCCTTACTTTTCTCTAAGTTTCTCTTATCTTTTTGGTTCTTTATGGTATCCCTCTTATTTGCACTCATTTTCCAGCTTCTCTCCATTTCCCATATCCTCAGAAATTTCCACACGAGTATCTCTGTCTCTCAGTCATTTGTGAGCATTTGGATGTTCTAAGTGTACAGGGGAGATATAATCTGATTTAATGTGCCGTATGTCAGTACTAGCAGTTATCTGTGTATGACGCTCTAGATAGGATCATTGTGGTTAGAATGGCTAACTGCACCTTGTCATGCATCCACAGATGTGCCATGAGCAGGTACAAGGAGGTGATCTGACACTTGTCAGGCTGCAATTGGAGTACTGCATCCAGTTCTGGGTGCTGCACTTCAGGAGGGATGTGGCCAGCATCAAGAGAGTCCAGAGGAGGGCAGCAAGGCAGGCCCTATGAGGAGAGGCTATGAGACCAGAACCTGTTCAGCTTTCACAAGAGAAGGCTGAGAGGGGATCTGGTGGTCATCCATAAACTGACCAAGGGGGACCAGCAGGCTATGGGAGAGTCCCTGTTTTCCCCCCTGAGCACTACCGGGAGTAATAAGGAATAATGGCTATGAGTTGAACAAGAGCAGATTCAGGCTATGTATCTGGAGACACTACTTCACAGCCAGGGCAGCTAGGATCTGGAACTGACTTCCAAGGGAAGTGGTGCTTGCTCCTACCCTGGGGTTCTTCAAAAGGAGGCTAGATAATCACCTTGCTGGGGTCATTTGACCCCAGCATTCTTTCCTTCCCATGGCAGGGATTCAGACTTGATGATCTGCTCAGGTCCCTTCTGATCCTACCTACTGTGAGGATATGAAACTATCCTGAAAGCTGGCAGAAAAGGACAGTTTTAATGGGATTTCCAAGTTGGTCTAATAAAATATAACATTTTGGAATTAAGACAACTGGCTTTTTGTATGTCATCTTGTCTCAGACCACCATGGTTACCAAGTACACCCCTGACACATGGAAGATGCAGAATTCTGGCTGATTTTTGGATTTTAAACTTCACTGCAGAACAACAAAAAAGGTTGTTTTACTTCCCTGCCTGCCATCTGACACCTCCAGGGAAGGAATTCTACCTGATTTACACATCCAAAGAGATACTCATCACAGCTCACAAATGCACTCTCATGGACCCAGAGGGACAGCCTTCAATCTTCAGCTCCCTCAGTGCAAAAATGAAGTTTATTTCTTACCTATGTAGACTTTTTACCATCTTGTACCATCTATACTTTTTCCAGAGCCTGACAAAGGAACTTTGATTCCCAAAAGCTTGCAGAAAAGGACAATTTTCTTGCCATTTCCCAGTTGGCCTAATAAAAGGTATTATTTTGGAACCAAGAGTCTTAGTTTTTTGCATGACTTCTCCATACAAATCTTTTACATAGTTTGAGTGGTGGTTGGGAGGAGAGCTGGTAGATTCAACTGAGATGCATGTTAGTGCCATGTGGCAGCATATACATTTACTGCTATGGGGAGTTATTTTTATAGTTCTAAAAGTGTCAACAGTCATAAAATTTTCTGTTTCTCAATAATTAAACATAAGATATTTTGTGTAATCAACTTAAATACCATAAAAATCAAGGTTGCTACATAGATTATTGATCTGTTTCTCTTATCAAAGCTTTATAGAAGTCTATGCAAAATATGAAAACAGTCTATATGGGAAATTTATTTTAAATTGCACCACAATGCACCTCACAAGATCTGGCAACATCAACACCAAAAGCAGTGGGGTGTGCAGATTACAGGAAACGGACCATATAGAAAGATTGGACTGGAGACCTAATGAAGAAGAAGATTTTAAATTGTGAACAATATTGTTCACGTAAGTAGAAACATCTTGGCTGTGATCTGTTTGTTTGTTTATTTTCTTAATTCTGTAAATGGAGGTCTCTTAGCGCAAATGAGATTTGATGATATGATATGCTCTTTTCATATTGCCAAACCAAATAATGTTACTCATAAAAATGATAAAATGCTGATCAGTTCATTTCATCCTGGTCCTCAGCTATATTTTTTTCTGCTGTTTGAACTGCTGAGACAAATGGAAGTGCTGACAAACAAAGCCTCTGAATCATACAAGTCATTACTGAAAGAATATAAATTATGGAGCAGTAAAATTAATAGTTATTATTACATGTCAAGGTTAGATCATAACTTGCAGTGAGGTAAAAAGACAAGGTTTAGTACATTCTTTCATTCAAATTTAAGTACAAATTGCCTTATTTTTATAAATATTTCCCTAAAGAAGTAATGGCATGACCAAGTAGAAATTCTAAATATCAAGGATAGAACATCTAACACATCCCTGGTATGGATATTTATATCCTTTGTAGTACTACTTAAAATATTTATTCTATGATATTGAAACTCTGTCTTGAATCAGTCTCATTAATAAATATTGAAATGCAACATTCCCAAGAAAATGTTATGTAGCACATGGGTCAAAAATAAAATTTACCACATGTATTTATATAGGTTTATGTCAACAAAATCTTGCTTATAGAAAATAAGAACAGTTTTCTTGTAAAGTTTAATGAGTGCATTTGAAGTTTGAGTGCATAAAATTACCACTTAAGAATCAAGCTAGACACTTTGTCTACATTAAACACTACTTAAGGTCAGAATTGATTTAGAATACAATACCTTAGCTTTGTCCCTCATAGAGCCTTTGCCCAGGATAGACATTTTTGCACCTGTCTCTTCCTGCAACCTCTTCAAGGAGTTTCCTCGTGGTCCAAGCAATTTCCCAACAAAATTGAACTGGAAAGTGAATAAAGCATTTGTTTTAAACAAAAAATCATGTAGTGTGTTTTTTTTTGTTTGTTTGTTTTTTTTTAAGTAAAACAATTCTAAGTTTGTTAATAGCAAATGAGAGGATAACAGATTAGACTTTAGCTGATATACATTTCTAGGTTATTTTCTATTTTTGTTCTGACCACTATCTACTGATTAGTAAATAGTCTGGACACAGGGATCCGTATATATCTGTTGCAGGGTTTACGTCACCTGTGTTACAGGAACAAAGGCAGGAGAAACATTCATGATTCCTTTTTTTCTCCAGTGTTAGTTAGTAGGCAGAAAAAGGCTGGGCCTCTGAAATTATGGATAAGGTGAACTGATTTTCATTTTTCTTTTTTCCTGCCTCCCAGACAGCACTGCATGCATCTTTTACAAACTGGCAGAGTAGACCTTATCTTTTGAAAAAATAGAATTGGACTCAATCTGGACTGCTGAACACAGGCACTGAGGTCAAATGCACTCAACCATGATGCAAGCCATATCATTCCACTATGCAATAAGGAGTAGCAATGTTCTAGAGATGAGAGGACTTTGACTTTTTTTTTTAAAGACTGATGCATCATTTCTAAATGAAAGATGGAAACTCATTTTTATGTATGTAAAAATAGAGATGTGCAAATGTTATGCTGTCATTTTGGAATTTATACCACATTTTCTTGGATATCACATGCTCTCAAATAAGTCATACACATTGTTTTCTTCTTTCTGTCTTCACCGAAACAGTTTTTTTTCTCCAGATTTATGACTGCATAGAGCAGTCTAATTTTCAACTCACTCATCCTTTCTTGCTCAGGCAGAAGCTATTAGTTTTAACCCTTTCACAGCTGACTTAACAGTAGTTCTCAACTGCTTAGCCAAAAAACTGAAATGGTAGCTATTGTTAGTAGACTCCATAGGCAGATTTAGAATTTTCAAACAAGCTAAGCTGCAAAGCTGGGACATGAAATCAGTTGGCTCCCTCAGTAGTGCTTGAACACAAATGTGACAATGGCCAAGAGGGTTTTAAACTTTGGGTGGGGCATGAACTAAGTTGGGTGGAACTGCATCATTGCACCCTCCATGCCAGAACTGGTGCTCCTCAATTCTGTCCCTCCCTCCATGCAGATGCTGCAAAGAAGAGAAAGAAAAGCATCAGTAGCCATCTTCCAACGTCTCCATGCTTTTATTCTGGGCATAAAAATCAGTTGTGCTTCAGACATTATCCTCAGTTTTGGAAAGCTATATTTTTTGGAAAATGGTGAATGTAGTATGTGAGTAAATATGATATTATTATTATTTTTTTTATTTCTTATATTGGTTTCTGAGAGCATTCAATTGTTATTTTATTAAGAGGCTTTATGGTGCTCCCATTGAAAGCCAGCTTAGTACCATTAACATATATAAGGTACTAACATAAAATAGCCATGACCCTTATATTCATGTATTGCTTTTGAAACGTCCTGCAAAGGAGATGTAGCCTGTGTTTCAACAAACATTAAAACTACATGCAGAAAGAAATAATAATTATACACAACATTTCTTCTATATATAACATAGCTATTAGTATCATTTCCTCAACATACGCTGGTTTAACAGGGGGCTGCAGCAACCTGAGGTTCCACTCCCCTTGCCCTCTCACCGCAAAGAAAAGGGAGAGTTGATTAGACTCTCAGTGTGCTACGTTGCTTTGCAATCTCCAAGAGATGCAGCTGCTTTTGGGTGCTTCAAAGGGTATGTACACATTTATATGGCTTTTGAAGCATTTAAAAAATGACATCTGTTTGAACCCTAAACATATGATAAGATACAGAATAAGCTACTTAAGATACCCATGAGTAAGGTCAACATCCATTTAAGTTGTAATAATTGTACTGGTCCTTTGCCATTTCTTATTATCTCACTCTTAAAGGATGTCCACCCAATCAAAACATGCTGATTAATTCATGCAGGAATGGCCTGTTCTAAGCTGTTCATACTTCCTTGAAACTCTTTATTTTGTTACTCAGAGCACCTTACTTCCATGGGCTGTGATGGCCAGAACCAACGAAATTCATAAGCAATAAATATGTGCTTCTTAGAGGCATTTGGAATTTGTGTCTAATAGAAAGCTTGTATTTTTGTAACCTGCAAATGTAACTTGTAACTGTCTGTGGAACTGACTAGGCCTCAAAGACAAAGCTATAGTTGTAAAATTAACTGACCCAACATTTTTTTCTTCCTCAGAATTTAACCTTGGTGATGATAAAAACTGAATTTAACCACTTGGCCTACCCAGCACATTCCAGGAAAGCACATCTCAAAAAAGCATAGTCAGAAAGATCTAAAGGGGTTGGATTTAGGCAAAGTAATGTTAATTTCAAACTTGAAGATGCTGCATTATAATTTGCTTATTGGATAAACCCAAGTTTGTGCAGTAACCTTTTATAATAATTTTTAACATCTTTTAATTCCATAGGGTAACAGCTATAGGACAAGATTGTGAATGGCTCTAAAGCCAACAGATTACCATAAGACTATGTATAAAAAGTGAATGCATCAGGTGACCAGCAGGAAGGACGGAACAGAACGTTCACTGCTGTTCCATGCCTGGACCCCAAACTCCTAGTGTGAGTGAGGAATGGATCCTGATCAAGGGATCTTCCCCAGTAATCCCTCCGACAGTGTTGATTGGGGATGCCTGACTTTGCTGGAATCACTTGGCTTGCACCTGGCATTGAGGGACTATTGTTAAGTTGACAACCCATGTCTGTCTATCTGTTGCTTTACACAGCCAGTGGCTGATACCCCTGCAGTGCCCAGCCGGCCTGTGACAGATTGATCTATTTATCTGTTGTTAGTATCTGTTAGTATCTGTTGTTGTTATTTACTATTAGCTTTTAATACTGCATTATTTGCTTATTGCATTTATCTTTCTGTTAACTGTTGTGTGTGTGTAAGCTATAATAAATTTGCCATTGCTTTACTCCCAACTCGATCCCAAACCAACAGCCTAGTTGCTAAATTGATATACTCACAGTGACCAGCTGGTCTGTGACGATGGGCAAGCTTAAAATTGACAGGACTTAGTCAGTGTCAGGATTTTGGATTTTTTTGTTTATTATTATTCACTCAGGAAAAGTTAATGTCAGCTTCAGTGTAGCACTAACAGCAGCTGAGATGGCCCAAAGTATTAACAGCCTGTGTTATGTAATTTTCTGATTTCTAAACACTATATGTAACTTATGCTGTAATTCAGAAGACTATTAAATGACTTAATAGGACACAATTTATCATATCCTGTACTTTAAAGATTTTTGAGCAATTGATAATATTTAATATCACAAACACCTTTTAGGTAGGGAAATATTCTTGCCTCCTCTATACCTGGAAAAACATGATTTGGACAAGTTTCACAGGTTTAGGTGGAAGTAGAATTTGTTCTCTCACTGAAGTCATGCTTACATTGCATTTCCACTCAGAGAACTACCACATAACAGCCACTTCTACACAAAACGCTGACTGTGCAGTTGTTACTGTTCACAGCCCAAGTTGCTGCTCAGTAGCACTGACAAATGTCTCTTTTGTGATGCTAGTGTGCGGTAGCCTAATACTACTTGCAGTAGCATCATGTCATAGTTTTTGCCACATGATGCTACTGTTCAGTAGTATTGAGCTACTTCATGGTCAGTGTCTTGTGTAGACATGGCCAACTTATAGGAAAACCACACTCTTCACTGAACAACTATCCGGTGTCCTCAGAGTATGCCCTCTGAATGTAACATAACTGGACAGTCAAACTGATTAGCAGTTTATTCGCTACCAAGGAGTGATAGAATGGATATATGCATATATTTTTACTTTTAACATTTTTATTTGTAGCTTGTTGTTCATTTGTTAGTGTATTTGTTGTTATACTAAAAAGATGAATTTGGATTTTTTTATTATTATTCACTGTGGACAATTTGATGCCAAGTATTCCACATTAGGTGCTGCTCATTTTTTATATACATGATGTGAATACAGAGTGGTTGTGCATTTGGTATTGTACAGCTCTTTCACTAGCAAACCACAATACTTCAACTTGAAAGCCTGATTCTCTTCTCATAAATATTCTTCCACAGACAAGAGGTAGTTAAACTGGCACTGCCATGGAATGGAATCTTGTATTAACTTAGAGGGCCTTGATGATGTTATCTACTATTTCTCTTGGTCAGAAATAATCCTAATTTTTGATGGCCTCAGGGACATACTACAAAACCCATCTATTTGGAAAGTCACTTTGTGAGGCTCAGATGAGGGTAAGGATGTAGGACTTGAAGTATTTTAGCTAAAACTTTCTAAGTTTTATAGGTTGCCTTACTTGTACAGAGGAAGGCTATTAGTTTTGTAGAGCTGTTAATCTTTGGGTTCCATGTTTTGTTGTGTGTGAAGGGTTCACTGATTTTTAATGACACAAACAAATAAATACATATACAACAATACCAGGACAAAAGGAGGAAGGAATAGCAAGGACTGAACTCTAGATATTTTCAGGCTTTGAATGATGTCAACTCCATTTGCTGTGTAAATCAGCCACCCTAATCTTCACCCCAATCAGTGTATGTCTGGCTTCACTTATCAGTTTCACATGGGTCCCCAATTCCTTTTCCCTTCTCCCACTCTATGAATTGGGCTAATATGTGTCCAGTCCTATGGATCACATGTTTGTGCACATATATCAAATGTCTGTGCATGCCAGGCTCTACAGATTATTTTTGCACAAATCATTTTTCACTGATAGTGTAGATAATGGTCCCACACAGCCTTGAATGCAACTTAAAAAAAATAACATATTGCTTTTACCCTTAAAGGATAAAGTATCCACTTCTCTGCCAAGTTCTGTGATGATAGACCACATGCACAAAATATTGTTCAACAGTGTAATTAAGATTGCCAACATTCAGTTTAAATTCAGTGTCTTTGCATTTAAAACATAGAACAAGAGATCAAAGAGAAAAAAACAGGAAATTAGTTCCATTTGGAGCCCATATGGGAACACAGAACACTTTTCTGAACAGAACACATTAGAATTGAATATGGTTCACTTCATCAGACCCTACCATCACATTAGGACATTATAGATCTGTAATGAAAGATATAAAAGAAACTAGTACATGAATTAAACAGCTGTATATAGCCTAAACTACACTACAGTATGAAAACACAATTTGTTGTTTTTCCATTGCATATTACAGGACAAATTCAGCAAATGGATCCAGCACAGCCAGCATTACATGAACCATCATGTTGCAACATAAGGCTCAATCTCACAGCTCTATAAAATAAAGAGCTCCATTTGAGAGCAATGACAATTTTCACTGATTCATAACTGTGCCAACAATTTTATGATGTATGGTTTCTCACCATTAAAATCTAAACATATTAAAACAAAAGTTTTGAAATGAAATAATGTTGGTACAAAAATATCAAAACCATGTTTGTTGACACCTACACATTTGGATGACTCCAAAATGATTTGGGTATCACAAATGGAGAGAGACACAAGTGTACAATATCACAGTACAATCAGTGGAGAGAGTTAGCTGCTTCCGGTAAGCTACAAGGAAATGCTATACCAAAGTATGTATCTGTAGTCCTATTCCTTGAAGTTTAGATGCCTGACTCAAGGCTGTCCATTAAGCGCTTCTGTCAGCTCAGCATCCAGTGCCTAGCTGTGATGTGTCTAACTCACACCAAAAGAAACTTTAGTTCCATCCAAATTGCAACACAAATGGCAGCTTTTACTTCTGAGCAGTTGATTTTGCTGGTGTTAGAACCACACAATTTTGCGAAGACCTTATAAGATTCTAAACCTAATTGGATTCAAAACCCATTCTCCTACAACCTAAAAGAGTGTTTTACATACTAGATGGGATCTAGAGTTTGGGCTCAACTATCTTACATAATAGATCAGGGGTGGGCAAAATATAGCCTGTGGGCCAGTTCCAGCCCACCAGGCCATTCTATCTGGCCCACAGGACCTGTAAAAAATGTAGTAAATTAATAGTTATTTGTACCTGGCTGCCTGTCAAAGATGACAGGAGCCAGGCGCAGTAGAACGCAGGGGGAGCTGGCAGCAGGAGGTAGGAGCCCATCCCCCCCATCCATTTGCATACTTCCTTCCCTGCCCTGTGGTATGGGTGTGTGTGTGTGCATGAACAGATAGGTGCAGTGTGTGTGTGTGTGTATGTGTGTATGCACAGGTAGTATGTATGTGTCTGCAGGCAGGGGCAGAGTGTGCATGTGTGCAGGCAAGGGCAGAGTGTATGTGTGTGTGTGTGTGCAGGCCCGGGCAGAGTGTGTATGTATGTGGGGGCAGGGGCAAAGTGCATGTGGGTATGTGCAGGCAGGGAGGGGCAGAGCATGTGTGTGTGTTTATAGGGCAAGTCCCACATGCACACCCCACCATACACATCCACCCCCCTTTGCATTGCCAATTGCTATATACACAGACTCCCACACCCACACACCCTCACATACCCCAGCCACCCTCTCTCTGTACACAGCCCCCTGCAAACCCCATACCCACTCATATCCCACATATCCACACACACCCCCACATGCTCCCTCAACCCATATACCTAGACACCCACCCCACCCCACAAACCTATTCCCAGTCCCCCACAATATACAAGAGGAAAAATTCATTTTAAGCTATTGGGTAATCACCTCTATGTGAACTGAACAAACACATGTAAATCAGGACAAAAAATATATATTTTTTAATCAAATTCATGAATGTTGTATATGTTCACTTTTTAGAATATAATTTGGTATTTTTCTGGTTCCGAGATGGCAAAACCACTTGCTGAAAGGAGAATTTTTGGGGGCAAGGAGAGGGACTTCTGGTGGCAAAGGTCAGGGTGTAGGAGGCAGGACTTCTGGTCCCAAGATGATGACCAGGGGGTGGGGCACCATGTGGACCTTGATAGCTTACCAAAACTCAGCCAGCGACCATCTGCCCAAAATTATTGCCTGCCCTTGCTTTAGGGGTGACCATGACATCCCCTGGTGACCATACAACATTTGCCCGGCTCCAACTCTAGGATGCTCTCCCCTTCTCACTTATCTGCCACACTTGATGTATTTGTTTGATTGAAAGGGAGGCTACCTAAGGGTTCTGGAGTATGCCCCAATTCTTCTGACCACCAGCAGGTTGCTTCTGGACCCTGCTGGTCTTGATCCTGTCACTACCTGTGTGGGCCCTCTGGGCCTGCCTGCACCCTAGGCATCTGTAGGTTTACGATACCTTCTAGACTGGGCCCTTTATGCTGGACCTGGCTTCAGGGCTACGGTTTCTGCCTTTGATTACTTTGGTGCTGAGCCTTCTGGCCCTGACTCCACCCAGCTCTGGGCACTGAGCCTACTTTGGCTCTATCTGGGCCCCTGACCCTATTTGGCTTCTGCCCAAGCTAGGCTGTGATCTCTCTCTAGGCTTGCACCTGCTTTTGATCTCAAGTCTACTCCATGTTCTAAGGCCCCAGCCTTTGGTAGGGCTCAAAACACCTGTGTGACCTTAGGCACTATTGGGACTTCCATCCATTCCTAATATTCCCAACCTAAACTACTGGAATAAACTGCAAAAAAGGAATGAACCCACTGGCTGTAACACAAACTAAACCCGTGTTGGTGCAAACATTAATAGTAGCTTACTGCCTATGTGTAGCAAAGCTTCCCCTTACCCTGGGTAGTATCCTTTTGTAAGCCATCACCATCTTACTGGCAGGCCCCAGGGCAGCTCAGAGGTCAGCTAGGCATCCTCCTATAGTCTTCCTACCAGGGGTACTTCTCTCTGAGACTTGCAGGGCCAGACAGCCCCTCTTGCTCAGATTCTGGGCTTATAGATTGCCTAAGTCTTGCCTCTTCTGGGCAGGTGATGCCCTAGCTACCTACTGGGGTTCCTCCTTAGAGCCTGATGGCTGGTTACCCTGGCAGCTTATGACCACTGCTCTACTACTATCCCTAATGTCTGACTGCCTACCAGCTAGATCTGCCATAGGCAGTCATAGCTTTTTGTCCTAGCTGCCTCTTCCCTTGCAGAAAACTGACCCTAAGCAGAGTTCCCCTGACTGGCTGCAGGGGAATGCCTTTACTTTCAGGAACAGCTAGTGGTCTGAGTGGGGGCTCAAGCCAAAGAAAAATATCTTTAGCATCCCAAAATTGAACCTGGCCCTTGTTGCTGCCAACCGGTGCCTGGCAGAAGGGTTACAAATATAATACCTCCTTTTGCTATTTTATTGCCTTACCACTTACCTGTGCTAAAAAGTGATTTCCAAGCAAATAATATTTTATTTATATGTAATAATGTATAATAAATATATTTTATATACAAGTATATATAAATAATATATAATATTATATACGGGTTGCAGGGGCTCTAAGATATTTTACAAACAAAAGCTGTGGTCCTTAGAACTGGCAAAGTTGGATCCCCTATTGCAGCTGTGAAGTTTGATGGGAGGGAAGGTGGAACTACGGCTTGAGTGAACAGGGAATTGTCCAAGGGAAAACTTTAATCTATTCCTTGAGAAAAGCAGTGGAACAAGGGTTTCCCTGACAGCAAGATTTATGACAACATGCTTCACTATCTTCAACAGCTCTTTGCAAACAAGACCCCTTCTCAATCCAGGCCAGCTAATCATTGAAAAACACCCCCCTTCAGTTAAAAACTTCCAAAATCACCCACAGAACCAGCACCATAACTGGATCTTATACCTACACTTCCAGAAATGTAATATATCTTATCCAGCACACTGAATGCCCTAATAGAAAATATATAGGAGAAACCAAGCAGCAACTGTATACCAGAATGAAAACACACTGAAAATCTGTGAAAGAAAAAGATACCCAATTACCTGTGAATGCACACTTCTCATAATACAACCATTCTTTCTCCAGTCTCTCAGTTCTAATCCTCAAAGGGAATTTACAAAACACCTTTCAAAGACGAGCCTACGAAATTCACTTCATAAATCTACTAGATACAAAATCGTGGACTAAATATAGACATTGGACTTATGGCACCTTATAACCTACCTGCCTGCCATCTGATAACCTCAGATAACCTCTCTACATTTTCCCTGTTACATCCTATCACCAGGTCAACATTCCCCCTTTCTCCCCACCAATCTACCCGTCTTACAACTATTGTCTCACATCTCCTCTAATCTTCTATACCATTCATTTGCATTTTCACAGACCCGTATTTGGCATATTGGCTTCTATTCCACTCAGGAGAGCACGCAAACACCAGCAGAAACACCCTTCTTCACACTGTATGCCTGAAGAAGGGTGTTTGTGCCTAAAGCCTGCAAAGAACAATTTTTGCAACTATTTAGTTAGTCTAATGAAAGATATCATATTTACCCAAAGAACTTTTTCTGCCCATGTCCTTGGAAGAACATAGCTACAACCAATCCTTCCCCCTGCCGCGCAAATCACCTGCACCATTTTAAAGGCAGCCCCATGATCAGCTTGCTTAATATCTTTTCTCCAACTATTTGGGTTGGTCTAATAAAAGATATCAAATTCACGCAAGGAACCTTGGCCACCTTGTGATCAGGAAATAGGAAAGTCATTTAAACAATATCCCCCAATGAGGAAATCCTCTCTGAGTGGAGAGCCAGCCTGATCTGGGATATACAGAAATGACCGCTGTGCTATCCCTGCTTTAAAAACAATTTAAAGATAAGAGGTAATTTATGGACATATAACCTGTTGATGGGATTTCAGGATTCCTGTTTACATAAAGGAGAGAATTAGCAAGCCTATTAAATCACATGCTGTTCTTCCCTCAACAGAGCACAGCCATTTGTGGCCCAGTATCTGTGCAATCAGCAGATCATAAATAAGAGACCCCCCTTCCATTTCAGAGTTAAACTCTGTAGAATTCTGTTTTCAAAGGGAATGTTTATACATAGGTAAGGGGAAGCAAACAATGAATCTTTGTAAGGATGTTCTAGAGATCTTGTATACTGACAAAGATTGACATTTAGAGACTCTTGAGACTACTTTAAAAAAGTTCCATAGCCTAAGAAGAAAGTTGCTTTCGTGACTGAGCAACTTTACATTGAGTTTATACTTTGACACGGTTGTAGTTGCGGGGTGGGGGGAAGGATTCCAACTAGAATATGAATACTCCAAAGAAAAGGTATTTGAAGACCTAGGGCCAAATTCATCTTTGCTACAATCCCATTAAGGCAACAGAAGTACTTCAGGGATAAATTAAGTCTAAGCAACAAAAGCAAGAACCATTACAACTACTGTGTCTCTGAAAGATTTACCTAAGATATATTTTTTATCTTGAAAAATACTTAAGAGCACACATTTACAGGGTACTTGAAGAGGATGGTATAATATTTACCTAGGTATTTACTAGCTTATTTCAAGCACCTAACTCTACAGTAAAAATACATTTTTGGCATAAGTCCAGGAAACAGATGGTCAGTGGCTCTAGACAAACACTTTCTGGAATCTAGGTCCATATGGATATAACAAAATATTCCCTCTGTTTCATTTAAGTAATTTTCTGTCTGCATTTAGTAACAAGTTATGACATTTAAATAAATGAATTTAAATGAGTCTTAGCAGTAAAATAAATTTTCTGGGAAAAAAAAATTGTTTCGTCCCTGATGTATATTTATTTAGGTGAATTTAAAGAAGGCTTTCCTGAGGAACATTTTACTAGTTCCTTCTCTAACACAAGTTTTAATATTAATATTTTTTATAATCTCCTAATCAGTCAGTAACCAAGGCATTTATTCTTTGCATGATTCTGTTTTTAATTCTGAGGTGAAATAAGCCAAAAACTCAGTCAAATTTTTGGATCTTTATTTTATTTACAATTAACACACATATCTCAATTCAAGCACCCTGCTGTGTATGTAACTACAATTCTGTCTTTTTGAGGTCATAGGCATGAATGTTGTGGACTCTTATTTATATAAATAATCATGCTGTGAATACTGCAATTAAAATCAATAGGGTAAAATTCAAGGTAAGTGCAACAGAATCAAACCTTATATACTTCCTGTTCAAAAGTTATAACATCTATTTTTGTTGAGATAGGCTTCTTGGAAAGAGAATTTTCATTTACTTTCTCCTGTAATATTTCCATGCAACTCTGATGAAGCTCTGTTTCAGTGATTTCATAGGCATTACATAGACATTAGGGCTGGAAGGGAACTCAGGAAATCATCAAGTTCAGGCCCCATACATGATCATGTCATAACTCCTCCTTACTCTATGACTTTTGTTTCTTGAATTTGTGGCCAGCAAACTCAGCTAGCTAGAATTTGGGAGCATAAAAAAAAATCTCCACTTCATTGTTACTCATTAAGGTTATGTCCATATGAACACAGACATTTGTTTCCCTGGGGACAAGCAGTGGCACACTTTGTGCCACTGCTACTTGTCCTCAGGGAACACCTGTGCCAAGTGTCTTCTGGCATGTGGCAGGTTACTCCAGGTGGGGCCCCAAGTGTCTTACCTGAGATCCTGGGGGGGCCTAAGGGAGCTGCAGCCATGGTGCTCCTGTAGCTTGGAGCCTGGCCTGCAGCCAGAGCATGGCTCCAGCAAGGCAGGTTCCAGTTAGGGGCAGTGTATGCTGCTGCCACATGTGCCGGCCTGCTTTTTTTCCACATAGATTTTTTGACCCCTGTCAAAACTCCAACCCCTATGCTACAAGGTAGCAGAACGGCGAAATGCCTGAATGTGTAGTGTGTGGTGCCACAGATGTGCTGGAGCACTGTATACCACACAGCTCTGCTCACCTGGATGTGGACTTAGGTATCAAATACTACCATTTTGACAATGTACTAGTGATGTTAGCCAGTTGTTCCTTGATTTTAAATAAAGTACAGAGAATGTAATTCTGGCTGGCCTTATTATATGAGGGCCAAGAGGCAAACAGTTCCTTAACTATCACATTGCATATGCATGAAAATACCAGCTATATCTGAAAGTTCCCTTTGTAATCCTAGTTTTGATTTGCAGCAACTTTTGTGGATGAAAATTTCTAAACTTGGCCCCTTTCCCAATATAATTTTATCATCATTAGCATTATTACTTGAGCAGAGTCCCTTTATTACATTTATGAAAACTAAAAAAAAAAAAAAAATCCCCAGCATGTGGTCTTAATTGAATTAATCTCGTGTGATTTAATATTGGATGAGGTAGATGAAACTTGAAGTGCTGCAGTTTGAATAAGTCTAAGCATTCTAGGACAGAACTATGTTCATTATTAGGAAATGTAAAATGATTAAAGTATTTTGTTATTGTGGACTTTTTAAAGTCTCAGTGGGTATGTCTACACCCGCATCAGGCAGGTATCAAATTTATGCCCAATTAATTACTGCCTATAACACTCTGTGGACTGATTTGAGACTAACTTTAATCCCAAATCAGTCCACATACAATGTTAATGCACTTTAATGCCTGCACTTGTAGACGCCAGCCTATTCCTGCTTACTGGACAATAATTTACTGCACAGTACATTTAAGCCAGCATAAATGCATGTGTAGACACACCCAGTGGGCACATCCACACCAGACATCGACTGTGCAGTATTTTGTCACAGAACAGACAGTGCTAACACACTACTACACAGTATTATTAGGCTACTTTGCAGTAGTGTCACCTAAAAGTAACTCTAGTTACTTCACATTTGTTTAGTACTTTTATTAGCAAGTGTGTAATATTTCGTTATCAAAATGGAGTATAACTATTCACAAAACAAAATGGCCGTGCTGAAAATAACAACGCAACAAGGACAACCCTTCTTCTCC
>JAGPOW010003642.1:44897956-44924444 GCA_030014935.1 Caiman crocodilus
TCGTCTACTCGTCCACCGGCTACCCGTCGACCAGTTAGTCTAGACAGCCTAACCTGACCCTTTCCGCTTGCTTTGCTGTTTGTTACGTTCGACACATCAGTCCGCCTGGCCCTCTGGGTCAGGCGCTCTGTAAGTACCCAGAGTTAATAAACCCTGTTCCGTTGCCAGATCCAAGCCTCGACTCAACCTGTTACGAACGCATAACATCAAGTACTAAATAAATGCACAGTAATGACTGCTCAGTAGCATCTTGTGTAGATGCACCCAGTGAAATCTACTTAAACTGCATGAAAGTTGGTTTGGTATTCTTAAAGTTCCTTAAATTTAAAGATAACACACATAACCTGAGTGGGACTATTTTAACTTGGATCAAGAAAAGATTAACTAACATATTTTAATCTCAGTCCTCCTGGCCAGTTGTTTTGCCATCTTTTCAAGCCATGTATTTAATATTTGGTGAGTGTTTTAGTAGTGATTTGCTTTGAAACAACCCAAAATCTTAGAATGGCTTACACTGTTTAAGATCATTTTGTCTATCTTATTCCAAACACTATTTAAGAAGGTTGTATACTTGTATATTATGTCTTAAAGAATTTTTAAAATATTTTACTTCAAGAATGATAAACTGTCATTCTCTATTACCTCTTCCTCATCTGTATGACAGTACTGGAATCATATTCAACCCAGGTGTAAGTGAGCATAATTCTTAGATAATCATGTGGACAGCATCTAATTCTGTAGGAATCACTGTATTGAGAAATACTATGTGTTAATTTAATTAAATACTGCATTATGGTATACTGGATTTTTATTTCCTGCAGCACTTAGGTTGCAGCTTGCATGTTCAAAGCACTGTACAAACATTAATTTTAATATTCATGATGTGCTCATAATCAAAGAAAATATTATTTTAATGTGATTGACACATGAAAACATATACTGTAGCTCCAAAGAAATTATGCCAGTTTAGGAAAATTAAGGACTTTTTTTTATGAATTCTTATATAAAAATTAATTTTTTGTAGTATTTCCCTTAGTTCTCAGTTACTGAAGGCGTATACAAAGGTGCTTTTCCAAATCTCATTACTTTCTTTAACTTTTTTCAATGTTTCTCATAATAAAATGGAGTTTAAGATTTTTCATGCAGCCTTAACTGCTTTTTAATGTCAGATTTTAATATCAAGCATCAATGGCTAGACTTTTGTGAGTAGGTTTTGAGCATCTTAAACTAATATTACCTTTGCCTAATATCTGATGAGATCAAGGCCTGAAAGGCAAAACATAAAACTGTATATATTGCTGTTGCATTTTGGTCCCATTGTGGCTTTGGTCCATAGGGTGTTTGGATAAGAGTATAGTGAGGTAATCTGCACTCATACTTCCTCTTTAAGAGACTACAACCAGCAGAAAAGGGAAACAATGTAGGTGAAAACAGCCATTCCCCTCCCTCTTATGCCAGCTGCAGAGCTGTGGCTTCATGAAGGTTTCCTCACTCACAACTCTACATTGCTGCCGCAATGCCTTGCATCCCATTTTTTTCCAGCACAGGTGTATTGTGGAGTTAACATCTCACATAACACTAACATAATTGAATGCAAAAATCTTCATAGTAAGACTTGCATCTTTTCAAGTGATAAAATATAATGTATAATATGTGAAGAATCAGTCATTATTTGAAAATGTGCCTATAAGGATTGTTGAGTACAAGTATTTCATATGATTCACAGAAGCAATCAAGAATAGACACAAAAACCAAAATCATCAGCATATTGAAAGTCAGTAATGGAGGTATTAGTTACCCCATCCATATGCGACTGGATGCTTCCTCCAAATGGATGTCTTTCAGGAATGAGATGTGGAATAGCTGTAAACAGATATAAAAGGTTGTTGGTGTAATCACACAGGCTTGCTTGACTTCAGTTATAATATTGAAGGGGTCCATTTCCATGCCATTGCTTAGGACAGTTGCTGTCATGTCATTGTGAGTAAGTTTTCCAATGCTAACAAATTTTGGTGGGAATCCAAATTGCACGAGGATTTTCAATAGGAACTCTCTGTTGACTGAATCAAAGGCCTTGGTCAAGTCAGTGAAGGCCATGTAAATATCTCAGCACTTCTCCTGCTGCTGTCCAGCAACAAAAGTCATATTTATTGTATTTCTTAGTGGTAAGAGACCACACTAGAATTTCCTCAGCAAGGAAAGTGAGTCTGTTGAAGAGAATGAGGGTGAGGATCTTCCCAGCTATGGAAAGGACTTCAAACCATAACTGCTGAAATCCAGACTCTCTCTTTTCTTGAATATCATAACAATTCTAGCATTTCTCAAGTCACTGGAAATTTGTTCAGCTGGCATTCCATCAGAACCACATGCTTTGCTATTCTTTATCTGCTTAATGTTTTTCAAGGACATTTATTAAAATTAATGGATTTGTAAGGTAATCATTCATGGTGTGTTGTGTAATGACTGATGTTATTGTCTTCAACATTAGAATCTTGTTTATGGAGCTCTTGAAAGTGCTCTTTCCACCATACACTGTTTGTGGGCTTCTCTGTAAAGAGTGTTTTTCTATCCTTGGACCTCAGAGGGATGGTTGCTTCCATGCTAGGCCCATAGATAGCTTTGACTGAGGTGAAGAAACTGCACATATCCTGGTAGTTGGCAACCTTTTGAAACTTCCAGCACTTGGTCTTTTGCTCTCAATGTTTTTCTCTGAGTCAGAGCTTTAATGTGGTAATAAATGTCTTGCTTCTGTTTGGAGTTGCTGGCATTCTGCTAAGCTTTGAAGGCTCTGCTTCTCCTGTCAATGACAGCTTCACTTGTTGTACTATTCTCATCAGTTCTGATATCTCTTTGTGAAGAAGCTTAGAAATTCTTTCCGTGCCTTATGGATGCCTTTCTGAGGCTTTCCCAGCAATCAACATCATTAGGATCTACTCCTTCACGCCAGAACTATTTGTCACGTCTGCAGTCAAACATGCAGATTTCAGATTGGCCTCCTCAGTCATCTACAAACTCACTGATGACTTCCTTATTTACTGGAAAACTGTCATCCTCAAATCAAGTGACTGCCACCATCACTGATGGTAAGGATTGTTATATTTCTATTGATGATTTCTCAATTTTTTAATTTGAAAGGTGATTACTCCAATGGCATATGGATTGCCACTTGGATTAGCTACCCTATGAAACTGCAAAAACAAAAATTGTTTTTTACTCCACATAGCATTAACATCTGAGAATACATTGTATTTTGGGGCTGGTACTATACCTTTAAAAAATGCCATAACTTCTCCAAGGGAAGGATGAGATGTAGTAGATAAAACAAAATTCTGAGTCAATATTTGGAAATATTTGGAAAGAATAAAAAAGCATCTTATTTTATATTAAAGGTGAGTTGATGAACATCAGATTGGGTCAAAATGACTGTATAATCCATAAAATGAACAACAATTAATTGAACAGCAGTGCAGAGGACCAAAGCTTTGCCATTATACTCACACTTGCAGACAGAGAGAAAAAAAGGTGAAGGTTAGTGTAGCCCTTATGACATAACAATGATGCTTCAGCATTTTTCATTTGCACATTTTCTTTCAGAGGACAGGATTTGGGGCTTACTGTATAAGAGGATTATAAAATCAATATAAAATTTACCTCTATAATGACATTACTGGATACATCACATTCATTTCTTAACAATCTAATATATGTAAATATTTATTTTTCTTTTGATGACATTGATTTCAACAATTTCACATACTAAAAGCAAGTGTGATAGGGCTTGCAGACCTCAGATTAAAGACATCAGGTAGACAGCCCTGTTCAGTCAATTTATTTCTTCATGTACAGAGGTGCAAGACTTACCATTAACATTGGCTCCTTTCAAACAAGGCAGGCCTAGAGGCTGGCTAGGCCCTTCCCCATTCTCTTCCCTAAAACAAGCCCAAGAATGGAAAGAAGGGCAAAAAAGGACCAGATGGAAGAAGGGTTATCCCATACCTGAATGCCCCCCCAAACACACACACACACACGCGCGCGCGCGCGCACCCCCAAACACTAGTCATTTTGGTAACCTCTAAAGAAATCATGGCATGAAGCTTTCTTGTAGCCAAGCAGGAACTGTTAACATCATTCCCAGAGCTAGAGAAGGGCCAGTACTGAACAGGCACTAGATAGCCAGCCAAGATGGAAAGGAGAAGGGCCTGGGCAACTTGTAGACTTTATAAAGGCGGTAGGCCCCTTTGGGGTGAGTGTGACAAAGGATGCCCTTTGGTGGGGACAGGGATGGGAAAAAGAGGCAAAGGGTGTTATTGAATTGCTTGTTTTTATTGTTTAAATTTGAATAATATAATTCTTTGGCAGGAAGGGGAGGATGAGCCTCCCCTCCAACCCCCCTCCCCCACTATCCCATCAAAGAGGAAAATCTGGGTGTGGGAGGGACTCTAGGAGAGAGGGGGAAATCCCTTTGGGTATGAAGCAGGGGAATGGGTAAGGATGGGAGAAAATGTTGAATAAAATAAAAATGTCTTCTTTTATGGAGTTAGGGAGTGAGGGTTGGGAAGTGAGGTTGTGTTGGGCAGGGAGAGATGTTCTCCTAGATGAGAGACAGGGGATTGGGAGTTGGTGGTGGGGTGGGCTTTTTATTTTGAAATTTAGGAAATTTTAGGAGTTTAGCTTGTTTGCTGTTTTATTTTCAGAGATCCTGGTTTGATAAAAAATGCAAATTATCTGGTTAAAACCCCCAAATCCACATTTTTCCATGATTAAAATATTGTATTCAGTTGATACCTATATATATAGCAGTGTTTAATTTTATCAATATATTTACAATTTTAAAGCAATTTGGAAGCTTACCAATGCCTCAATCACTATAATAAAATCAAATCTAAATATCTATAAATGTTGGTGTTTTTTATCATGGAAAATCAGAGCTACCCCTGCTCCCTTCCCTTACCAGGACATGCGTCCAGTTGGGCTACTCCCTCTTAACTGCTTTTTGGCACTGAGCAGCTCTGATATTCTGGCGCCCTGCCCATGCCATTGCCCCTCACTCCCAACTCACAGCCCTCCAGCCCTGCTGGCGCCCCTCACTTCTGACCTATATCCCCCCAACCCTAGCTGGTGCCCCTCACTCTTCAATCACAGCCCTCTGGGCTCTGATGGTGCCTGTCATTTCCCAAACAACGGCCCCCCTCCACTAGTCCCCTTCACTTTCCACCCACATCCCCCAACACCCCTAACCCTGCCAGATGGGGCCCCCAGCTACCAGTGCTACCTGGGTCCACAGCTTCCTGTACCCTGCAGTGGCACCCAAACCCCAGATGCTGCCTGCAGGATGCAGCAGCTGTTATTGCAAAGTCTAGCTCCCCCTTCCACATACACAGCACAGCCAGAGCAGAGCCCATTTGGGCTATAGATGTGGGCTGCCCACTATGGGTTCAGTGGCCACTATGGCCCCACAACCAAGTAAGCAGGACCTGGCATGGCACAACAGAGCAGGGCAGGGAAACTCGTTGCTGCCACTGGGAACTCTGCACTGGCATGGTGACGAGCAGTGAGTGATGCCACCCGGCAGCAGTGAGTGGCACAACTCTGAACAGCCTTACTCTGGCAGCACAGGGCTTACAGCAGCAGCACCGAGCTTCCCTGCCCCCCTCTGCCCTACTGCACCGGGTCCCATATGCTGGGGTGCAAAGGCCCCAGGAAAAGGGAAGCAGGGTGGGTAGCCAACATCAGGTAGCCTATCCCTGCCCTATGCACAAATCTGGGGAGGGTACATGTTCCCCATGTCCTCCCCAGGAGTGTGCATAGTGGCAGGGGGCCAGCCCCTTCCTATCCCCCAGCCACCTGTTGCTCCATTCTATTCCTCCCTGCCTGGGCTCTGCAGCCATGCATTTGACCCCAAGCTCCATGCACTGCCCTAGCTGGGCAGCATCCCAAACCCTGCCCAATTCCCTCCCCACCAGACTTACCTGCAGGTAGCTGCTCTCTAGGCTGCCTGGCAGCCATGTGCATGTGTACATGCAAATGGAATAATCTGGAATATTATCACATGGCAACAGAACCACAACGCACTTTGTTGACATTCATCACTTACTATGAGTAAACACACTAATCATAATAATTTTAATAATAAAATCATGACTCCAGCTCAAAGGGGCCTATAGTCCATGACTGTAGGAGCAGTCCCAGCCATGCAGGCCAATCACAAGTGGGACCCAGAGACCTCATAGCTGACAGGGTTCTGCAACAAGGCTCTGGGTCAGCTGTGCAGCTCTGGGTCCTGGCTGCTCATGAGGCTACATCTGCGACAAATTGCTCAGTGTAGGCCCAGGGTTTTCACGTACCTCTGAGCTAACAGAAGCTGTGATCAGGGCTTGGGGGTTACACCCCTAGGCTGGGAGCCCCACCAGCTGACAGGGCTCCCAGCTGCAGAAGAGACCTGCTACACATGCAAATTAAATCTCAATAGCAAACACCTATAAAGTTAGTACACATTTTTGAGGTCTAACTTTATAGCTGATTAGAACTTTTATGGCATGATAAGTACTTTGCATGTATAGCTGGTCTCAAGGTAATTGCACACTTAACTAGTTAATTGTGTGATACCTGTAATGTGGGGGAGGAGGGTAGCCTCTGAGTAAAAAAAAAGAAACCAAAACCACAGCCAACCAGGAAGAACCTTGTGCTCCAAAATGCCATCACCTGGAATGCACATAGATGAAAAAGACTAGTTTTATGAGGGAATAGTCAGCCAACTTCATCCCATGTTTATATTCATGTTCTATGGACAGACTCTGAAGTACAGGATTATATAATCTGCTACAAACGGTATCATGACTCAGTTACTGCAACTTGAAGCCATGTCATTTTTTGGTGAGAGCATTAACATAATTCTGATTCAGATTAGCAGTTTAAACTAGTACTCTAGACACCTAAAATCCAACCTACATTTAAGCTACTTACTTCCACCAAGAACTTAATGTCCAAAAACCACTGTAAATTTCAACATTTAGTGAGATGCTGCATGACTGTCAATGAGATGAAAGCCATGCCACAGTCGGTAATTACATGTCATAATCAGACATCACATCACACAATTTGAAACATGACACAAAATGTTGTATCCCTCTTACTTTAGGCATTAACAATTTCCACTCTTTTGCTTCTTATCAGACATAATCATCTTAAAAGGATACAATAGAAAATTATTTCCAACGTGCACTTTGGTTGTGGAGATCCAAGTGTGAATCTCTAAAGATACGATATTTTTTGACATTCTTTGGGAAATAAATCTCTAAGTGAATACTTTTGTTCATACATACACGTACTTTTTCCAGCCTATGACAGTAAATACATTAATGATATTCTTCAATTAAATCTTAGTTATCATCTCTGGAAAATGGATAACATTGCATTTACTACAGGCAGGCAAAAGTCTGTTCATTATGCAGTGAGGTCAAAGGGCATTGTATATTTCACCATGTGAATGAAGTACAATGATCCAAGGTTTTCCTCGCATGCTTTTTTTAGACAGGCAGATAAATAATCAAGTTGTGCATCTACTACCACCCTTCTTTTGGTCAAGCTGTGACCATTTTGAGGATCGTTAAACAAAGAAATAGAGAATGAATTAGTGATACTGTCCATTTTTTAAAATGTAAAATCTTTTGCAGTCATATTAGCAGTGCACTCTTGCAGTGCTTAGACTACTGCACAACCTCCAGACTCGCATTATTCCATTTTTAATGCTATAAACCACTGTATTCAAATTCAAGATTGGACTTATCTTGTTTCTAATTTTTTGCTCAGAAATCCAAGGTAAAATGTGAAGAATTGATCTACAAAGTTATCAAATACTTCTTCTTCTGTGATTTTCAGCTATAGTATTTGCATAAACTCATCAGCCTCCGAGGTCTTTAAGTCCTGCCCAACATTTAGAAATACAATCTAGAGCTGAATTGAAATGCATGCTGCATCACTGAAATTGTCCTTTCCATCTAATAACACTAGTTATGTTTCATTACTACTTTCCCATTAAGAAGTATCAAGTATATTCTAGATGAAACTTGATTTCAATTTTACGGGGAGTGGGTTGAAGGTGGGTTGGGAAGGTGTATAAGGTTGTGCATTTTTATCTATTTTATACACATCTTGTTATTTATCTTATTGCTATAAGATTCTGAGTCATAATCATAAGTTTTTATCTTCAGCTAGTTGCAAAAATCCCGTAGTGATCATTTTAGAAGGTAGTTACATGGTGATGAATAACTGATTATTTCCAATACAAAAGCAGCCTGATTTATTTTTATATTATAATACTAAAGAAGGAAAAATGATCAATGGATACAAAAAGATAAGCAGTCCACAATTGTTTATATCAGGGGGTTACAAAAAGTCAGCAAGAAAAATGACAAAAAAGCACGTTAAATGTCATGATTGCTCTCAATTTGCATACTCGTAACTCACTGGATACTCCATTTTTTTTGAGGAAAATATTCCATTAAAGAAAAAAAAACAAACAAGTTTAATGCACTCAGTTTCTTCTTCTGTTCATGTAAAAGGTTTTAAAGTGCTCTGAAGCAAAATGCCAAATGACATACTTCAAAGACAATCAATATTTTCTTCATTTGCTACTAAAAGGGAACATGCTTGTGTGTCATTGTTGCTAGATTTGCACGTAGATAAGTCTATTGTATTTTAAAATGATCTCCATCTCAGAAACCTTTACTGTAATATCTTATATCTCTATAAGCAGAACACAGCCCCAGCTGACCTACAAACTAAAGGTAATCAATGTTCCAGTGTCTCGTAGCAAAATTTAGTACACCATATCTGAAAACAAATACTGTAAATCAGAGACTAAGCAGCAACAATAATTTATTATGAAACATAAATATCTGTCCATTGTACATAATATAGTTCTCTATAACTCAGATTTCTTGAGGAAAGAAAATACAACCCAGAAAAGAATGTTGTTGTTTCCCATTTTTAGAGCAGAGTCCATCTTCTTGGCTTTTTCTCTTATGCCATATCATTATCAATTCTAACACAAAGGGCCAATTACTCAGAACTCCCAAATGCTTTTAAAACAAGCGTGTTCAGCTAATTGGATCCATTTTCTTTTAGTTTTAACAGCAAACCTAATTCCATTATGTCTGAAAAACAGTCACTCATGGGTCAGTTTGGATGCAGAGCCCATTTCCAATCATGGATGACGTTTGTCTATTTAACTGGACTTAAGTTTTTTAAAGTATCACAAATGTTTATAAACATACCTTCCTAGAGAATAGAAACATCCTACACTTATCCATACACTTTATTTAACCAATTCAAGGCGTATACAATGAGGGAATGAGTTGGAGCTCACAAAGAACCTGAAATCATCCTGGCAACACAAGTCCACTGCCAAGGAATGAACAGAAAAAACAGCAAAAATTCAGGAAAAGAGGTCTCCTTCCTTTATGACAGACAAAAGATAAGTAAAAGGATTTACATCTCATTAAGCACATCTACATGTTCATCTGACTATCCAGTAATTGCCAGTACTGTTCAGTCGCAGCAGCGCATGGGTCATTTCTGACTGTACCGCACAGTAGCAATGAGTTGCTTTACTGCATAGTAACTTATTGCTGCTGCGCAGTAACGGCAGCATCATAGTTCATGCCTTCCAGTGCTACATTGTTACAATGATGAGCTACATTGCTTTTACACATTGCTATGGCAATGTACGGTATCATGTAGATGCACCCAATATTGTATGATACGCTAAGTATGGAAATGGAAGTCTTTCATAGGAGAATATATTGGTTGGGTTCTCAACTATAGGTGGCAGAGCTTGGGATAGGGAAGTTAAAAGAGGGATGTACATTCAAGAATCTTCACAGTGGAAATCACAGCTAAGTCCCTAATTGGTGCTTCCTTATCCCAGTGTAAGAAACAATTCTCTTCTATGTCATGGGAACAAGATGTTTAAATGACAAATTACCCATACGAAAAGAAGATCTTTGTGGAGCTCCATTCTGCCATATATCTAGTACACTGCTTATTTAAGAAGAGGGGCAATGCTATGGAGTTTGAGGATAAATTGAGGTGAAGGTCTTTGTGCAGAAATTCTTCAATAATTGCTCTGTTAGGGAAATGATAATCAATCCCTGTTGTGAAGCTAAGGAGCCGGCTCTTCAGCAGCCCCAGAGCTCCAAACTCTGAGTTGTCATTACATTGCTAATTTTAATTTTACAAATAAATGCAGAGCCAAATAAAGATCATACTTATGCCCACATAAATCCAAAGTAATTCTATCAATTCTTAATTAACATATTACTTGATTCTGCATTCAGTGATATTTTCATTGATCCTTAATGAAAGTATTCAAAACAATATAACAGAAATCCACAATTTCTTAAATTGTAAGACATTTTAATACATTCCACAATATCATAAATGTGACAGTGAGAAAGGATCAAGCTTTTGGTGCACCAGGCTGAGAACAATAGATATAGGGTTTTTATTTATTACTTTTCATGCCAGCAGGCCATCATGAAGCTGGTCTCATGGTCAGCCTGCCCACCTGTCTAGGGCAGTCTGCCCTGTCTTTCCTGCCATGACTTGATGTATTAAACTCGATGGCAAATTGTGGGAGGCTTCCCATTGAGTCGCCTGATGCCTAAGGTATTATACATGGCTCTGACCTTTCCTATACCATGTTCCAGGCCTCACAGATGACATCCAGATTCAATACTAGGCCAAAGACCCACACTACCCGCTATAACTCCTCCAGCTCCTTTGCTGAATCACACTTGGCCTCAGACCCAAACTAAACCTTAGGTGTCCAGAGGTTAACCTCAGCCTCTACATCCCCTTACTGGGGCCTCTGTCTTATGGCCTCTCACTAGGGCCATCAACTGCTCCTTAAACTCTTTGGAGCTGGCCTGTGCACAGTCCTTCAGGTCACTTCTATGGTCCTACTCTGCAGGCCCCTGTGTAGCTCTTCAAGCCTGTCTATGCAAACTCTTCTCTGCACCCACTCAGCATAGTCCTTCAGGTTGCCCATGTGCTCTCTACTCTATGCAGTCTACTTCTTTTGCTATGCCCCCTCACTGGGGCCTCAGGGTCTTACACCCCATGGGGCTCAGGTGTCTGTAGATATGACTGGCCTCCTTCCTGTCCTTGCTGCCAGGTTACCCAACAGGTTGTGGGGGCTAGGGGTATAAGGCACCCCATACTGATCATTCACTAAGGAGGAAACTGGTGTGGCATTTCCTGGGGGCCACCCCACCACAGGCAGCCCCACCACATCATCCTACCCTAGCAGGGTATAGTTTTCAGTTATTTCCCAAGATCAGTAATCTTGTACGATTCCCAACAGTTCCTGCTCTGTACCTCCAAGATGTTGTGAGCAGCAGCTCCAGCCAAGTGACGTTCTCCCTGCAGCTACAGCCATCACACTACTGGCTCCCTTGATCAGGCCTGCTCTTAGTGTTAGCAGCTGAGCCCTCTTCCCCAATCAGGCAGTCCCCTGCTGGCCATGGGACTTTTGATTGGGGATTGCAGTCTGAGCTCTTGAAGTGGCAGGCACCAAAGGTGTTCGTTCTGCCACTATTTTAAAGAAAATAAATATTGAAAATGAAATGAAAATAAATATTGAAAATGAAATGAAGGAAGAAACAAATGATATGAAAAATAAAATGTAAATGCTTAAATTAACTGTAATATTTCTCTTGAAATGTTGACTATCAAATCCAATGTTCACATTTTAGCCACAAGCATATTCAATAGAGACCTTTATGCCCTTACTGCAGCTTCCAGGTGGTGAGGGTTACAACAATTGACAAAGATACAGCAAGATATAAAGACATTTTTTAAGATAACTTGTATTTCCAGGATAACAAAATTCTTAGACCCTTCTAAGCTGCTCCAGTTTACTTTTCATAAACTATAGAAGGTAATAAAACATATGGAACTCAAATTTACCAAATAATATTTTCAGCAAAATAATGACCACCCTCTTACACATGTATACACCAAAAACAAGAACAAAGGGAAGAGATAGAAAAATATAAAAAGGGACAGCAAGCTAGCAACAATAAGGGAAAAAAAGCAACTTTAAATAGTAAAATTTGAGACAGAAAACTGTGTATAGTCAGCATGGGGAACATGACCCCATTATAGGGGGTATTGAGTATTTAGAAGGATTTTGTTGCAAACACAGTTCAAATCAGCCTATGTAAATACATTAGTAGAAAGATACAATTTACTGAAGTATCCAAAATAAGATCTATCAGATTGAGGAATAATCTGTCACTGGAAATGAGGGTATAACCCTAACTTGGGATATTTAAATGTTAGGCTGAACAAAGTATAGGTAACAGACTTTATGATCTTGCATTGGACAGGATGAGCTAGAAAATCTTTTTCAGCTTCAGTCCTAGATATCCTTTTTCAGTTTCCTTCTGTCCTAGAAAGATTTCACTTACATCTGCTGTTTAAATGAAGAATCTGCTTAAAATCAGACTGTTTCCAAATAACTGCAATATGTGTTAATCTGCAAATGCAGGGATAGATTATGGTTCCAGTTATATGCCTAGCTAGATCTCTAAAATACATGTCTGCAGTTCTTGTGAAGAACTATTGCTATTCCATCATAATTTGTAGCAAATGACCTCTTCTGTGTCTCAAGGGGCAAGCAGAAATCTCCTGGAACTGTGCTATGAATGGGTCTTGTTGTGACTTGTGGTTCCTTTATAAAAGTTGTTACAATACAGAAAAATGTGCGTGCAAATATTTTTGTAAAATGTATCCAAAATTCTAATAAAATTTTAAAAAGTCTGATTCATTCACTCTTTGCTTAAGGGATCTAATTGACCTCTGGGATATCCTTAATTGGATTTTTTATATTACTTAAACACCCTGTATCAACTGGAGTCTAGTAAATTGTGTACACTGATATTTATCTGTGGCATGGTTTACTAGCCAATCAGATACATGCTGCTTGATTTCTTTTGAAACTGAAGAACAAGATGTGCTTATACATTTAAATGGGTTTTATTTTAATAAGATTAATTTCATAGTAAATGTCCTAAAGTTCTGTGAAATTCTTTCATTAAAACTATTATTTAGAATAATATAGTTATACTGTTTAACATATTTTTTTCATAGCTGAATAAAATAGTTCTCTATTTTCTCTTCCTCAAAACACCTACAAAATAGTATAAGTTACAATTATACCCTTTATAAGAAAAAAGATAAAGGCTTATTCCTAATACTTGAGCACTTTTTAAAAACTTCAAAATAGAAGGGAAAATGGCTTAAACAAATGTATTTGAAGTGTTTTTGATGGAGGAGGGATTGTGGCTTTGACCACCTTGCAACCCATACCACTACCATGTTTCAAAAATACATCAAAACAGGTACTGCCAGAGCTAGGATAAACTTGAGAAATTAAATCACAATACATTAGTGAACCAAGAGAGTATTTCATCATATAAATTTTGAAGGAAGTATACAGTCACACTAGAGGGAATGCCTTACTGGACTTGGTGCTGGCTGTGAGGGAGGACTTGGTAGGGGAGCTGCAGATTTGTGGTTGCCTTGGGGACAGTGACCACCATCAATCGAATTCACCATATGGTATAAGGTGGGTAAGGTAACTCATAGGGTGGAAGTGCTTAACTTTAGGAAGGCTAACTTCAGTGTGCTTAGGAGTCTAGTCAATGACGTACTGCAGGATAAGAGTATTGGCGAGATGGGAGTCCAGAAAGATGGTTGTTTCTAAACGAAATGATCCTTCAGGTACAGAGACTATCCCAGTACAAGGAAAAAGGTGGAAAGAAGCCAAAAAATTTCCTTGACTAAACAGGGAAATCTAGGGTAGCCTATGGGCAAAAAAGAAGGCATATCAGTGGTGGAAACAGGGGGGCAGCTACCAAGGAAGAATATACCTACTTGGCCTGTACTTCCAGGAAGGCAGTTAGAAAAGCCAAAACAACTACAGAACGGAGGCTGGCAAAACAAATTAAGGACAACAAAAACTCTTTTTTTAGGTATATAGGGGGTAAAAGGAAGGTGCAGAGCAGCACAAGTCCCCTACTAAACAAGAAGGAGCAATTAGTGACAGATGGGGGGGACAAGGCTGAGCTATTCAATGAGTTTTTGCCTCAGAGTTCTTCAGCAGGGGTCAAGATAAGTCTCCTAATGGGTTCTTAGATGGGCATAGAGAACACCAGCCCACCAACTGTTAACACTGACTTCGTGCAGTCACTTGGATGGACTGGATGTGTTCAAGTCAGCAGGTTCAGATAAGCTGCATCTGAGAATACTATGGCCGGTGTCATAGCAGAAGCACTGGTATGGCTGTTTGAGTGCTTGTGGCACTTGGTTCAGATCCCGGAGGACTGTAAAAGTGCTGATGTGGTCCTTATTTTCAAGAAGGGGAGGAAGGAGGATCCGAGAAATTATAGGCCAGTCAGTCTCACCTCCAATCTTGGAAAGGTCTTTGAAAAGGTTATGAAAGAACATTTTTGTGGTAGTCCAGTGGGAAAAATAATGCAGCAGGGAAACCAGCATGGATTCGTAGCAGGTAGATCATGCCTGAGCAATCTGGTTTTGTTTTATGACAGGGTCACAAAATGCTAAGACACAGAAGTAGAGGTGGATGTTCGTTTTCTTGGATTTTAACAAAGCCTTCGATACAGTATCTCATCTCATTCTCATAAATAAATAAAGAGGCTCTGACATAGATTTTTACATAGTTCAGTAGGTGGCAAATTATACCCAGAGCATGGTAGTAGATGGTTTGATATTGACCTGGAAGGATGTGGGTAGTGGGTTCCCGCAAGTTTCGGTCCTTGGCTCTTCAATATCTTCATCAGGGACTTGGATCTGGGTGTGAAGTGTATTCTGTCCACGTCTGCAGATGATACTAAATTGTGGGGTGAAGTGCACACTCCAGAGGGTAGGGAACGATTGCAGGCAAACCTGGACAGGCTAGAAAAGTGGGCAGTACACAATAGGATTCAGTATAACAAGGACAAGTACAGAGTGCTGCAGCTAGCGCACAGAAATATCCAGCACACCTACTGGCTGGGAAATGACCCTCTCAGCAGCATAGAAGCAGAAAAAGATCTTGGAGTCATAGTGGACTCCAACATGAACACGAGTCATCAGTGTAACAAAACCATCAGCAAGGCTAACCGCACTTTATCATGCATCGGCAGATGCATTATGAATAGAACCACGGAGATGATACTTCCTTTTTAGGTGGCATTTGTCAGATTGCAGTTGGAGTACTGCATCCAGTTTTGGGCACTGTATTTCAAGAAGGACGTTGATAGATTTGAGAGGGTCCAGAGGAAGAACACTCGTATGGTTAGGGGCTTACAGGATAAGCCCTATGAGGTGAAACTGAGGGACCTGGACCTCTTCAGCCTCTGCAACACAAGGCTGAGAGGTGATCTTGTGGCTGCCTACAAAATCATTAGCAGGACATAGCAAGAAATTGGAGATGTTCTGTTCACCAGGACACTTCTTGGGGTAACAATGAACAATGGTCACAAACTGACAGAGATTTATGCTAGATATCAGGAAAAACTTCTTCACGGTAAGGGTGGCCCAAATTTGGAATGGGCTTCCAAAGGAGGTGATGCTCTCCCCTACCTTCTTTAGAGAAGGCTGGATAGGCAACTGGCTGGGGCCATCTAACTCCAGCAGTCTTTCCTGCCTAGGCATGGGGTTGGACTCGATGACCTGTTGAGGTCCCTTCTGACCTAGCATCTATAAATCTATGAAAAACAAAGGAACAAAGTAGACTATGTCATTAAAAACCTCTACTATAACAGAAGATTGGAAAATGTCCAATGTTAAAGCCATTTCATAAAATATAAGCAAAGGGAAAGTCCTGCAAATTTTAGGAACTGCTAAACTTCAGTGCAATCTGGAAGAAGTGTGAAGAAATTAATGAATATCATTACACAGTACCTGAAAAATATATCATAGGAAACAAACAGCATGAATTTGCAAAGCTAAATCTTGCTTAATTTCCAATTTAACCCATTCAAATTCATTAATAGACTCAAGAAAAGGATGGATAAAGTGGATAATTCATTTAAGTCTTTCTGAATATATTTGGTAAATCCTCTTTCCAGGATTCCTATTAAGGAAACTTGGTAACCACAAGGTGTAAGGTAATGTTTATTCTCATTGGCCCCAGCCAGGTCAAGAGCTAGAAAGAAAACAAATGAATGGCCACATAAATATGTACACAAGTCAACACTGAGGTAGTAAATGTAGATCCTGTGCTGTTTGAAACAGTTAGGCGAGAGGAATAATTTCCTCAATCCCATTTTGTATTTTTACTTAGATAATCCTTGCATTTTCTTAAACATGGCAAGTAGAAATGTGTAATTTTAGCCTTCTCTGCCCCCTTTTAAAGGATGATACATGTTTCACTCTGTTCAGTATTTAAAAATGGCCACAGAGGTATTTTGTCTGAGTTGTCCAGAATACTTCTGGGAGCTTCTACTTCTTTTATTATGATGGACTATTTCTTAAACATACAATCTAACACCACACTGGGAAATAACAGTGATGCAAAAGGTAGCCTGCTTGAACAAAATTATTTTGGTGATTCAAAACTTCAGGAAAATTTGGGGGAACTACACACTAACACTAGCAATATATTACACTCAGAAAATACCAGCGCAGTGTGCATAGACAGTTTTAAACTAGCTAGCTTGAATGCCAAAATAAATAAAGCCAGGACAGTACAGACTCTTCAGAATAGGGACATAAAAACAGCAGTCACTGTGATGTTGGCCCATCTGCCACCACATGCTCCACCACTGTCCAGGCACACACGGGAAAATTAATCTGAATTATTTAATTTAAGTAGATAAGTTAGGATAATGTTACACATTATACATAGACCATGTTAAATATGCGGGATATTAAGTAATGTTAAATTTATAACCTGCTGGGAGCAGTCACACATAAAGGGTTAAAACTGTTCTTTGCCTGCATAACTCTGGCTTGGCACTAGAAGGCATTTGAGCAGCACTGTGGCTAGGAGCTCTCAGCACTATCCCTGCTCTGTGTGGGGGGAGGGGAGAGGAGATGGGTGTGGTATCTCCTGGGCTACTGGAGGACTTCAGATTACTTTTTTTATCTCCATGGGGCAGAATGTAGTTACCCAACATAAACCAGGTAGCATGGCCCAGAGTTATCCATTACCTGAAATGTGATAAATTAGATGTTCAGAGAGCGCTTAGCATCAGTTAACAAGCTTTAACATGCAAATGCTTGTGTTTTAAGAGCCCTTAGTATGGTCTAAATGTCACATGTTACTTCATCTCTAAACTGAATGAATGCTTTGTTTGGACACCATTATTCAGAACTAGAGTGACTTTCATTCAATTTAATTTACTTATAAAAGTCACCAATCTAAACCAAATCAAGGCCACTTTAATTCTGAATAACAGTATATCTATATGTCATTGTTTTATGTAGAGACCAGCTGTAAGTAAGGCAGCATGGGTAACAGAAACAGTTTAGCTGTGTTAGCGTGGTGTGCAATCAGGGCTAATTGACACTAAGAAGCACCCTGTGGAAAATTAATTTTCCTATCTTTTTCTCATGGCCAATAAGCATAGGTGGATGGTCTGCTAATACAACTATACTGCTTCTGGTACGTGAGCTATCTCATTTAGTGGTGGAGAGGTTAGGGGGGTGGTTAGAGAGCTTCTGAGAGTCATTTTAATTAAAGTGCCCATACCATCATATGTATTCGGTGTCCTTCATTTCAGAGAGGTGGTGGGGGAGCTTTAACTAAACATTTTGAAATGTGGGGATGCTGAATACACGTCACATGGAGGCTTCTGGAGCATGCTAATTCCAGCAGACTTTCAGCTGCTTTGATGCGTGCTAATTAGTACCTGTTAGAGCAGAGCTCCATCACAAGTATAGGTGCCCTCAGAGCTTGCTTGGCTATCTCTTCACAGCCTCATACTGTGCTACGTAGTATATATGCAGAGTTTTAAAGCAGTTTATCTATCTATTTTAAATTTACATGCTTAGTTAATTTGGATCCATTTTCCATTTACATTTCCTCCATGTGCAGATAAGCCATTAAAGAAGAGAAGTATGACACAGATTTTATTCCAGTATTGAAAGTTAAGTCATTAATATTTTACATTTTTTATATCATTGTTTTGTAGAGATCATTTTAAATCTTAAATAGTTTTTATAGAAAAAACATATGTTTCTGCTCTTAGCAACTATAGTTTTACCTGAACACTTTATTTTACATTTAAAAAATTTGATCATTGAGCTTGAGAAACTTTAACATAAAATCACAAATATTTTAAGGACTTCTAATATTATTAATGTTATTTTTAAGAAGGATAAATTATTTTAGTAAACAGTCTTAATGGAACAGTTTGTGGATTTACATCTATGCTATTTTAAGCTTATCAAAATATGCCTTATATATTTTGAATAGAGCATATCCTTTTCAATGCCTCATTAAATGTATTCCAACCATTATAGAAACATACATTTTATGACAAATCAAATTACTATAAATATTTGTCTTTTTTTTCTAATAAAGGTAGGTGGTTCACTAAATTATAAAGAACTTATTTTCTTTAATGAAGGAGAAAAAAGAAAACCCACTACCGGGTGCATCTACACATGAAATTAATACAATGCAATAAACTTCAGAACAGTTTGAGCTTGAGTCAGCTGCTCCTTGGGGCAGCGTCTACAATTGCACCTAGGATAGCAGCAGTTTGATCCAGAAAGTAGCAGCCCTGGGCTGGCAGCAGGCCTTGGGTGGCAGAGGGGCTGGCTGGAGCATGACAGTACTGAAGTGTGGAGCTGTACAGCAAGCAGCCACTGTACTTTAGCACCCTCATTCCTATAAGGGGAAAAGAGCCAGGTAAGAGGAGAGCCCCAGAAAACACAAAGGAGGAATACTTACCCTAGGTGCAGTGGGGAGCTTGGCCAGAGGAGGGAACATGCTGCCTCATTTCCACAGTGTGTGCTTCCTGTGGATTGGTGGAAGGAAAGCACAGGATGGGATTTCTGGCCCTGGAGGGAGGCAGCCAGAGGAGGACTGTGATAAGTACACTGATGCAATGCCAGAAGTCTTCCCTACCAACAGTTGCCCATGGCTAGGAGTGGCAGAGGGAAGTGGATCCTCTAAGAAGAGTGGTTGGAGGACCGCTAACAAACTTCTGGACACTTTGAGCCAAGAATCATTCAAAGGTAGCTGGGTGAGGATTAAAGTGCTGGAGTCACTGAGAAGCAGTCTGTGAGTTTCTAAAAGCATGGTCCTGCTACTTCTTTTATGTTCTTTCTCCCTTCTGTTATTTGGACAAATTGTTGTCCCCTCTCCCAGTGCTGGGTAAAGTGGCTAAAGGGAGAGCTCCCCACCTGGAATGGGGTCCTGATCCTGAGGAGCCAAGCTAGGGGAAGAACTCAGCAGAATGTTGTTTGTTTTTTTTCATTTTTGTTTGATGAGAGGAGTCATCTTTAAAGGGGCTGAACCAGACTGATTGATTCAGGAACCTGGGAGGCATTGACTTCATTGGTCTTTGATTCTTTATTTAGTTATTTGATCAAGATCCCTAAACGGACTGAGCTCAGCCAATTAACCCAGGAACAGGAGATGTCTTAAGTTCATTTATTTTTATTACTTAATTGATTATCTAATGGGGTCATTAAGGGACTGATCCAGACTGATTAACCAAGGAACCTGGGAGGATTCAATTTAAGGTCATTGGCCTGGTGGACTTTAGATGCATTGAACTTAGTTGATTTGAAGTAGCTTCAGGGGGCCTATGTGAATGGATCTAAACTCCTAGGCATTAGTTTGGTCCACCAGCAGTTAGCTGCCAGGGGCATTGGGACAATTCAAGTTCCAGGCCCTGATGTATCATCCAGGAAGTGGTTAGGGTGGGGTCTGAAGGAAGGCAGACTATCACAAAGAAAGCCCTCCATGGGAACCATCAAGATTCCCGACAACCAACATATCCAGCTCCCAATAGTTAAAGAACATCAAGATATGACAGGTGAGAAAAAAACATTGGAGATTGGGGGTGGTGGTACTGTCTGGTGCCCCAGTTGCTTATTCTGATAAGATGTCAGGCAGGTGTGGGCCACAGTCTTCCAGTACTTATTCCCAACAATGCCCCAACCAGCCCCTGTCACTGTCTACATGTGCATTTTGTTACACTTAATTACTCTGCAATACAGTAATGTCCCCAACCGTACTATCCTACGACAGAGTTAATTAATGTACTGTGCCCTAATACTGGTGCTTGTGTAGACAGTGACACTTTACTTCAGAGCTAATTAGGCAAGTCTGAAGTAAAGAGCACATGTAGATTCACTCACTGGGTAGAAAGCAATGGCCATCACCAAATGAACATCAAGTGTTTATAAAATTGCCACAAAGAAATGGTCCAACCTTGATTGGACCTACTTTTGTTTTTCACTTATGTGCTAGAGATGTACCATTTATTTTCATTCTAGTCTATCAGTCTCTAGACCAAATGGAGCCGGAAGCTGAGCTGGTCAGAACTAAGAACATGTTTCATGCAAATTGCCAACATTTGAAAACATTTTTAATTCCAATTCAAAGCAAAAATAAGAGATTCTCAAACTTTCTATGAAATAGAATTTCTAAAATAAATCCGTTTGGAAAAGTTTTGTTCTGCAATTTCAAATTTTTGTTTCAGAATTTCAAAATGTGCTTCAAATTGTTTTTTTTCCCCCATTTTTCTAATATGTGACTGGATAGTGGAATACCTGCTTCAAATGAATGGAAAAGGTGTCACTCAAATCAGAAAACTCAAGGAAACTTCACAGGGACAGAAATCAGTTAAGAAATTATAGTGTTAGTTATTCAGCTGTTTTATGATAAAATTTGGTTACTGTGTCTTTCTTGCAAGGTGCTGAATTCTCTAAAGGCTAACTGAAGTCAATGTATGTTGCAGATACTCAGTGCCTTATAACCTACAGTTCCAAGTCTGCAGCTGTCCAGTTCAGTTATATTAGGAAGTTCATAATACAGGTTTCCGTTGCTTTATGCTATGCATACATTCCTGGAAAACAGTGCATGACTCCAATTTGCATAAAGGGAACCCACTTTACAATGTAATAAATAGGGATTTATTCCAAGACCTCAACTGTACTGACTCCCAGACCCATTTCTACCACTTTTACAAGACAATTTTGGTACTCACCAACAGCAGACAACACATGAGAACAGGCTGGTGGTGAATATTTAACTGAGACGGTGGTGAAGACTTCATTGATGGAACAGGGAGAGGGGTAGGAAATAAGCTAGCAGGATGCTTAGAAGCTATAAAGGGAATGGCAACTATAGAAAGACAAACAATGAGCGAGGAGCACAGATCCACACAGGAGGCTATATATTGGCATGCATCACTCCCACAATGCACCACACAAAGCAGCTGACTGTGGGTTTCTACCACACAAATTGCATAAGAGTGAATTTACCTTCCATATAATGATTTTTTGTAAAGAGTCATTGCATAAAAGTAAATTTGCAGATACAGAACCTGCATAACATGAGGGAAACCTGTATTATGAAGTTATCAAACAAGATTATTTCACTGAAATTTTTTACTCCCCTTATTTCTGAGTAGGAATGAGTTTCTCTGATATTTTTGTAGTACTCCTGAAGCATGCTTCAGAATGATGACACACAATACAAAGGCAAGATATATGAAAAATAATTATTTTCTTATTGTCAATGATTAACTATTGTCTCAACATGTAATACAGTTTTACCCTGTAAAAACCCAGTTCCATACTATACATAAACAGAAAACACCTATTCTTTTACCTGTGACTGATATTCAGCTGGCCAATATGGAGATATTTCATATGAAATCTCAAAAGCTGTTGGACTATCTACTGTTTATAGCCATTAGGACCCAGTAGCACTTTTTTAGTAAAGGGAAGGTTTCCCTTCTATCCAAAATGTTCCCATTTCCTCAGCTCTGTAGTCTCTTGAATATGAGTTTGGTAGCTGTTGTTCAGCACATATGTAGTTGTATTTTAACTATGTTACATATTTACATGAGTAGAGTGTCCTTGAGATGTCTTATTGCCTCTTGAGAGTCATTACTAGAGAAGCCTGCGCCATGGTGTACACAAGGCTCCTGGGTCAGCAGGGCAGTGAAGCTCTGAACTTCAACTGTTGCCCATTTTCCAATGGGTCATCTGCTGAACAGAACTTATCCAATTAAGAAAATAAGGCCTCAGTTGGTAAAGTATTTTTGTGCTTTATGATGGGTGCTGTGTTACAAGTTTAACTAACTACAAAACTAGAAAATAGTGGAGGGCATCAGAAATCATTAGAGGGCTGAGGAACATGTCTTCTGAAGAGAGGCTGAGGGAACTGAGCTTATTTAGAGAAGAGAAAAATGAGAAGGGATTTAATTGCAGCCTTCAACTACCTGAAGGGTGATGACAAGGGTTATGGAGCTAAATTTGAGTCATTGTAGATGACAGAATAAGAAGCAATGGTCTCAAGTTTCAGCAAGGGAAGTTTAGGTTAGATCTTCGTAAAAACTCTCTCACCAGGAGGGTAGCTGTGGTGGCATTAGGTATTGTAGGGCTGGCTACCACTGCCTTGAGCTCGTCTGCCTACAAGTGATGACAGGGTGGACCTTGGCTCTGGATCACCTGGTCTGTCAGGAAGTTGGTCTTATGTTTTCTTGCCCGCCATTACTTTGATGAAGGATATTCCCAGGAGGCACTGCCCATGGTGATCCTGCCTGGTCTCTATCCCTGTTTCTTCTGTGAGGCTCCAAACCTCCCCTTTACCCCAGTCTAGCCTCTCCAGATTGTGCTCACCAAATTCTTCTGAAGCCAGGTCATAGTGCTGCCTGTTGTGGTCTTGGCCTGTGCTCAAAATCAAAAGAAACAGCAAAAAAACCCAAAGAAAACCCCGGATGCTCTCAGCCTTCTTGTCCCATTTACCCGGATCAGGTTATCAAGATCCCAATTGCAATGATCAAGACAAAATCCCTTAGTCCAGTCTTTGTTATGCACTGGCCTGCCCTGCACCCCTATGAACATTCACAGTCTCCTTGGGGTCTTCCCCATGTGCAGGATGGCTTTATCTGTGATTATAGTTTTCCCTCAGGCCTTCCTCTGGATCCTCTGTTGAAAACTGCGCTCCATAGATTATCACAGGTCTTGTGGACTCCCTCACTCCAGATCCTCAGCTGTAGCTCCAATCCAGAGATTACCACCAGCTGCATGTGTGCAGGCCTCCACCTGCCTCCTGCTCAGGGTCACTCCCGCAGTCTTCCTCAGGCACATTCTGCAGCTCTTGCCTTCCAAGATGCTCAGCTGCTCTCCCCTCCCTGAGGTCTGCAGGGAACTGAACTCTCTCTGCCCCTCTCCAGGGCCAGAAATACCTTTGAGCAGCCTCCCTCCTCCAATCCTGAGCAAGATGCTGCTCCAGCAGTAGGGTGGGTATTTTCATTCCCTTCCAGTCTCCAGCTGCAGCCCTGCCAGCCCTCCATGCTGTGAATTTTGTCTCAATCCTTCACAGTAGCAAATCATTAGAACAGAGTAACCTAGAAAGGTTGTGGAATCTCCATCCTTGAAGGTTTTTAAGACCTGGCTAGACAAAGCAATGGCTGGAATGATCAAGTTGTGGATGGTACCCCTTTGGTCAACAGATTGGACTAGATGACCTTGTGAGATGACCAACACTGATTTTCTATGATTCTATGAACTGGTGCAACAGTAGAGATAGAACATTTGAGAAACAATGACAAATATGTTCAGAGTATAATTAGGCTGGCAAAGTGCTTGTTTATTAAAACTTGGGTCTACTGAAGTGCAATTGAGCAGAAAAAGGCTGAGAAGTGAGCAAAGTGTGCCATAAATTTGTGGCACACTTTTCAACACTACATTAACTTGACTCTATTCTCACTAGAGAACTAAGGTGCAAAAACTTCTGAGTTACTTCTGCATAAAATACTCTTTGTTTATTTATGGATACTTCAAAGCCAAGCAGAGGTGAAATACCTACAGAATGGAGCATTTGTCATAACAACTGGTCTGATGTAATGCACTTACACCACATGGTCCATAGTTTTACTACAAAAGGAGCTCCTGGTAATTATATGTTTGCTATTAAAAAGGCTTGAAGTCAAATGTTGCCACTATGAACAAGAAGCAAAAGCTGGGGGGTGGGGGAGAGGGGCACAGAGACTTCAGCAGCAGCAGCCCATGTTTCAGTAGGGGGAACAGTGCATTGACTGGATGCCTAGGAGCCTGAAAGCTGCAAGTTAATCCCTTGAAAGTTACATGTGGCCTATGGGCTGGCAGTTGGACAACAATGACTTAGGAAGAACTTTACCTCACAGTGAAACACAGTCCTCAGTTGTCATAGGCAAAACACAGATAAGCTGCTTTACATGACTGTTCAAAACTTTCCTTCAGAAAACACCAGCTAAATGGATATTCCATTAGGGAACCAGGAAGCTTCAGTCCTTCATAATGAGCAAGGTAGGCAGATTGTTCAGAGACAGAAGAATTAATACAAATATATTTAATTCAAAGTAAGATGAAGTCTAAATAGCCTTGAAAAACCTTCTTTTAGTTCTAAAACTTCTTGTAGCTTTTAAAAATGTTTGTAGCTCTAAGATACTGTACCTCTTTGCCTACCTCTTGGAATCAACTGTTTGCTAAAGTCTTTAAAAAAAGGAGCTAATTAATAATATTATTCAAACCTCAGCCTATAAGCAACATAGAGAAAGAGCTGCAAGTATGTTTAGGGAAAGCAGTTTTCTATTGTGAAATCAGCCTTGCTCCACTGACTGGAAGTCTGAGAGCAGAAACGTCTATGGCACTTTTCACAATAAAATTAAATCGGCAAAAAGACAAACATGCCTCATTCTGCAGTAGCTATGAAAGTTTTCATACATATCCTGTAGAGAGTTGTAGCTCAGCTGCTTTCCAAAGAGCTCACTTTGTTCACACAGAGATTTTTGTCAATGTGCAGATTTTAAGATTTATAATTATAATGGGTGTTGGGGTATATATGGCTTTACTTAGATTGGTTTATTCAGTCAGGACACTGAAAACAAGAACAGAATTGTTTTTATTGAATGATATCTGAAGTAACAATGCATTTATGCCGCTAAAAGTGCATTTCTAGGCCAACTTTTTTATCTATTCTAATAAAAAAATTCTGATTCCCTTCACAAAGTCTTTGTATAGGAGACAAATGCTGAAAGAACTGAAAATGCTGAAGGAACATAATGATCTCTTAATCTGCAAAATGAAGACACTCAAGCAGCTGAGAAGCAGCCACAATATTGTCTGTAATTGGAGCGGTAGCCATAGCCTGTTGTACATTGTCATATGGTTTCTTGTGCTCAGTGGAACTGTCTGGGCTATGCATCCTCTGATGAGATCTTCTTACCTTCCTTAGGAGTGCAGAAAGAGATGCCATGGAATGCAGCTCTGTGGTGAATACAGGGAAGTGAATATAGGGGACTGTGGAATTTCCTTCTGTAACCGTCTCTATATGGCCTCTAGCCTTTCATCATAGATTCATAGATGTCAGGGTCGGAAGGGACCTCACTAGATCATCGAGTCCAACCCCTTGCATAGGCAGGAAAGAGTGGTGGGTCTAGATGACTCCAGCTAGATACATATCTAACCTCTTCTTGAAGACTTAGAGTGGCCAAGGTCTGGAACGGGCTCCCAAGAGAGGTGGTGCTCTCCCCTACCCTGGGGGTTTTCAAGAGGAGGTTGAATAAGCATCTAGCTGGGGTCATCTAGACCCAGCACTCTTTCCTGCCTATGCAGGGGGTCAGACTCAATGAACTACTGAGGTCCCTTCCGACCCTAACATCTATGAATAAACCCCCAGGGTAGGGGAGAGCACCACCTCCCTTGGGAATCCGTTCCAGACCTTGGCCACTCTAAGTGTGAAGAAGTTGTTCCTAATGTCCAGTCTAAATCTGCTCTCTGCTAGCTTGTGGCCATTATTTCTTGTAACCCCCGAGGGTGCCTTGGTGAATAAAACCTCACCAATTCCATTCTGTGCCCCTTGATGAACTTATAGGCAGCCACAAGGTCACCTCTCAACCTTCTCTTGAGGAGGCTGAAGAGGTCCATGTGCCTCAGTCTCTCCTCATAGGGCTTGCTCTGCAAGCCCTTAACCATACGAATGGCCCTTCTCTGGGCCCTGTCCAGGTTATCCTCATCCCTCTTGAAGTGCGGCGCCCAGAATTGCATGCAGTACTCCAACTGTGGTCTGACCAGTGCCCGATAGAGGGGAAGTATCATCTCTTCGGATCTATTCATCACGCATCTGCTGATGCATGATAAAGTACCATTGGCTTTTCTGATGGCTTTGTCACACTGCCAACTCATGTTCATCTTGGAGTCCACTAGGACTCCAAGATCCCTTTCCACTTCCGTGCCACCCAGC
>JAGPOW010003642.1:44924544-44972417 GCA_030014935.1 Caiman crocodilus
TCCAAGTCACAGCCTCTTAACTTGTTCACCAGTATGAGGTGGGATACCGTATCAAAGGCCTTCCTGAAGTCTAAGTATACAACATCCACCCCTCCTCCTCTGTCCAGGCATTTCATAACCTGGTCATAAAAGGAGACTAGATTAGTCAGGCATGATCTGCCTGCTATGAACCCGTGCTGCACAATTTCCCATCAGCATAATTTGTCCTGCTGGGCTCTCACATATGTAAGCCTTGATAATTTTTTCAAAGACTTTGCCAAGGATGGAGGTTAGACTGACTGGCTTATAGTTGCCCGGGTCCTCCTTCCTCCTCTTCTTGAAAATAGGGACCACATTGGCCCTTTTCCAGTCCTCCGGGACTTGGCCTGTGCATCACAAGCGTTCAAATATTCCTGCCAAGGGCTGTGCAATGATGTCGGCCAGTGCCTTTAGTATCCTCGGATGGAGCTCATCCGGGCCTGCTGACTTAAAGGCATCCAGTTCTTCCAAGAGACTCTGCACCATCTCAGGGTCTATGCATGGTAGTCTGGTGCCTTGCTGCTGCCTCTCTACAACCCCAGTGAGAGACTTGTCATGCCCCTCTCTTAGGTACACTGAGGCAAAGAACTCATTGAGGAGTTCAGCCTTGTCCCCCCTGTCCTTCACCAATTGCTTCTGGCCATTTAGCAGGGGTCCTATTCCTCCCTGGTCCTTCCTTTTACTCCCTATATATCTAAAAACCAATTTCTTATTGTCCTTTACTTGGGATGCCATCCTCAGCTGCATGGTAGCTTTGGCCCATCCAACTGCCTCCCTACAAGTGCAAGCAGAGGAGGTATACTCCTCTTTGGTGATCTCTCCTTGTTTCCACTTTTTATGTGCTCCCCTTTTGGCCTTTAGGCTGCCCTGGATTTCTCTGGTCAGCCAAGGAAGCCTTCTGGCCCCTTTCCCTCTTTTTCCTTGCATTAGGATCATCTCCCTTTGTGCCCGAAGGATCATTTCCTTATGGCACAGCCACCCTTTTTGGGCTGCCATCACTTCAAAACTCCTACTCTGCAGTGCGTCCTTGACTAATCGCCTAAGTTAATTGAAATCAGCTTTCCTAAAGTCTAGCAGTTTCACCCTACTAATTACCTTACCCACTCGATGTTTTATGAAGAATTCTATTATTAGGTGATCACTGTTCCCCAGATGGTTACCGATCTGTAGGTCCCCTACCATATCATCCCCCATTGCCAGTACCAGATCCAGTAAGGCATCCAGCCTCTCTACAGCAGAAAGGCAGTCATGGTTTCTGACTTCTTTGTGCCCTCAGATACTGTTTCTGCTTCAACACTTTGTATGTTTGGACTATTACTATGTTATTTTGTCATACAATATCCTGAAAATCTCTTTAAAAGAGGGTTATATCACCATTTAAAGTATGCAACAATATACAATAATGCCCTGATAAGGGCCATGGAAACATGCAGCCAAACAACTTGCTGTACTAAACCACTCAACTGATCTACAAAACCAGTCCTCTAAAGTATTTTAACATTTTTTTAGATTTTCATTCTATTTTGCAGAAAATGCAGCTGGTATTATGATAAGGTTTTTCCATTTGGTGCTTTGAAAGAAGCATATGAGTGTGAGATAAATGTATCCATCAGAGTGTTACACTGTTGTTAGCTGTGCACAGATGATCAAAGGGATGAAAGAATACAAGAAGGCTCCACTGACCATTGTGCCCTAGCACAAACCTTGTAATAGTAAATAAAAGAATTGCTCATATGCTTGTCCTCTTAAGACATGGTGGGATCTAGGATAGGGAAGAAGGGGAACAAAAAGGCTATCATGTTCTCTAGTGTTTCCAGAGTCATTGTGCCTCTGTTAGTTAGGTCTCACTGGGGCAAGGCACGCTTTCGGTGAAATCTCTTCAGTGGCTTCTCTTGCATCTAACAAGCTGCTACAGCCTTTTCTTTGCTCTTCTTATGAATGACAATAACATCCATACCTTAGGGCCAGATACAGATATTACACTTTTACTGATAGAGAAGGATGTCAAATGCCCAAAAGCCTCTCTGGCTCACCAAGGATGTCTGGGAATGCCTGGTTGCCAAAAAGGTGGCATACACCCGGTGGAAGTGGGGGCTATCTCCAAAGAAGAGTATACATCCACTGCTCGGGCCTGTAAGGGGGGTGTTAGGAAAGCTAAGGCAGACATAGAGCTAGGACTAGTGTCCAAGATCAAAGATAATAAAAAGTCCTTTTACAAATATATAGGGAGGATGAAGAAGGCACTGGGAAATGCGGGGCCCCTGCAAAATGCGCTGGGCAATCTGGTTGTTGCGCCAGAGGAGAAGGCAGACCTCTTTAACAAATTCTTCACCTCTGTTTTCTTCTGCAGGGACTAGGACTTCCCCACCATGTTTCAAGACGGACTCAAGGGGATGCCTCAAGACCTAAGGTTGAGAAGGACCGGGTTAGAGTGCTTTTGGAGGGGCTGGACGTGTTCAAGTCAGCAGGTCCAGATGCTCTCCACCCTAGGGTGTTGAGAGATCTAGCAGGGGTTATTGCTGGGCCCTTGGCACAGCTTTATGAGTGCTCGTGGTGCTCAGACCAGGTGCCAGATGATTGGAAGATAGCCAATGTGGTCCCCATCTTTAAAAAAAGGAAGAAGGGAGGACCCGGGCAACTATCGGCCCATCAGTCTTACCTCAATCCTTGGGAAACTCTTTGAGAAGATCATCAACGGGCACATCTGTGATGGGCCGGCATCGGGGATGATGTTCAAGGGTAACCATCATCATTTCATCAGGGGCAGGTCATGTCAGACCAACCTCATTGCCTTTTACATTCAGATCACAAAAGCATTGGATGCAGGTGTCTCTGTGGATGCAGTCTTTCTAGACTTCAGCAAGGCCTTTGACACTGTCTCCCACCCCATCCTCATTAAAATTCTGTGTAGCATCGATGCCACAGTTGCCTAGTTTTTTAATGAGAATCAGAATTTTAAAAAGTTTTAAAAAGTTTTATAGGAAAAAGGACTATTTGGCCCCCAAAATTAAGTTGAGAGACATCTTAAACTTCCTTGTCCAGAAAATTCAGTCATTTCTAAGTTAGATAAATCAACATTCTCTTCTTCATTAAATATCAGTACAATATCTCACACAATATAATGCCACATACAATATAATATAAAAATGCCTGAATGATCCTTTTTTTTCTGTGTTATTGATTCAGTTTGAAAACAAGCCAAAGGTATGGTGTTGGCAAAGAAGAATTTAAGCTTCTTCAACTTGCTCTTTAATATATTTCTTCGTTCACCATAACAATAGTTTTTTCTTTGTATGAAAAGAGATAACATTCACTATTGTTGTAAGAGTGTGTTTTATTATGTTTTTAAATCAGCTAAAAAGTTCCACATACATTGAAGTGGGAATATACAAAGGGACAGGACACTTGACAAATATAAGGGAGCCTCTGACTGCTGGGTTTGAATGCAATAATTATTCTGGACACTCTACTAGACCACTGGTTCTTAACCTTTCTAGACTTGAGGTATCCCTTGATGGACTTAAGGCACCCCTTGAAAAACTCCAGATCTTATTTTTTTTACTAATTTTTTTGATTACAGAAAGATAATAGAGCAATTCTTCTATTGAAAACAACTCAAAAAGACCACAGTAGGTCAAAATGTTTTAAACGCTTCCTATTCAAAGTCTTTAGTTTTATGTTGTGAATTATGTTGTTTGCATACCTAACAGTACTAACATTGTCACCCCATGGCAAACTTCAAAGGATCTCAAGGTATCCCAGGGTATCACAACAACCTGTTTGAGAATCACTGTATTAGAGTAAGAACCTGGAAATTTTCTAGCATCCAGAACCAATCAAGAATCAAGCTTCTCTCAAAGAAAGCTGAGATGAACTGGTAACTTGTTGCAAGTGTATGGCACTTAGCCAACATTTATTGAGGCAGCAATGCAAGATGCATGTAATAGAGCTTTCTTTTACAAAGAGTTACTGGTTCTTTTCATAAAAGATTACCATACAACATCACTGGTGTGTGATAGACCTGTGTGGTATGTAGTGGGGTAACTTGGGGAATGTAAAGCATAAGGGTGATATTGCAATTCCTTACACATTCCTTATTACAATTCCACTACCAGTTGTGGGTTGCCAGGATTGGCCACTCAAAGGAACCCTCCTCCCAGTCAGCAGGATTGGCTGCAGGGGGACCCTTGCCCTGCCCTGCAGGATTGGCCATGGCCCCCAGCCCCCCAGCCTGCAGGATCAGCTGTGGGGGGGATTCCCTCTGGCCTGCAGGAACCACGCCCCCAGTTGCTGACTGTCTAGTCAGGGGGGACAAGTGCCCCTCCCAACTCAGGAGGCACCAGTCACCCAAGAGACAAATTTTAATTCAGCATTAAATTGCATCTCTGTTTTTATAATTATTTGACTGTCATCTATGAGTAATTTCTATTGGTAAATATTCACACTGGGACAAAAGTGGAAAACAAGGAAAATTAAATTAAAGCAAAATAGTAAAAGACTTACTAAGAAACAAAATATTTACTGGATTCTGCATGGTTATTTTATAGAAAGGAGATTTGATGCTTTTGGGAATTTTTATATCTATGATATAATGAATATCTCCAAGACTTTTTAATACCATGTGAGTTTCAAACCACATATATTTTGGTGGTCAATCTCATACTCTGGAGATTTTCAACTGTTCAATAATTTAAATCATTTCACAAAATGTATTTGATCTTTTCTTTCCACAGATTTTAAATTCCAAACTACTATTGTGGATACTCATTTCCTATAGATTCCCCAATTAGGGTCTGTGATAATGAATCCTCATACAGTATTGGAATAGTAAGAAAAAAAATATTTTTTACTAATTACTTTATCCAGCCTTCAAGCAATACAAATATTTCATGAAATGGCTCTCAAATGCTATATAATTTATTTAAACAGCAAACAAAAACCAGCAAAGCCCTCTACAGATTCTATTTTATGTTAAAAAATGTATTTGAATTTGCTCATCAGCAAAACACTAATATGATTTACACTATACATTTTATAGTCAGATCAGATTTAGAGTCCAAATTTTTGCAGGTACTTGGCATGTCTAAATGTGCACTTTAACGCACAGTAGACTACTGTGACATTAAAATAATACATGGTAAGATTGCACATTAAGAATCACTAAAAAAGCATGAAAATGTGCTACTACGCATTAGCATAGCCAAATGCACATTCATTTAGTACTTCACATTGGAGGTACTAAATTTAATGCACATTAGAAAAGGCTCATTAATGCATGTTGTAGACATGCCCACTTTGTCTATTATCTAGGGTCCATGAAATATGAATTACAGCAGGCCACCAGTTTCATGTAGCCACTGATATCACCTTTTTCCCTTCCCCTTGATCTAATGTTATTCCATTTATAACCTTATTTTCCTTTATGTAGAATGCATTTTTCCAATAAGAAGTTTAGTTTGTTGTAAATAGTTTGCATCTTCCTTGGAGACATTAATGTTATTAGTAGGTTTTAATAAGCCTAAGCCTTCAAACTCTGCTTAATAGCCTTGCTGCCATTTTGGAAAGTACTTTCTGGTTTAGAGTAGATTTCTATTTCCTTTTGTATGCCTAAGTGGAAGCTTTCTAATTAAGTAGCATTTTTAGCACTTGAATGCAAGCTGTTATTCCAGTACCATAGCACTGTGGATGTGTAAGTACATATGCACTGTTCAGGCAGTTAGGTGTACCTAAATTGTGAAAACACAACTAGACAGAAACATAACCTAATGGCTGCTCTGAAAGGAGGGTCTGTCCATGTTTTACTTTGAATAGCTGAGTGGTTAGAAGGCAGAAGACCCAGGTTTTAGACATCTCCTTACCTAGGAGGGCCCTAAAGCTTCACGCTTCATTCTTTTTCAGCATGACTTAGGCAATACCTAGAGCTTTTCCTAGGGCTACCTTTGAAGCTGTCCCACTGGGCAGCCCAATGAGACTGTTTGGTATGTGAAGCCAGGAAGAAATTGAGCTGGAGGGTATATAATTTAGAGGGATGAATTCTGCCCTAGAAAAGAAGATGCCATGGATTCCAGCCTGAAATTTTGCTTCCACTGGACCAAAAACTTCTGCATGATTCTCTGTCCATTTTATTTACAGTTCTTCAACAGAAAGAGCACTTGTTCAGCTTCAAAAGTAGTGTCAGGGTAACACCAAACTGTTCTAGGAAGTCAGCAAAGCACAGATTCAAACCTCTCCTTTGTCAGGGAGGCTAGAATCTGTGCCACTTGCTTCTTAGGAAAGTACCCTAACTATTTAGTTTTGGGGCTAAAACATTGAACAGTCTTCCCCATCTCACCCCCTTTTTCCAAACTTACATACAAGTATGCATGCACATATCCAGTAATCCCTACACATACTTAGGTATCCACAGTGTAGGGGTAGAGCCAACTTAATTGCTAGAAAGCTGCCATTTAGGTGCACAAAGCAAAACAGAATTGAGTCCTTTATGTATCACTAGATGACAATAATCACAATCATAATTTTGATCTATTTGAGGCATGGTTTAATTTATAAAGTAAATCATTTTATAAATGTAAGAAATGTTATTAAGAAGGGTATAGATGGTCTATTTTTATAGCCAGTCAGACCCCTCCTAGTCCCCCCGCCACCAAATCAGATATTCATTATTAGAAAGTGAAATACCACAGTCTTTTAATTGTATTTTACTGACTTTAATAAATGTTCATATATTTACTGACTTTTTCTGTAATCGGCATATTCAAATATGTGCCACGATTGTTGCAAAAGCATGCAGCTACAAATACAGCCCTTTAGCATTCCTTCACACAATACTAGGCTTCAGATAATAGTAGGTTTCCCTGAGAATGATTTATAGTGTACTAGTAAACCTATCTCTTCTGGGGGAAAAGAAAAGATGTATTTATTCATTCATTGAAATATAGAAAAAGAAATAACTGTATCCATGTAGTAGGAGCAGGTTTTTAGTTTAATATAATGGTGGTACTACAGAACATTTAAGACAATTTTGACATTTCCATTATAAAGTCTTTTTTCTGGCAACAGTGAAATGGAATTGCCTCAGCCAATCAGAGAATAGACATCATGTGAAACTACTGATGCATACATACATGCACACATAAGTATCCTTCATGTATACAAAACTCCTTGCACTAACTGGCAGACAAGAACTGATCTACCTGATCACAATATTCATTGTGTGCTATATCTTTAACTCCTACTGATGGACAGCCATGATTAACCAGACACATCCAAAAAATCTGCATAGTTATTGTATGATCATTTCTCAATAATTGAACATCTATAATTCAATGTTCTACTCTGTTCAAACAGGTTTATAGTTGCATGGCATGCTGCTTTTAAGAGGAAAATTTCAAATTTCAGATGAAAAATTAAAATATACTAAAAAGCAAATATATGCCTATAAAACTGATAAGGAACAATTCATTGATAAAGATACACTAAACACATTTCATCTTTCTTCCTGTCCATGCACCTTAGCAGCTAGACTCTTCCTCTTGCTTGTATATTTTTCCCTACTTCTATAGTTGAGGAAGACACTTATGCCCAAACAATCCCACATAATGCATTATGCTAGACTTCAGGCTGAACTCAGAGACCTCTTAGTCTTTAAATTCACTTGTACTACTAAGTAGAGATGTTAGGAAGGGGAAAGACCTCAGGGCATTGCTTGGAACTTTCCTTTCCTGCAGTAAGTTATTAGGGGAAAAATTAAGATGTTTGCATACCTCTGCCTGCAGGTGAAGCAGCTATGTACTGTTTTGTGAATATGAAGTACATGGGAGGATCTGCAGGAGAGGAAACTGAGAGATCAGAGGTAAGAAATGTCTCCTTCTCAGAACCACAAAGTTGTGGAAGAGCTGCTGGACAACAGTTACTGTAACCCTAAGGCTATGGTAGTTCCAAAACATCCTACATCACTATAATGCTAGGCGTAGTGACAGGTCAGTGAACTGTGACAGATGCAGTAGCTCTGCTCATTGTTAGCTGTCACATCTTTTCTAAATGGTGATGACAAAAAAGATGCACTCAACTCACCATTCAGTGCCCAGCCTCCAATCTGTGCACTGAATAAAGTAGGAGTCCTGTGGAAAAAGAAATTATGATCATGTAATTGAAGACTGTATCGTAACACATATACAAAAGGAAGTGAAATTAAGATTTCATAAGGCTGTAGCATTCCTAACTTTGGAGTACTTGACTTTTCAACATTAATATTCCTTTAATTTTTGTGTGTGTTGTGTAATTTCCTATATATTACAAAACAGAAATTCTATTATATAGACCAAGACTGGTCACCTATGTGAGCCATCATCAGGTCACATTTTCTAGATCCATAGCACAGATCTCAGCTACTTGAATGAATGGAACAGCTGAAAGTAGTATCAGGCTGTTTTACCAAACAGCATTGACATTCAAAGATCTGGGTTTCACTGAAGGTTTTGCAAGCTCTGGAAGTCAGTGTATCTTAGTGGATGTGAATCTTTCTTTAGGGATGTACGAAATGGCTATGTTTAGTTTCAGTTTTGGATTTAGCTATTTCAGAAGACACTTATTTTCTTGATTTTTGGATCCATTGTTCCATTTTGATTTCACTGAATCTGTATCGGCGCTGATTTGGAGATTCAGATGGGCCAGGGAGAGACAGGCACAGCTAGGCATTTGAAGGTTCTCCTGCAGCTCATCCAGCTGTGCCTGCCTCTCTCTGGGTTGTGGGAGTTGCGATAGAAGCCCCCATGGCTGCCATGATTGATCCCATCCCCTGCCCAGCCCCAGCCTCCTGACGCTTAGAAGAAAAAAAAAGCCCTGAACTCACTGGAAGCAGCAGCAGTGATGAGGTCCCCTGAGGGCTTGTGGCAGAGCCCCACCGTGCAGCACAAAGAAGTGGGGGGCCGTGGGGATTGCCCCAGTCCTGCCTGGTAGGTGGCAGCTGCCCCAGGGTGCAGGTGCAGTGCTGCGCACTCTCTGGGAGCTGGGTCTGCTGGGTCTGAGTGGTGCTGGGCTCCAGCTGACTTCTGGAGCCTCCCCAGCTCCCAGACAGTGCAGAGTACCCTGCTGAGCTGTGTTGCACCAACTTGATGTGACAGCTACAGTTCAGTGCCAAGGAGTGCAATCTCCACTGCCTCCCACCAACCCATGCTGGATGGGGGGGCTCTGCCATGAGCACCCAGAGGCCCCAATTCCCATTGCTGCAGCTGGTGAGTGTGGGGTTGTTTTTTTTTTTAAGTGCTGGGAGGCTGGGCCGGGCAGCCATGGGGACTTCTCCCATGGCTCCTCTTCCTCTGCCTCTGCCCTGGCAGGGGGAGCCATGGGAGAAGCCCCCATGGCTGCCCTGCCTGGCCCCATCTCCCACCTGGCCCCAGCCTCTCGACACTTTAAAAGGAGGGCTGTGGGGCTATGCCAGACTTTTCCTGGGAGCATCTCCAAAACATTCTGAACCATCTGAAATATTTCTGAAACATTTCAGATAGTTTTATTTCATTTTAGAGATGTTTTGGAGCCTTCCGTTTCATTTTGGATTCTGTGTTTGGGGTGACAAAACACCTCTGAAACAAAATAGCTGCTGAAATTTCATACAGCCCTACTTTCTATCCTTTTTCCATTCTGGTTATCTCTTTCTCCCTTTCAGTTTATCTACCTGTTATTTGCTCTTGTCCTACTGCTAGGACAAGAGCAAACTATATATGCCTATATGCCTTTATATACCTTTGCTGTGGTTCCTGGCCTATTCTCCCCTCTGCTATTGAACCTTTTGGGTAGGGAAAGACATTCAAAAAGCCTGAGCCTGAACTGATTCAATCTTAACAGGTTGGCCTAACCTGGCTAGGCTGAATCAGTTTGCAACCATAGAGACCTTCCCTCTGGACTGAAGAAATGCAGGCACATCCCTACAATGGCTCAGGTTAGAAGCCCGGGGGTGCTACAGCAGCCTTCCTTTCCCATCTTCAAGGCTGAGCTATGGGGGTTGTGGTTAGGCCCTGGCAGGACACTCTGATTAGAAAGGGGTTCCTCCCCTTGCTGCTCCTGACCAGTGAGGGAGGCAACAGGGAGTTGATAACATAGCATTTAGCATCCCATAAAGAAAACAAAAGCCTCTCTGTTTAGTTTAAGCTCTTCTTAAACAACTTTTTCCAAGGAAGTAACAGAGGGACATTACCAGCTGACCTGTTGATTAGCTCAAAAAGCCCATACTGTCCTGTTTGCCTTAGCAGCCTTTCAGTATTAGCTAGCATATCACATTCTGGCAATAGCCTGTGTTGTGTGGGGTGGGGGGGAGGAGGGAATCCCTGCTTGAGCAGGGAGTGTTGGGTAGGGTGGGGAAGGGGAAGCCAGGCAGACACTGCTGTGTCTGCAGCCTCTGCCAGAGCTCCAGCTAGCTAGCAAAGTGGTGCAGCCAGCCCTGCTCTAGAACAGAGAGCCCAGACCAGGGATGAAAAGCATCTGGGATGCTGTGGGACTTTGGTTTATATTAAACCAGGACTCCTGCAATTTCCACAACATTGTTCCTTATCCCTTTACATTTGAACCAAACTCTTTTTTCATTCTGCCTTGTGCAATCTGGATGCCAGAGATGGACACACTGAGAACAGAGAAGAAATGATCTAGTATTCTGTTCAAGGGCCTCAGAGCACAAGGACCACTAGCTATCTAGAGGAATAGCTGCAAGGAGTATCTGGCTCAATCTTGTAGTTTGTTTTCCAGTTTGACTTGCACGTAGGAAAAGTGAGAAAAATAAGCATGTTCAATGCAGATGATACATTCAGAAACTAATACTGACCACTTTCTGTTCCACCTATTACATGCATGAATGGACTTTGGCACCTTAATGCAGTTCTATTCCTGAGATCCTAAAAACTATTAGTACAAAACATTGTTGGTCCTCCTCTGTATTGCTTTTCCATGACCCAGCCTTAATTTTAAAATGGAAGCTGTTACAACAGTATATGCATTAATGGATGTTGATGAATTTGAGCAGGGAGGAATAAAAATGCACTTAGGCACCTAAATCCACTTACAAACCTAAAAGGTGGAATAGAATCTAGTCCTCCATTTTTATCAAGCTCTACTGATTTTTTTAAGGTTAATGATTTAGCCAAACATTAATACATTTTTAAGATATGGGCTGTAAAAAACCCTTCTTCTTCTCTAATTTTACTTCATTTCTTTAAATTAGGCAGCACTGGATGTTCACTAATAAATAGGTGTATACATTTTTGGAATGTTTTCAACATATTTCCTCAATATCATAAGGAAGAATTGAAGCCTTTTAGCTAAAATGTTTGAAAAACAACAACAACAGAAACAGATGCACAAGTTTGAACTGAATGGTTAAATTATGGTAAAGGATATGCAGTTAAAAACAGATCTTTTATTGGACCATATTAGGCAACCATAAACTATAAATATTGGTATCAAGTTTGCTTATAAATTCCTGTTTTTCAGAGTTTGTGCATTATCTCTAATAATTTGTCCACCTCTTTTCTGTGCAGATATGGTGAGATGGAAAAGTACTGCAAGAGTTGACTATTTTTGTGCTATAATTTATTATATTTTACTGAAAGTAAAGCTACTTTTTTTAATGAATAACATATGACATGTCTGAACTTGTATCTGTATTTGTATTTGTAACTTGTATTTGTATCTGATTCAGCCCTTATCCTACAATCTGAAACACAGCAACAAACTCTTTATCTCATGTAAAGTCATATAAAATTCAGTAGACTTTTCCACAGGTACAGATATATCCCACCATGGATCAGACTGCAGGGCTGGACCTTAGAACCTAAGGACGGGTTGTAATAGGGTGCCCTCCGGGGGTGGCCATGATGCCCTCTTGGGCAGTCACACTTTCTTTCACCTGCTCCGCCTTGATGTATCTATATTTCTACAAGGGCGGCTGTCCCAGGGCTTCCCAGAGCTGGTCTCATTCATGACTACCAGGTCATTTTCTTAAGAACTGATTGCATGGCTCTGTCTGCCCCTATACCACACCCCATGTCTCACAGGTGTCATCACTCTGATTTTCTCTCTCTACTCTCAGCCTCACTCTGGGCTTTCAGACCCTGCACCCCTGTGCTCCCTTGGACCTACATTCAACCCCTCTCTGGGCTCTGGTCTTACTATCAGGCCCACCCCAGGCTCCTGGATCCCTTTACTGGGCCCCCAGGGACCTCCTCCCCATAGTATCTTCCCAAACCTCCAGACTTCTGTGGGCTGTTCTCTCTGTGTTGGAAGTCAGGAGCTACAGCCATTCTGTTTAGATGTTCCCTCATCTGCCTCTAGCACCTTACTGCCAACTTAGCTCAGGCCCTGGGCTTATATCTGGTCTAAGCTGAGCCCTCCTCCTGGGTCAGATGACTCCACAATCAGCCCAGGCCAGACCTTCAAGCTGCATCTCAGGTATGGTCTTTAACTGCCTTCCTGCCACATTTGTGGCCTGCCTCATCCACAGCTTGCCTGATCTTAAACTAGCAGTAGCTCCAAGCCTGCTGCTACACATATACAGAAGTTACACTTATTGCATGGTAAGCATGTAGAAAGTGTTCTACAGCTGGAACCAAACAGAAGGTCAGGACACACAGAGCACTGTAAAAATGGCAGATCCTACTCTAAAACAACCCTGGACAGGCATGGTATCAGATTTCATCACTGTAGGTTAGAAAGCCATAATGAACAACTATACCATATCCCATAGCAACTAATGTTAGTTTGCATTCTGCCAACAACCCTTGGGGTCTTGTAGAACCCCACTCACCCCACTTTCAGGGCAGCACTCTAGCCTCAGCCAGAGCTTTTGTGGTCTACCTGAGTGCTTGGCCAGTCCCAGCCCCAGGCTCTCAGTGACCTCTGAGGAAGCCCTTTTCCACCCTGTGCCCCTCCCATCTCCATTGTTTCCTCCAGCCAGCTATGAGCCACTGTCTGGTATTATCACTCAGTGTATGGATTTCACCAACCTCATCTGGGCATTTATAAAGATTGAAGTTTTTGAGTAAGTACAGTTTGCTATTTCCTGGTCATGCAGCCTGAGATGTTGGATCCAGAATGGTCAGCCAGAGACATGTGCATAGATAGTGCCAGCAAAATAGAATCAAATGGGACCCTTGATGTGATGGGGTTGGACTAGGCAGGATGACAACTGCTTGCATCTGTGTTGCCACAGCACTTGAATGAGCCACCCAGACCCAGGAGCATGCTGTGAAGGTACACGGTCTCCAGATGGCCACCCAATGTTTGAGGGAGACCACCCACATCGCTATTCTTGGGAGGAAAGGGCTGTGGTAGAGCATCAGAGCTCCACACAGAAACTCCCTGTTAGAAATGTAACCCTGGTCCCATTTCAGTAAATAACAAAACATATAACTATGAAGGTAGCAGCCTGAAGGCATCTGTGGCGGGGCACCGGCTGTGCCAAACTGGCTGAGGCCCGCAAGAGACAATGTTGGTCTGTGGCCCATGAAGGGCAACAAGGCAACATTGGAGAGTGGCCCAGAGAGAGGCTGCATTGGAAAGTGGCCCAGAGAAGGGCTGCGGTGAGGAGAGAGGCCGAGAGAGCAGGTCAGTGAGGTGAAAGCCCTAGAAAGAGTGGGACAGAGGTGAGAGCCCTAGAGACAGCGGGGCGGTGTCGCTGAGCACTACATGCCTGCCACTCCCTGAGGAGGGAAGGTGTGTGGCCAGGCACTGAGTGTGCCTGCCCCTTGTGGAGAGTGCGGCAGGGCACTGAGTGCGCCTGCTGCTGGAGGAGATTGTGGCAGTGGGGTGCCAAGCCTTCTTGCCACTGGTGAAGTTCGCGGCAGGGCGCTGAGTCCACTGCCACTGGTGAGGAGTGAGCAGCAGGGCGCTAAGCCAGTCTGCCGCTGGTGAGTGAGTGGCAGGGTGCTGAGCCTGCTTGCTGCTGTGGTGAAGAGGGCGGCAGGGCGCCGACCTCGCTTGCCTCTGGTGGAGATCGTGGCAGGGTGCTGAGCCCGTGGCCGCTGGTGTGGTGAAAATTGTGGTGGGGCCTTGAGCCTGCCTGTCGCGGGTGAAGAGTGCAGCAAGGTGTTGAGCCCGCTGCTGCTGGAGGAGTGAGCGGCAGGGCACCGGGTCCCTACCGCTGTGTTAAAGAGAGCGGCAGGGCATTGAGCCCGCTTGCCGCTGGAGGATGAGAGCACGGCAGGACGTTGAGCCTACCAGCCACAGGTGAGAGCGTGGCAGGGCATTGAGCCCGCTGCCACTGGTGAAGATCGTGGCAGGGCACCAGGGGGTGCCTGCCCTTTAAGGCCCTGGAGCTAGCAGCCTCCAGGTGCCTGATGAGGGCAGCTATTTTGTGGTAAGGGCTGCCTATATAAACTGGGCAGTTTGGCTGCCTGGAGACCAGGCAGCAACATCGCCTGGCTAGAGAGCTGCTGAGAACACCCGGAGGTAAGGGGGAGCTGTAAGGGAATGGTAGGAGGCTCCTAGTCCTAGGCATGACCTGAAACTGCTCTATTATTTTTCTGTAGTCAAATGAGTGTAAACTAAGAGCTGGCATTTTCTGGGGAATACCTTGAGTCTACTTGGAGGTGTCTTGAGTCTAAAAAGGTTTAGAACCACCGTTTTTTTTAAATGGAGATACCAACTGCCATTGTTATAGTCTTTCATTATTTACCAGTATTTTAAATGTTTTTGGACACCTAAATCCCACCGAAATCACTGAGAATTATACCTCTAAATACTTTAAATCCTTTTGGTTGCACTCCGCATCTAATTCAAATACTGTTCTTACTGATGCCACTGAAGTTAGCGCACGCACTTGTAGCTTATACTGATGCTGCTCCTAGATTCAGGGTAGTTCAGCAGTGGGGACAAGCCATTTTAAGATATGAAAAAAACATGTGTTTTCAGCTCATCAGCAGGTCTACTCATACTCAGTCAGATGCAGGATAGAGCAATTCTGTTGAAAAGAACTCTAAAAGATCACAATATGTCACAATGCTTTTGATACTGTGGATTCCTATATGAAATCTCTGGGAGTAGTTTGTAAATTGTGTAGGTGTTTGCACACCTAACAGTGCTTACATTATGTGGCACCCTGCAGCACCTTTAGAAGAATCTTATGGCAATCCAGGGTGCCACAACACCCCAGTTAAGAAACACTGATATAAGGTAAGCCAGTTGATCTGTAAGATGGCATGCACATATTTAATATTTTGATACAGGAAACTTTATTTGGACTGAGTAACAATATTGCATGTCTAATCACTTTCTACTGGCTGAGCTAATTACTGCTCAGTTGATGTAAAATAAGCTCCTCACACAATGTGCATTGCTAGTGTGCTCAGGTATATCTCCTAAACTTTGCTGCCATATTGATTTTTTTTTTTCCCAGTATGTCGCTGTCCCAGAATATTGCCAGAAGGCTCTTAGGAAACTGAAATGTAACTGAAAAATAGTGTTGACTTTGCATTTACTGTAGCAAATATGTTTGTGAAAAAATAGCTACTCACAGAAGGCCTTCTAACTTGTTTGCTGTATTTATACTGAAGTAATTCTACATGAACAGTTCAAATATATGTAAATATTAGTGTTGTAATATCCCACAAGTCAGTGTCATCTTTGATTAGGGGCAGATTAGGAGCTACATGTGGGGAGTACCACCTGCAGAAATGAGAGCACTAGAGGAGAAACTATTATCTGCAATTTCTATAGTTTTAAAATTTTTTTTTTATTTTCATATCAATAGATTGATCATTGTGTTGTAATGTTACAGCAGAGCTTTTAAGAGGTCGTGCTAGAAGGCTTAAATTAAAAAAAACCACTCACATTGGACTCATAGAATCATAGAAAAATAGTCCTGAAAGGGACCTCAAGAGGTCATTTCAGTCAACTCTCCTCTCAAGACAAAATCATCCTGTCCAAAGGTTCCTCTGCAAGTGTTTGTCTAAAACACTGCAGGCTGTTCCCAGGCAGCTGTAGTGTAATCAGGTACTTCAGAATTTAGGCTGAGGTATCGAAGGTGGCCAGATACGATGCTAACTAAGCCACTTCCCTGTGTCCCCTTGGCTATAGGAAACAATGCCTCATACTTATCCTGGCCTGATGGGTGGAAATGTGACTTTTTATCATTGTTCTCTGATTTTTCTCTTCTTTATATTTTTGTATGTAAACCTGATGCGGTGACATTTGTCCTACCATTATCCCCAAATGACGTGAAAATCAGTTTTATACATAGTCTAAAGAAATTTGAGTGTAAACGTTTAAGACTTACCTGTAGTATTTCTTTATAAGTAGACTCCTTTATATATTTTCTCCTTATCAGCAGCAGTGGGTTACCTACAGAGTTAACAGTAGGTAGCAGAAAATTGACAGGATGAAGAATGCACTCACTAACAGGGAATTTACATATCCCTAGCTCATGCATCACCACAGCTTACACAAGTTTTAATGACTCTTCTGAACTGACAAGATGATGATGCTCCTACTCTGTGGGACTAATCAGAACCAGTAAAATGCTTCAGTGACCAAAATTGGAATGAAACTTACATAAGTGGTTATCTTGCCTTAAAGACAAATAGGGATAGTGGGGCTTCATTTAGTTTCTCTCAATTACAATATCCATTGAAACAGAAATCCCGCTTACAGGGAATGTAACAGAAAAAGAAGAGGAACTAATGTAAGTGAAAAAGATGCTGGAAGTTTATACCCAGTCACTCGGTATTGCATAGATCTAGTCTGCTATTCTTGCATTTCTTATCCTTCATTAGCAAATCATGTACAGTATGTAATTTCCCATGAATGACAGACAATTTAGAGCAATGAACAATTTGTGAATAATTTGAATGTTACAATAAATAATTTCTACACCAGAGCATCAGTTTAGCATATTGGAAGATTAAATCTTGTAGCAAACTGGATACTGGAAGATGAATTTTTTTTTTTTTAATAAAGTAATATTCATGTTGTCTTTAATTTTACCAAAAAAGGGAATCACAAGTAGATTAAACTGACAGAGGTCCCTAGAAAGACAATGTGGCATATGGTTTTCAAGGCTAGTGGTTGCTCTATGGAATAATCTATCCAAATGAAAACTGATTTCTTTCATCAGATCTTAAAAAAAACATGAATGAAAAGATCCGACTAGGAATTTCACAGCTGCTCCAGAATCGGGGAATTGATATTATATGTCCATTATCACATTTTCCTTCTCCCTCTAAAGCAGATCAGCTTAAAAGCAGAGACCTTCATACATATGAAACCTCCTTAAGCTACCAAGCCAAACAGGTATTTTCTGGATTCAGTAGTGCCCCATGTAGAGTAAAATCCACTTAGGCACATCAGGTGTAGACATCATGTAATAAATCCTGAAAGTGTGTCCCTCACACTATTTAAAACCATGAATGTATCCAAAGTGTTCATATATCTGAAAGATCTGATTAATATAAGTACATATAATTATACCCAGCCCACAAATTCTCTCAAGTAATATAACACTCTTTCCTAAGCATACTAATAAACTTATAACCAATAACCAAACTCATATAATGTATACATTGGTTCAAAGGCTTTTTTCCTGCATAATGTCTTGTGAATGAAAAAAATAGAAGCTGGTTTGTTTTTTTTTTTGGTCACAAAGTGTAACATATAACTGACAAACAACAAAGTTTTATTTAATCATGAAATTATGTAGAAAAAATACTAAATTCACATTTAAGTACTAGAAAAATAGACTGAAGTAAGCATCTCTGTAGTAATCTTTCTTTAGAAGAAAGAATGTTTTGTTTTGTTTTTTTTATTTTCCAGTCTCTCACTCACCCCTATTTAAGTTATAATAGAACTGTGTTATTTTCTAAACCAGATCCAATTTTGATGCAGATTTCCCTAGGTAAAGTGTTCTAATTTACCCAGGTTTCAGAAAAACTTCTTAGTCAGCAACCATAGAAACTGTACTATAACAATAGAGAGGTCTAATTTCCTTTTCCTCCATGTGTGTATTTCAAAATTGGACAGTGATATGACTTGTATACCGCCATACAAATATACAGAGTAGCATAAACACTTTCATACATAAAATGAAGAGATGCAGCTAGAATATATTATTCCATAGTCTGACAATTTTTTTTAACTGCACTTTGAATGTTGAAGAGATTTGTATAAATACAGGCTCAGTATGTGGTTGTGATCTCTTCTAATGCAACATTACAAATAAAAAATGGAAATACAAGAGATGAAATTTCCACAACAATATTAACTCAACTATCTTGAATGCTACATTTTTATTTGTTTTTTATTTGTTTGTATGGCATAGATTTACCAATGCCAACAGTAGCAGTTAAGTATCACATTTAAACAGAAGGATATTTTACATATGGTCATGAACTACAGAAGTAGGCAGGGCTGGCCTGTTCTATCCTGCAAAACCTGAGGCTGCAGGGGGCCCCACAGCTAAGGGCCACCAGCTGCATACCACCTCCCTCTCCCCTCACCACTGTCACTGCAGCCATTGGCTTCTCTGGCTGCTCACCACCCCTACCACCCCACCAGCAGCATCTTTGTGGCAGGGGGCCCTAAAACTATTACTTGCAGAGGGATCCCAAAAATTGTGGGCTGGCTCTGGAAGCATGACTAGTTTTAGTGGTATTTTTGTGGAGTGTCATACATAGATAGTTTCCTGAGTTAGATTTACTAATGTAGTTTTTAGTTTTGACATCTTTTATGTTTGCATGAAATAGGAAAAAAAAAAAAAAAGCCCTGAAACTGAGTGCCAATTCAATTCCAAATTCAACTGAGCAAATCTCAAGAACCATACCTTTTTAGGACCATAAGGTCATAAGGCTACAACTGGACCAATGTCCTCCCTTCCAAACCAACAGGCCTGGGAGTTCAGATACACTCTCCCCCCGCAATATCCAGAAGGGCTTCCTATGTGCAAGTTCAGGCCCAGAGTCCTGGAGTTTAGATGACTCCAGTCCCACTTGATTGTAGCTAAATTTGCCATTTTATAAGGGTTGACTTGCAAAAGGCCATAAGGCATTTGTTAGATTAAGTATTCCTCTCCAGACAATACTATTTACATCCAAGGAGTAAACTGTGAGAATTTGCATTTGAGATGGCTATGAGTACTGATTTAAAGGTGTTGAGGGGGGTGTGGTATATACGTCATCTCAAGTAACAGTGGTTTACATTTCAAGGGAGGAAGTCCATTAACAAGGTTGACACCTGGAAAGAATTTAATTGGAGATTAAATTTCGCATGCAGATTGATAGTTTACCTTCAAACAAAATAACAGAGAAACTGTATTTCTTTAACTAATTCATAGCTGAGGATATTAAATTACTGGTCTATATATCTGAAAGGATGAACACATTTCTTAAATAAATTCAGATGAGTGGTGCCCTACCAAATTCAAAGCAGAAGTGGTGTGCATGGCAGCTTATTTCATTTTGCAGATTCCTCCATGCCCCCACCTTCCCAACTGATTGGTGGAAGGCCCCTGCTTGTGGCTCACTCCTGATCAGCAGGGATGTAAAAACTATGGTTTTAAACATGGCACCATTTTTGCTTCCAGCCTCTGATCAACCAAGGGGCCCTGGTGGCCCCACTGCTTGCTGCTGACCAGTGGAGAGGCAAAAACAATGCCATTTTTAAAACCATGGTTTTTGCCTCCCTGCCAATTGAGAGGAAGCTACAAGCAGGGCCTCTCCACCAATCAGATTAGAGGAGCTACAGCGCATACTACTAATGCTATTAATTACGTACAGCCCTACAGTTGAGAAATGACACCGGTACATATAAGGGAAGGAAGCTATCCCCAATAATTGAATAGAAGAAGGTAGATGGATGGATAAGGTGAAGGTATATAAGTCTTCCCTCAAGAGACAAATGGTAGTTAATTCAGGGAAGTTGAACAGTGTACAAGATGGTTGCAGGAACTTTGTTTCTGGTTGGAGTCGGGGGATGCATTCTAGTGGGAAGTGCAGGATAAGATCATATCTAGTTCTTATGTTTATTTTCCATGTATTTTTGTGCTCCCAATATATAGTTACTGTTAATGTGATTTCTTTTATTTATCTATGGCAAGTTTTTACTAGTGAAAAACTTCACTAGGTGGTCACTCCTGTAGAGGGGAAGACCCACATATTATATAATCTGGATGAAGGTACGATTCTTTAAGATGGCAAAATCTCCTCTGTTAGAACTAGTTGTGCATGCACTGAGATGAACAGAGATTATGCCCACTGAACTCACAAATTAGTCCAGTGGCAATTCTCAGTTTGTTTTTAGTAGCCAAACAGCAGAGTAGGGGAGACAAGCTAGGAACTATAGATACCCCTTAAGGCAGAGAATTCCCGCACTTAAGTTAAACAGATAAAGCAAGGAAGAGCATGGTATATAAATATAAAATATTTACATATTTGGCTCACTTATTGCATGCTGATATATGATGATGTGCATAATCTTAAGCCCCCCCAGTACTTGTATAAAACACATTGTATGCTTGGGTAGAGTACTGATTAATACAACTGTTGACCAGTGTGTGTACAAGTTTTGTTCACATAAAGGCCCTGTTCAAAGCATTAACTAAAACAGGCCACACTAGGGCCATGACTGATATGATTAAGTTATGTGAACTAATATAGGTTAATATGGGTTATGTAGGCTAATGGAGAAACTTGATTGATAAACTGGGACAAGGTGATCCAGGACACCAAGATAAGGTTGGAATGTACAAGGATTAAAATGAATTGATAACGATGTTAAGAACATACAGTGCCATTTACATGTGTACAGTGTCAATGACAGTTGTTTTGATCAGTGTATAAAAGAGGGGCTGCAAACCTTTAATACCTTCCATGAGGCCTAAGGGGCTCAATATGTGAGTTATTCCTATACCTTTACCATATACGTTCAGGGCTAATACTTCTAACTCATGGACTACGTAAGTAAGTGCTTTGTACGTAATAAACCTAGCTAAACTTCTGTCACTGAACCAAGACTGTGCTAATTTTTTTCTATAACACGGATGTCTTCAAGAGCACACGCACAGCCCATAGAAGCAGCACGGAAAGCACTCTGACACTGTGTATACCTACGGAGGTGCTGTTGGTCTCAACTACTGATTTGATTAGGGTCACTCCACTGAGTTTGATGAGGTATGGGCACTTTGGATAACGGAGAAAGGTGGGCCATATAATTTTAAGAAACAAGGCAGGGAGGATAAGGACAGGAATAAAGAAAGCCATGACAGAAGTACCTATATAACAAACTTGGAACAAAAGTACAAATGATAGAACGTTAGAGGCTATGGCTATTAGGCCTGTGAGAAGTGGCTAGTATTTGTTTGGGTTCAAATTTGGCCAATGTTGGGGGACAGTGATTCAATTCAGTGATTCGCTTCACTTCCCCAAATCGTTTTGGCCAAATCTAATTCAAAGATGAATTTCTGAATCGGCTTCACCTCCCTCTCCACCCCACCCCACACCATCTGGCAGCAGCCAGTGGGTGGGGGCTTTCTTTTTTTCCATTTATAAGAACCAGGAGCTGGGGCTGCAAGAATGGGTGGGGGATGGGGGGGTCATCACAGAGCCTTCACACAGCATGGGGCAGCAGGGGGACAGTGGGTATCATCCCACACTTGGCAGCAGCTGGTAAGTTCTGCACTTTTTAAAAAGAAAGCCAGGAGCTAGAGCCAGGCAGGGCAGCCATTGATGGGGCTGGGAGAGTGAGTGGGAGATGGGGCCTCCCCCCCCAGCAGCAGTCTGAGTAGGGCCTTTTTTTAAAGAGCCAGGATCTGGGGTCAGGTGGGGCAGCCATGGGGTGGGGGAGGCTGGGAGAGTAAGCAGGGGTCAGGGGGAACTCTGGGGGGGGGCTGGGGGAGCAGGCAGGGAATGGGGCCTGGTAGGAGTCCCCCCTAATTCGCTTCCCATCTCCTCCTGCCCCCCTCCCTCACCCTCTAATTACTGGCACGGAGTTCAGGTCCAGCTCCCTGAGGCAGCCAGTGGGGACTGCTCAAACTTCTGAAGCTCTCCAAATCTGTTCTGAATCTATTCAGAGAGCTTCAAATCAATTCAGATGTTTTAATTGGTCTCCTGATTCAATTTGGAGTTAGATTCAGCTGCTGAATTGGACCAAATCCCTCCGAATCGAATCAGCACCAGAAGATTCACACAGCTCTAATGGTTATGACCACCAGATGGTTAAAGCAACATGCTACTAAATAGGCAGAATGAGACATTAGGAAGAAAAAAAATAGAGTTAATGCAAGTAACAGAACACTACAAATCAAGCCCAAGTGACAGGGCAGCAAGCAGTGCAAATGCATAACATGCTACAGCAAGTAAAGAAACAAACTAGGAACTGAGCAATGATAGATAAAAATCTGCAAAAGAGAAAAGTGTTGCCCCCTACCAGGCCAGGCCAGACACAGGCATGAGTGAACTAGGCGGCCACGTGGGACCCAGACAGAAAGGGGCCCCAAAAATGGTAATTTTTTCCCTGTTGGATGATGATGATGATTTTTGGCAAAGGGGGATCTGATTCTAAAATTTTGCGCAGGGCCACCAGGTACAGTGCTGCTACTGGTACTCTTAATGAACAACAGACTTCAGACACTTACACAGTACCTGAGACACAGGGCCAGAATGAGAAAAGGTGACTCTGGAGAAGTTAAGATTCAGCAAAACACACACTGAAACCTTAGGCATTAGCCATAAAAGTAGCTCCTTCAAGGGCTACAATTGATTAAACACAGCCATGTGAGGTGTGCAATTTTGAAAAATGGATGTAAAAGGTATAAGAAACAAATTAAAGCCGCTGAGGAGGAAAACAAAACAACTGAAGATTGCACCTCTTTTAATGAGAAGATAGATGAGTTAAGGTCTTAGAATTTGGTCAGCAGTGGTAGCAGTTCCTCAATATGAGGAAGAAAGAAGAATTTGGTAATTAGTTAGGCATTATAATCTAGTGCTTAGTGCAGAAAGTAAAGTTCCACTGGCTACAACACCATCTCCCACTGGCACATATATGGAAGGCCATTTAAATAGTTTTCTTCAAGTGTGTATTGTAGCTATCTCTTGAAAGATTTTTCCTGAAAACCTTTGTCCTGCCATTCAAACCACCAAAACAACCACTCCAAATTTATAATTAAAGGCAAGTTTTACTGATCAACAAATGGAATCAGACCCTAAAGAATAACAAATGCAAAATCTGCCAATCTGTGACTGAACACTACCACAACACAACTATCAAAACCAAGGATCTTATTGTACCGATCCAATGTGATATACTTCACCCAGTGCACAAAATTTCCACACAGAAGCTACAGATGAAACCAAATAACATTTTTTTTCCTTTCCAATAAAGGAAGAAAAGAGCCTACCACCAGTGCCATACCATTTTTCACAAAACAACCAATCCAAGTCTGAGCTTCAAGGTCTTGTTTTTGTTATAAATGAGTCTTTGAAATAGTTAAATGCTCCTGTCACAACGGACTGAGAGAGCAATGGAAAATCTCCAAGCCCTCGTGATTGACACAGAAAAGTCCCGGTACAGTGGAAAATTCCACCGCTGTGGAAAAAGCCCGCCAAGTCCAACGGCTGCATCATTCATATGTGCACCACCCATTGGTCGGTTACAAACTATTCCTACTTGGCAGTTTGCGGTTGGCTTGTCGATCATATAAAAGGCTTATGTAATTTCTGCCCAAGGAGGGGGGGGAGAGAACTCAGGACCCTTCGTGGACTGATCACCCACCAATCTCTCCTTGTTTATGCATACTTGTTGCATTCACAAACTCATTGCGTTGTGTTACCTGCTGCGTTACCTGCTACTTTACCTGTTACGTCACCTATTATCTGTTACCTGTTACCAGTTACCTGTAACCAAGCAATCATTCATCACCTACGCCAGTGTCAACAGGTGTAAGTAAAATCTCTTAGCAACCATTACATTGTCTCGATCTCTCCATCCGCTCGCCTGCCTGACGATCCAAGCTTGTTTACCGGACCCTTCTGGACCATTTCTTTTGGGTCCCAGAACAGTTTTCAAAGGAAGGCAATATCTTTAGACCATGAGCTTGGTGTCATGGAGGCATTTAATGTTGGCGGTTTTCTGTGTGGCATGCATGGATATTTTATGATTCTGTACATTGTGATGGGCAATAAAAGCAAAGTCTATGTTTGGTGCATGGGTTTTTGTGTCCTGTAAATTATGAATTCATGCTCCCAAGGGTCATAGATCTGTCCATGAGGGACCACCATGCTACCACTCACCCCAAAAACCAGACCAAGATTGTTCCAAGATAGCTTTCTCTATCAGCACCTCAGATCTTTTGCTCTTCTCCTAAGTTCTGAAGTTGCAGTGAAGGATCTTTGCTGGCCTTAACTTTTGGGTCATGAAACCTTGGGGAAAGGAGGGGTGGCTCCAATCCAACTACCCCACCCTGTAGCATAGGTTGAGCAAACCCCAGATGGAACTCCTTCCTTCCCTTCCCCCCCTGCCATTCTAAAGACAGCACTTGGGGAAAGGCTAGGCTATATTAGCCCAGCTCTGCTCCCAGGATATGCTGATATGTTAATAAAGGCACTCAGCTTCAGAACACCTTCATTCACATAGTCATGCAATGTAATAAAGGTTCAGATCGTCATGTAATAAGGCACTTCTAAGCACTCTGCAGCGATGCCCTTCTGTAAGGGCAAAGCTGTAGAGTACTTTCAAGGGGCTGATCACATGACAAATGTAACTTTTGTCTCTCCTGTGGGACTATTTGACCATGTAGGTGTCAGACTTCTTTTAAAAATGTAAATAGATGGTTTTCTGGTCATATCCAGGCTTTTAGTCCCTATAGAGATCAATACTCAAACCAAGTCTAATGCTAATTGTCAACCATTGACTTCCATGTGCGGCCACTCGTGGGCAATTCAAGTTAATTATGGCCCTACTAACAACCTTAGCTGAAATATAAAGATACATACAAATTACATATTATCAAATACTAGACTATGTATAGCTATGAGGATAGAATTTAACATAGCTTTGCACTAGCTGCAATTAGAGACCAAATACTCCAATAGTAAACCTGTAACAGGGGCTGGGAAGTGGCCCCTACTAGACTCCTGCCAGAGGGACCATACCAGGGGACAACACATCCAGCAGGGCTCAGGTGAGAAATGCCTTCCCAGTCTGCCAGCCACTAACCTAAGAGGAAAAAAAACTTACCCAGTGGGGTCCAGGAAAACCATTCATGCTGAAGGAGGAGGTGGGGAACTCACCTAGAGAAGGCTGAGTGAGCTGGGCTGCCCTGGTGCCCTGAGGAAGCTCTGGGGGAGGGAACTTGCCCAGCAGGGGCTGGACAGGCCACATTACTAGGCATGGCAGAGAAATGTCTGGCAGGCTCCGAACAGGCAACGCTTCCCCTGCACACTGAAAGGAGATTCAGGGAAGGGAATAGGGACCCAACACCTGGTCTAGGGACAACGTGCCCCAAGAGCCTGTGCTGATTGGTCCAGAAGCAGCCCAGGAAGTTTAAAGGGAGAATGCCAAGAGGAGCTTGATAGTTGGCATGGAGGAAGAAGGAGACACTGAAACAGGACCGGCAGCAGGACTCTGCCACAGCTGAGACCCAGCAAGCCGAACTCTCATGGGACACCAGGGATAGTGAGATCCTGAGTGAGGAACCAACCTGACCAACTGCCCAGACAGAGGGGTACTTGTGGGTGGACCCATCAGATGGGGAGACAGGGACGCTGGGAGGAAGAGTGCTTCTGTGAAAGACTGTTAAACCCTCAGGAGAGAGGGAAGGAGGAGAAATCGGAGGCAGTGAGCCTCAGAGGTTTCCAGACTATGTAGGAGAAGAAGGGATTTGCCTGGAGGAAATGAACAAAGAGCCACTAGGCACAAGCCAGCTACAGAGAGCAGAACTGGAACCCCAAACATGGGCTCAGAATTTTCTTTTGTGTGTGTGTTATTCAGTAATTCCAGGCTAAGGAAATATAGTAGGGGAAAGTCAGATCTCTTGTACACCTGAGTTCTAATGAATGGAAAGACAGAGTCAACACCTAAGACCCAGTGAGACACCTGAGTATGAATCTCCGAGACTGGCAGGCAAAAACCTCATTTCCCCAGGATCCATTGATCCCAGAGAGAAGGAAGATTACTGAAAGCTGGGCTGAAACACAAGAACAGGGGAAACCCGCCTACTGAACACATCCATTAAACTCCTGCGAGGCCTATAGCCAAACTGGGCTAGAGAGGAACTGAGAACCAGTGACTCACACTCCATGTAAGCAGCAAAAGACAATTTGTCATCCAGGAGGAATGAGGCAGGGTGTAGGGGTGGTGAAGCCCTCTCACAGACCAACCTTGTCAGTACAACCATTACCCCAGATACTAGCCATATGCTAAAGAATTCCTTAACATCAAAGACATCACAAGAGAGAGGGAGAGATAGAGCAAAGATTTCCATAATTATAACATGACAAAGCCTTCCCACTCATAAAACCTACTTTAGGAGAATATCTACACATGTAATCAAAGCACATCAAAGCAAATTCCACACTTGTGCACAGGCATCCATAGGATGTTAGGGTTGGAAGGGACCTAACATGGGTATCCAGTCCAGCCCTGTGTTTAACACAGGATCATCCCTGAATAAAATAACCCAGCCATGCTTTTGAAAATTTCTAGGGCTGAAGATTCCACAACTTCTCTAGGTAGCCTGTTCCAATGCTTGAACACCCTCATAGTCATAACGTTCTTCCTAATCTGCAACCTAAATTTCTTCTGCTGCAGCATGATTCATAGAATCATAGAAATAGGGTCATAAGGGAACTTGTAGATCTTCAAGTCCGACCCCCTGCCTGGGCAGGAAGGAAACTGGGCTCAAATGACCTCAGGCAGGTAGGCATTGAGCTGCTTCTTAAAGACCCCCAGGGTAAGAGCCAGCACCACTTCTCTTGGGAGTTGGTTTCAGATCCTAGCCACCCTGACTGTGAAGTAGTTCTTATGGATGTCTAATCTAAACCTACTCTCCTACTTGTGGCCGTTATTCCTTGTTATCCTGGGGCAGGGAGAGGTCTAGGGGAAACAAGGTTTCCCCCAAACCCTTCTAGGCCCCCCTAGTGAGTTTATAGACAGTCACAAGGTCCTCCCTCAGCCTTTTCTTGTGAAGACTGAACAAGTTCAGGTCCCATAGCCTCTCATTGTAGGGTCCACTGTCCCCGGATCATGCGAGTGGTCCTCCTCTGGACCCTCTCAATGTTGTCCACATCCCTCTTGAAATGGGGTGCCCAGAACTGGATACAGTACTCTAGCTTTGGCCTGACCAGTGTCATGTAGACGGGGAGGATCACCTCCTTGGCCCTACTTGAGATACACCTGTGGATGCACAATAGGGTCTGGTTATCCCTGCCAACCGTGACCTCATATTGTCAGCCCATGTTCATCTTGGATTCAATAATGACTCCAAGATCCCTTTCTGCCTCCATGCTTTCAAGAAGGGAGTTTCCCATCTTATAAGTATGCTGCTGGTTACTACTACCCAAGTGCAGCACCCTGCACTTGTATGTATTGAAACGCATCCTGTTTTTGCTAGCCCACCCTTGCAACCTATCTAGGTCTTTCTGCAGTCCTTCCCTCCCTACTAGCATGCCCACTTCACCCCAAATTTTGGTATCATCAGCAAATTTGAACAGGTTGCTTTTCACCGTCGTCCAAATCACTGATAAAGAAATTGAACAGTGCGGGCCCACAGACCAAGCCCTGGGGGACTCTGCTGCCCACTTCCCCCCAGGTCGAATATGACCCGTCCTCCACCACCACCACGCTCTGAGTACAACCCTTCAGCCAATTAGCAATTCATCTGACTGTGTAGGCAGCAATGCCACAGTTGCCTAGTTTTTTAATGAGGATGGGGTGAGAGATAGTGTCAAAGGCCCTGCTGAAGTCCAGAAAGACTACATTCATGGTGACACCTGCATCCAATGCTTTTGTGACTTGACTGTAAAGGCAATGAGGTTGGTCTGACATGATCTGCCCCTAATGAAACCACATTCATTGCCCTTGAGCATCATTCCCGATGCAGGCCTATCACAGATGTGCTCCTTGATGATCTTCTCATCTACTGCTCCTATCCTATGATCACAGTTAATATTCTAATCTCCATCTTCTCTATAATCACCCTTCAGGTATTTAAAGACTGTTATCAAATTCCCTCTTAGTCTTCTCTTCTGCAGACTAAATAACCCTAGCTCTTTCAGCCTTATAAGTTATGCTTTCCAGGCCCCTGAATATTTTTGTTGCTCTGTACTGTACCCTTTGTAATCTGTCCACATCCTTCTTGAAGTGAGAGGCCAAAACTAAACACAGTACTCTGGGTGAATCCTCATCAGTGCTGAACAGAGCAGAAGAATCACATCTCTTGATCTGCAAATAACATTCCTGATGATACAACCCAGTATGCAGTTGGCCTTTTCTGCAACCAGGGCACACTGTTGCACAAGTCACTGAAGGATTGGGGACATGGCAATTGTTTAATTTCCTATGTTTGAATGGGTGAATGGTTAGGACTAAAGGCACAGGTATGTGGTTTACAGGTTCCGTGCTAGTATTTTATTGAATATTTTTAACTGGCTATGTATGTGTACATTTAAGAGAGGTGTTAGCTCATTTTTCACAAGGAATGTACCAATGCTAGGAAAAAGTTAGCCTGGGTCTTATTCTCCATTTGAATCAAAGACTTGTGAGGCTGCAGCACCTTCTGATCCATGATCAAAAGAGCCAAATACCTGGGAATCTCAAAATAAAATATCTTTCAAATATATAAAATGCCAATCCCTAAGGTGTATATCTATTATAAAGTTATGATAGTATAAAAAAAGGTTAACATGTAGACAAATTTGGTGACATTAACTATAGCTATTACTACATCCAAGAGAAGTGGTGCTGGCTTCTACCCTGAGGGTCTTTAAAAGGAGTCTGGATGAACACCTTGCTGGGGTCATTTAACCCCAGTACTCTTTCCTGCCATGGCAGGGGGTTGAACTTGATCTGCTCAGGTCCCTTTTGACCCTACCAACTGTGAAACTATGAAACTACAAGATATAGCTACCACCTAATAATGCAGGTCCCTATATATGCATCTGGTCAGAAGATAGCAAAATACCAACTTTCCTGTGTTAAAATTATCAAATTATTTTAGTACTATTGTCAAACAAAATGACATTTTGACAATTAATGCTTAACTTTCATTTCTCATTTACACAGTTTATCTTGAAAGGGAATAAGAGGTAGAGTTTTGAATAATTCTGTGGTGACAAATCTTTATGTAATGAAATGGATGAGGGACATTAGAAATTAGATATGGAAACAACCTAGAACACAGTGTCCAAGGGGGGCAGCTCTTACCAAAGTCCACACACCTGTCTTTGGGCTAGATGCTTGCCTCAATTTTCTGTATTCAGTGAGTCTCTTGGTTATTATCTTATCCAGAACGTTTCCTTTCTCTCTCTGCTTTCTCTACTAAGATAATCTTATCACTTTGGCCACCACGATGTCTTCATGGAACTTTCTGCATTCCCACGCTCTTGCCTGCCACGATTTGTTGTTAAGGGAGAAAATAAATACATGGGTGTGTGGTTTTTGATGTTGTAGTTCTTGATGTCTGGCTTAGTGTAGTGAGGGCTCCACCAACCCCTACACCCTCACCCGTTCCATCGGGTATTAATTCACAGCCCATATAGTCAGCATCAAAGATGGCTAGATACTTCTTACGTCTCTGGCTCTGACAAATCAATCACCACCTTGATCCTGGTTATCTTCCACCAGGCTTGGAGCAAAACAAGGAACTGACCTGTATTTTACCAGTTTTTTCTGGTCCATCATCTGGATAGCTGCATCTCACTATCCTGCTATATCTCTCCCACTTCAAAGAAGAGAGGGAAAAAAAACCTAAAATTTGACTTCTTCCTACCCTTACCTTCTAGTCTTTACAGTGCCTGTTCTCAGACCTGCTATTAGGGTCTTTACAGTACCTCCTTCCCTGCCTGTCTCTCTGGGCTGCCTTCTGGCAGTTTCAGTTTATTTGAGATCTGCTTGTTCAGGTTTTCTTCTTTGTCAGCAACTTCATCAGACCTTCCTGATCACTCCCTCTGTGCCTTCAGTCATCTCTGCTGCCTCTCTGAGTCGAGAACTTCCAGTTCTGGGCCTCCCTCACTTGCCCACTCCAGATCCCTTTTTATACTGGACCTCATGTTTCCTTCACATCCCCACCAGAAACAACAGGAAAAGAAGGATTCCTTCATGGCTCTTTGCAGCCTCAGGGCAGGGGCAGATGCTTGCAACTCTGGTGAGTTGATATTTGCCCCTAGTGGCTCTTCTCTTTCCTTACAAGCAGGCCCCATGTTATAATTTCATTAGCATAGAGAGACCCACACACTTGAGTAGAGCATTACTGGTACCTAGAGGATTCTGTAAGGGAAATGTCTGTTATGCAGCCAAATGAACCTGGCCTCTGAAAAGTTCAGGACAGTCCCACAATAGCATATAAATTAAATACAAAATTATACATACACCATAGGGGACAGGTTGGATCTGGCCCATGAAACCAGACTTTTGTGGCATTTCAGTAACAGGGTATTTCATCCATGTGAGAACCAGAGAGCTCTGGCCACTGCTGGGCAGCAGGCAGAAGTGGCAGCTGCTGAGAGGCTGGGTTGCAAAGGCTGGGCTACCCGACACCTCAGCATCTGTAGCTAATGACACACAATGTAGCTAGTGTGATATCTGCCACCTTTGACTCCAAAGGCAAAATGATGAGAGATCCATTTTTAAAGCTGTCAGCTGGTGGAAGCCTTTGACATGAGTCTAAAGCAGAGCTTAATCTCCCAGCTCTATGGATGTAGCAAGATGTCTCAACCTGCTCTCTGATGCCAGCTGAGCTGTATCATATTGAAAAACAAGACAGACAAAATTTGTTGTGCTGTTTTGCAACATGGATTGCTAGTTTCAAAACTAGCAAAAGGCTAACAATATGAAATGCGATGGTTTGTAAAAGAAAGAAGACTGTCTAGAGATGCATATTTAAGCCATAGACTCAGATTTTCAGTGGTTTTCAAGATACAGATAGGTGTATGGAGGGATTTTCATAAGCATATGGGAAGGTTTGGGAGTTCATTCTCCTGGAAATCAAGAGAGGCCAGGACTTCTTAAAATTCCTCTAGACAAATATCAGCATTTTTAGGTGGTTGTCTACTTTTGAAAATCTGGCACATGGATGATATTTATACAAAATGAGGACAAGAGTCTATAATGAAGGAGTTTCTATTGCTTCACTAGGCAGCTAGTTCCATCATTCTTCAGCTGAGTATCAAGCAGTGTGTGCATCTCAGTATTCTCTGACAACTTGTGTATCCAGAAACCATTGTGACTCTCCATGGATATCTGAAAGTAGGTTTCTAATGAATAAAAATTCTAATCTAACATCTGGTTTATGCTCTCCTTAAATTAATTTTAATTTAAGATGACCTTCTTTAAAGAGATATCTAAACATGTACAGGTGCTAGTTTTTCCATTAAAATGTAAGGATATGTGATAGGTATATAGGGAGATAGGAAAGGAAGGACGTCTTGGTCTTCAAAGTGCAATCCTCTGCTTTATCAGATTATCCCCTTGATAAACTTATTGAGCTCCACTGTAGTTAGATGATATGCTAATGTCACTTCTCATTTGTTAGAAGAGATGAGAGTTGACCCTTGTTCTGACCCCTGCTGTGCTAGTCTCATAGTAAGAAACAGAAGCTGGAACTGATTTTTCCAGTTTCAAATTCTAAATGTCCCTAGAAAACTGTGTTAAGCAAGAGGCAAAATATAAAGCAAACATGCCAGAACAAGGAAAGATTTCTCACCAAAATGTAGTACAAACTTTAAGCAAACTAAGGGAAGGTATAATGGGGACTCTTGTACTGTTGACAATGGCTCAAAGAGCTACAATTTAGCTCCATTTTATACCAAAAAATTTAAATATATTTCAGTAAAATTTCAAATATATTTCAAGGTACAACTACTTCAATTTTACATGCTGAAAGTTAGCATGCATACTGATAACTCTTGTTTATAGTGCAAATTAGGGGTCAGGAAGGACTGCTTCTATAAAACTCTGAGCTTAATAAGCCTGCTTTACACCCAGTTCAAAATAGCAACAGTAGTAACAACAAAAGCTTTCTGATATTTGCATTTCTTGTCATCCATAAAGTTTAAAGGCTGCTGTAACTCAGGTTTTATAGATGCAGTCCTGTTACAAATCTGAGAAAAAAGAAAAAGACACTGATATGGTTGGATGGCTTTAAGGACCAGAAAAAGAACATGAAGTGGAATTAAAGTGTAACCGCGCTTTTTTCAGCAGTGCATAATAGTGTAGGAAGTAATTTTACAGGGGACACCTTGAGAATGGATGGAGAGCTTCATTCCAGCACCTATATCTATTTGATTGCTACAGTATGAACTTTCCTACAAACAGATAGAAGCAGATTTTATACTTGTAATTTTAATTTTGTTAATGTCAGGCTATGTTTCTTCCCCCATCTTGTTTCTGATACAGAATTCCTCATAACTTGCTTAAAGGAAACATCTTCCAGAAGACATCCAGAAGAGGCTGTTATGGCACAGATGGTATGGCAGTGCCAGGTGGGTCTTAACAAGCACAGGTTGATAATTCATTATATATATCACTAGAAGAAAAGTGAGGTTTTACTTTTAAATATTGCCTAAAACAAAAAAAACAGGGGAAAAAAACAAAAGAAAAAGTCAACTCAGAAGTAGAGAACAGAGTGATTTGATAAATGGGACAGAATTCTCTTAGCTTTAGTTGGCAGGGGTGTGCAAAATAGGCCCTATTTGATTTGGATTCAGATTTGGTCCAAATCAGGGACAGCAATTTGATTTGTTGATTCAGATCAGTGTCCCTGATTCGATTCAGCCAAATCTGAAGATTAAATGCTGATTTGGCCACAGCTTTAAATGTTTTTTCTACATACCTCAAGGTACCAGGCATGCTGTGATGCTGAGGTGGATGAAGCATCCCACAGGAGTGCCAGGGAGAGGGGCAGGGGAGCTTTGCATGCTTGGAGGCAAACCCAGAAGTGGACCAGAAGTACTTCTGGTCCACTTTCAGGTCCACGGGAGCATGCACGGGGCCCTCCCATGCCACCCTGGCTCAGTGATTGGCTGTGGGCGGGGGGCGTGGTTAGGTGTCTCCCAGACCCTGGAGGCACCAGTTGCTGAGGCAGGATGACTCAAGCCAGCACTTTCCCCCATCGACCCAGAAGTGAATCAGAAGTGCTTCTGGTCCACTTCCAGGTTTGCTGTCAAGTGCGCTGGGGACTTCCAATGCTCCTGTGAGACTCTCAATCCACTCTAGCATCACAGCATTGATGATCTGTCTGGTACCTTGAAGTATGTAGAAAAAACATTTAAAGCTGTGTCTATGCCTGAATAGCTGAATCTTTCTGAATTTCTCTGAATTGATTAGGAGGGTTCGGATTCAATTTGGAAAGATTAAAGGGTTTCTTGATTCAGATTCGGAGATTCAGCCACCAAATCACTCTGCCAAATTGAATCAGTGACTGAAGCTTTGCACAGCCTTATTCATTTTCTTTTTTTAGGACATTTCTTTTTTTAGGAAAAATGATGGAAAAAAGAATTAAAAACTAGATTTATGATGGAAGATAGATTCAACTTTCACTGTTTAACTGCTTTATAATTAACTGTCAGGAAAATTAGTATACAAAAATATATGACTTCTGTCTGGGTCATGAGAGAGTTAGCCTAGGTGAAATCCACACATTTTAGATTTTAAGAAGAAAAAACAATTGCTTGGATTCAAATGAAGTTTGAGACCAACAGTAGCTCATAATAAATATATGAGCTACGTAACCTACTATGAGAGACATATTTATGAACGTTCATAGTTTTACAGAGCAATTCTTCTTTTGTCATGTTCATTTTTTCAGTCTTTACATAGTAAACTCTGATTCACAGTACTTCATGTGCTTCCCCCAAAGACTATATTGCATTTTCTGTTTCTAATTCATTGGTTTCTCTAATAAAAAAATTGCCATTAAGAAATGATCTAAGAGTTTTAAAATATTTCACACAGGCTAAAAAACTATCAAGTTAACTTTCAATTTTCTCTTTGCTAGGTTCATAAACCTGTGGCCCAGAAGGATAAGGCTGTATATTCCTCTCTTAGCTATCCAGTCCCTGCCAAATATGGGTATTTCAATAACCAAAATATCTTTAACTCTATGCCACCAATTAAGTGATGATCAGGGATCTGGGTTTTCCATTTTTCACAGAAAAATGTGGATTTTGTTCTTTAAACAGGGCCAACCAGGCTGCAGCCCCATGCCCCACTGTGGGCGCAGACATCTGAGAAGGCATGTGCCCTCTGTGCCCCCTGGCTGCATTATCTGTGGTGTTGCCTATGCCCACATCTCCCGCACTTCCCCACACACCCACCCCCTACCCTACATACACCCCCCGCTGCCCCTGACTTCCCCATGGCAATGGCATGAGCAGAGGCAGGGCACCAGCATATCAGGGTTGCTCAGTGTCATAAAGCAGAAGGTAGGAACAACTGTAGGTGGACCCACATCCTGGTGAGCAAAGAGGGCAGGAGGAACTATGGTTTTCAGTGTTAAAAAAAAAATAAAATAAAAAAAAATTAAAAAAAAAAATCAAGCACCAAAATATACAGGTATTTAGAATTTATTTCATTATCATGATTGAGGCACTGGCAGGTTTCCAAATTGCTTTGAAATTATAAATATATCAATAAAACATATATATACCTATCAGTGGTGTTTCATTTTAATCGTGGAAAAATATGGATTTTGGGGTTATTTTGAGAGAGAATTTTGGATTTTTTTATGAGAGGAAACCTACTGATGATAAACCCCTTCCATATAGAATCCAGCTCTGTATACTAGATGTATGTTTCTACTTGAATAAAGAATATGACATTTTAAGTGAATATTTTACCATTACTTAAAGTATTCAAGTTTTACAAAAAACAGTGTTTCTACAGTCCTGACATACAATCTTGGATTCCTTCTATTTTTCAAACCCCATGAATAATATACATAGGGAGCACTGTAATTCAGGCACCAGGGGATCTCAGAGGAAAGCCTGAAATTTAATGTTTCCCCTGAAGCCATGGAAAATTGCAATTTGGCAAGAAATGGTCTAAAGCTATAGGGGAGATGGGTGGGGAAAAGGTTTAAAACAATCTAACCTAAAGTGCAAAGAAAGGCAGCAGAGCTCCAGAAACACTGTGGAAGACCCATGTATTTCTAGGGGCAGCCTAGTACAGGCTGTTCAATTCCCCACTTTGGCAGGGAGTTTTAAAAACCTTGACCAGAGCAAGGCAGGCAAGTACCCCCTTGCCCCAGGGGCTGTGGGCATAGGCATGCTGGGTGCCTGCCCCCACAGATGGGCACAGGACAAGGGGTAATCTTGCTGCAGGGGCTTCCCCCTGCCCAGTATGGCTCTCCTGAACTCCGCTTTGCTTTGTTGCTACACAGGAGCACAGAGGAATTTCCCTCTCCCTTTCCCTGCAAAGCAGGGCTTGGGAGACCAGTGCCAGGCAGAGGGAAGTTTCAGAGGTGGAGGCACCCTGCACCCTATGCCCGATTGTGGGGACAGGCACCTGGCATGGGTCACTGGAGCTCTGCTCTGTCCTGCTGCACAAAGGGAAGCAGAAATTCCCCTCCTCTCCCACTTGGCAAAGCAGGGCTCAGGAGATCTTGTGCTAGGCCAGATGAAACCCCTACCCCACACCTGGTTGTGGGGGCAGCACCTGGCAGAGGGAGAACCCTCCCTCCCTCCCAGCCTCACCCTGCTCATCTCACATCCAACCAGCTAAGTAAAGCCTTAACTAGGATGATATAGTTGGGGCTGATCCTGCTTTGAGCATACAGTTGGACTAGATGACCTCCTGAGGTTTCTTCCCACCCCAAATTTCTATGATTTTAGTATTTCAGCATTTTGAATGGTGAGCCTGCAGGTAGGCTACTTTTCATCCCACCCTGGAGCCAGAATTATAGCGGTTCTTAAAATATGCATAATGTTGGCCATCAGGTACTAAAGATCTTGGTTTCTTCATGTGCGGCATAATGATCATGCAGTAAGTTATTTGCTTACACACCAACAACCAGACATATAATATCTATGCATCATATAACAGAAAAAGGAAATGTATAATTAGAGAGATATTTTGAAGCTTGGGTATTAGGTGATTACATACAGTATGGACTTCACTTATTTTTTTGGTTTAATTACTATGCAATAACTCAAAACATTAGCAGGAGACAACTCATTCTCTTACAAGAATGATAAATATAATTTATGTGACTCCATCATCCCATGATTAATAGGGTCTTTTTTATTCATGAAGTTAGATGTCAGACTATACTGAAAAATGTGTATCATCTTAAATGTATTTATTCCAAAGATTGGTAAAATTGCTCCGCATTGTTACGGATAGAAACAGTAACAACCACATTTCACTGTGTTATGGATTAAAACAAAATGTATGTCAAATGATAACCTTAAACTCTATGTCTTGGAAATTTCATTTTAAAATTACCAAACAAACTGGCTCCAAGAATAATATATTTAAATCAATTTATAGGAGACCTTTTATAGGTCTCCCATAAAAACTACCAGAAAAAATAAATCCTTCAAGCTTCAAATCATAAATGTTGGCTTATTTGTTCTTTAAACCAACATCCATCTTTGGAAATTTTCAAGAGCATGTTGGACAGACACAGGGCTGAGCTGTTTTACTTGAGGACTATTCTGTTTTGAGCAGAACAAAATTACATGGTGAGGTTCTTTCCAATCCAACTTCCCTATGATCCTGGGGTCCACCCAGAGGAACCAATTACTGGGACCAACTTCTGATACACCTTTCTGGATATACTCCCTTTCCCCCTCTCCCTCCCAATTAATTTTATTTTTAGATCTGTAATTGTAGGCCTATAAGACACCTTGCATACCGATAAGAAACAGATACAATAAATAAGAAATATAAGAAGTCATACAAGAAGTATGATGATAGCTTTTGGAAATTTATATTAATTTGGATTGCAGACAAATACCACCTACCTTCAGGACATTCTAAAACATTTTTATGGAACAACAAACAATTCTTTACGTGTTTTTTTGGCTAAAGTGGTACTCAGGTTAATAGAAAATATCACCCAAACAAAGACTCCTTTGGAAAACGTTGGCTTCAATGTCCATATAATGCGGGCAAAGGAATAAGGAGGTTCCCATTAGCAAAATTTTCAAGTGAAAATCTCACGAGGTAAGTACAAAGAGACTACTATCTATTGCATTACAATTTCTCACTAGGTTGCTGCTTTCATCAGAAGCCATTAGATTAGCTGATAAATCCCTAACTTTATTTGACCCCACTTCTACTGTGACATCTTAAGTATTGTTAGAATTTAGAAGCCATGAAATCAATAGAGTTAAATGAGCATAAAACAGAATTAATGTATTGTTATTTCAGGCCTCATATATTTTGGTATCCAGGACTTGCAAGGAAGATTTGATATTTCTGAATAAAACAAGATCCAATGTCTGCTAAATAACACAACTACGGGAAATAAGTTAGCTGGCAGGAATAATTTAAAAAAAAAAATATGGGGGAAATATTTGTTTTGGAAAGTGAGAAACAGGGAAACCAAGGGGATTTTCTTGTTTTTCTCACCATAATTCTGTTGTCCATGGAACATTGGAAATTGTAGGAAAAAATACCCAGAAGCCTATTATCTGGATACCAAATGTACCAGCAACCCTGACGGGTGGAGCTTTTTAATTTATTTATTTCATTTTTGACTCTCAAAATTATTTTCTCCCTTTCAATTATTAAAGATTTTGGAATGCCGTTCAGTAAAAGCCAAACCATTGTCCAGGTAGATTGATTATTTTCTGTATATCTTCTTGTGCTTCAGAAAGAATTATGCAGTGGGCTTGGTGGAATAAAGGGTCACATTTTGCTTCGTAATACTAGAAACAACATTCATCAACATACTGAAAAAATTCTTCAAAGTACAGGGGTAAATCTCTTACACCTGAATTCTCTGTGCAAAACTGAATTTATGACAGATTCAAAACACTGTTTACTTTTGTAAGCCTCAGGGAGAACGTCTACTACACATGCTTTTACACGCACCTAAACTAAATGTGCATTAGCCTAATATGCATTAAGATGATTCAGGCGTGCTTCCAGACATGTATGTGGACCGATTTGGGATTAAAGTTAGTCCCAAATCCGTGGACACACACTGCATTAATGTGCATTAGTACGTCTATGTGTGATTTAATTATTCATGCATAAATTTGATATCTGCTTTATGCAGGTACCAAATTTAGGCTTGAATAGCCTTAAATCGCTATTTTTAAGCCACATTGCTAGATTTGAGAAGGACCTCAAATTCTTTCACAACCCAAGAAGTTATTACCTGGCACTGGCAAAGGTTCCCATGCTATAGCTGTGGAATTTGGTATAAGGACAGTTAAGGATTGTTGGGATAAGGACACAACTTTGTTTCTTTCTTGGGATCGAGCAGCAGGACAGTGGCTAAAAACTTGGGGCTTTGACTAGCATTTCCTAGACTAACAGGGGCAACTGCCCTAAATGCTGACAGGGCTGAGGCTATAAAAATGGCTTTTGCTGCAACCACACAATTAGATGATGCCACAGCCCCTGTCTGCAGCAACCAACCTGGATGCCTGGGCATTTTCTTACCTTGCTGCTGGGGGTACCCTGCATCTGCTCTGTGGCTGCTCTGTGACTGCTCCAAAGCCAGAATAGCACAAAATTTGATTAAGTTATCAACTATTATACCTTATCATATGAAATTTAGTGAGATCCTGTAAGGTTTTTAATAATGTCATCCCAAGTTCTTTGGAGCAAAAGTCATAGAATCATAGAGAATTAAGGCTGAAATGAACTTCCAGATGTCATCTAGCCCAACCCAGCGCCTGAAGCAAGGTTATCCCTATCTAAACCACCCTCTACTATACCATAACCTAAAAACTCTTGGTAAAACTACCATCAGCTCTGACAGAACACAAGACAAAACACAAGTACTCTTTTTCTTTTGTGTTTCTACTATATCTACCACCATAGATCCATATACAGGTGTCACGGCAGCGCCTGCAGGGAGGGCCATGATCTCCTTGAGGTCCCTCACACAGTGTCCAAGCCAGCCCAAGGACACCCTCTAATTCTTGCCCGCCACGACTTTGATGATTAATATATATAGGGAGCCTGCCTTCTACCTCCTTGGGCACGGCATATCAGGACCTCTGTCCCCATGATCTTCCGGACTGTCCAGGGTCTCCCTGTGTACTGGGTGCTCCCTAGGCACCCTAGGGTTAAGGGCTATGCGTGGCTCCGACCAACCCCTAATACCACGCCCCAAGCCTTGCAGATGTACTGGACATTGGCGTGTCAGAAACTATGCCTGCTCTCTCAGGCCTTCTCTATATACTCTCCTGCTCTGGGCCTCCTAATCGGTGCTATCATCCCTTCCTAGGACTCTCAATGAGACCGCCCCTCCTTTGGGGTTCTCGATACCCACTCTGGGCTTCCTAATACTACTAGTGCCGCTTCTGAGCCTTTTCTAAAATATCATCCCTCCCCGAGACCCTTGTCCACTCTGGGACTTCCTGTTGAGCTCCAGTCTTCTAGGCCCTCTGGATGGCTACCCTCTCTTTAGCCGGGCTTTCTGGGCTGCTATCTCCTCTTTCTCTCGGAGACCACCGCAGCCACTTGCCCTTCTCTGGAGGCACTGTGCTGCTAACCCCTTTCTTGGGGCCAACCATAGCACCTTGCCCCTGGCTGAGGTCTATCACCCTACAAGCCTACAACTGGACTCATTACACCCCTCGTCTGGGTTTCTCCATATTGCCCCTCATCTGGGCTTCTCAATCTGGCACTCCCCTCTCTAGGCTCACCTCGCCCACACTGGGCTCCTTAAAATACTGCCCCCTGTCTAGGGCTTTTCACATGCATTGCCCCTCTCGAGCTTCTCAATGCTGCCCCTCTTGGGCCTGGGGTGTCCTCACCCTTTGTTGCTGCATCCTCTCTGGTGCTGATTTGCACCCTCCCGGGCACCAGGGACCCACACTCTGTGGGTCCCTATGAGGCCTCCTCCAACCCCTACAGCCTCGCCCAAACCACTGGTGTAATCCAAACACTAATAAACAAATGCAAGCCCCCTGGCTGTAACCAAAACATAAGGCACCAGGCCAAAACAACACAAGCCTCTCAGCTGTACCTTAGCCTCATGGCTCCAGCCTCTGGAGCTCTTGTGAGCTGCCCTCACATTGTCTCTCCTAGAGCTCCTGCCCCTCTAGCTGCTGGCAGAGAACTACCAGTCTAGCTTCAGCTCTAGGCTTTATAAGGGCCAAGCCCTGCCCTCTCCGGTCATTTGACTTTCATTAGTTGCCCTGGCAACTCTCAGCTGGGCTTGTCATCTCTGCCAGGGCTTTTCCCCAGCAGTTTTCTCCTCTCTAGGAGCGGTGCTGCAAGGTGTGCCATGATACCAGGGCTCCTAGATATGATGCTGCTGCTATTCATGTTGATGACAATAAAAAATCACCTATTAAAAATTAATTTGTCCTTCCTCCATAGCATCAGAACAAGCCCTTTCACATATAAGAGAACAATAAGAGAATAATATTGCATATTAAAATCCAACATGTGGTTCACTAGTCTCATTTTCTGCTCATCAAAAGAGAGAAGAGAACACATAAAGAACTCCTCTTGCACCCTGGCATGAGTTAATTGCTGAGACATCACCTTTCTCCTATTATGGTCTACCTGTTCAGTCTGTGTGCATGCAATTATATACATTTTTCTATATTTTACATGGTTTTAAGGCTGGTATGGTGTTCTGTGTAGATCAGAGGAGACCTGAGAGAAAGGAAAGGAACAGAAGGGCTTCAGTTCTCCAGGGACTTATCTTAATGCTGCTTTCCCAGGTTGGAGCAGCAGGAGATGTCATGACTCACCACCTTTCCTCAACTAGCCTTCAAGGCTGCTTCATTCAGCACCTCTCTCAAGTGGCACACTTTACTTCTTTAACATGGAGAGAGATGGAAGAGGGAATTTGTTCAGAAACCTGTGGACAGGATCAGCACATACATAACATTATCTCATAATGTCATTGCAGTGTGGGGGGAGGGACCAGGCTACCATGGAATGCTGGAGGATCTGTCCAGTGCTATGACCTGATGTGTAAGGTGCCACACATCTGAATTGAAGCACAGCAATACAAACAAATGACAAAGATATTCTGCATTTCACAAGTAAGATCTCTGAGGCTGGATTGCCATTTTTGCGGCTTGTTATTGGGTGATAAATTCCTTGAACATGTCACATGTTACAATTTATTGGGTGATTAACACATTAATCATGGGACAACTGGAACATCTGCCTGAGACTCCAAGTGCACATTCCATCTAAAATCTCTGCTGTTGTACCATAAAGTAGGTGAGAAAGGCAAGTACTCTTGTTTCTTGAAAAAGAAAAAAACATGTGTGCTCCTTTGCTCTTCTAAGATGTCAGTATTAAGGATGTTCATTAGTCTTGCTAATATTAAAAAAAACCCAAAAAACTTTATGAAAATTTTGAAATGTACCTAGATAACTTCTTTATATTTCCTTTTCCCCTTTAAAAATCTCTGTGTATTCCAACCAGAAGTAAGAGAGCCATAATACACCCAGGATATCCAGGAAAGTTTGTTCTCAGGGTATTCTCTGTTTCATTAAAACATAGAAAGTGCCAGAAATCAGAGTTGTCTTCCTGAATGAACCTAACATAATTTTGCAGGTGGAAGCTTGAATAAGATTATAATAGATATTTTAGCGCTTATCTGAAATGAACCTCAGCACTTCTCTTAGTACTTAGTCTTAGAGAGACTGTTAGCAAGTACTTTTCTCAGTACTTGCTAACAGACAACAGCATTAGCAACAACATTATATAGGAAACAAGTTATTGTTTATACTAGAAATACATATTTTGATTAATAATTTTTACCATTATGTAGCAGTTGTGTACAGAAGGGAAACCAGAATGGAAAAAAGAACAATAAAATAGATAGAAACAGAGAATTATCAAAACAATAAGGTATCTTGTTTCAAAATTAACATATTAACATTGTAATGAATCTTTTCTTTACAAGCAAACTCTAACTCAATTATATGTTTTACAGCCAGCCATAATCCATTCTGACAATTAGGATATAAAACAAAGTTGGAATTTCATTACAAATGCTTCATCCATCCTAGAATAATTTTACGATTAAAGTACTTGTTAATACTTTAGTGGGTTATGTCTCCATTCATAACTCTATGAATGGATGGTTTGCCATAGCACAATCAAACTAACAACAGAATGATTTCACCTCAACCCTTAATCAGGCACCTTTAATGCTATAAATAAGTTTTTCGTCTTTAGACTCCATAGCATAATTGCTGTTATCAAATGTGACAGAAGACTTACAGTTCAAATTCTTTGTCTTCCTGCTTTGGATCTGATGTAGTTTTAATGGTTATGAATTGTTTTGAATTATCTTGATATGACCCAATAAACACATCATACAGTTTCTCTTGCCTTCCCACTATAGTAAAGAAATCTGTTGCAAAAAATGTCTGTTTTTTTATTATTACCCATAGCCAAATTTGATAAGTATGACTAGCCAACATTATTTCAGGCTCTTTTACTTTTTACTGAGTGCTTTAATGATGGACCATTTTGTCTATCAGTGATAAATTCAAAGCCAATGTAGTATCATAGAAATGACTTCCTGTTCTCTTCCTCTCCTACTATTTAGTTCTCTCCCTGTGGTACGAGTTAATATATCCCCTATTATCCTATTCGTCACAGCAAACTCACATAGCTGCTTCATGTTATTAGTATTCATTTTCTTGTCTGCCTAAATAGGTGTTTTGAAATCACACTACACATAATACAGCAGTAATATGAATAAAAAAGATATATATTATTTAAACATATTCTTGTAACTTCATTGCTGTGAATATGTGCTATGAAAAGTGATTTGTTGAGAGCTTTTCTGTTGCTAGCTAGTATAAAAATAATCAAGTTTCTGCTGCTGTTTACAAAATAAAAGAATGTGTATACTGCAGACAACTTTGCTAGCTTAGCTCCTCTCTCCATTTTAAACAAAGTTTTTAGAGACTTTTCCAGAGCAATATTAGTTAAAATAAATAAATAAATAAGAAAATCCCAGCCTTTCACTGGCTTTGCATCTGGCCTGTAATTATTTTAAAATAAGAGAGAGACAAGGATTTTTTACGGGGGGGAGGTGAGATGGTGGGGGGAGAGGGGATATCTTTTATTGACTATCTGTATATTTGAGAGAGACAACTTTCAGGGACAGGGTACCCAAAAGCTTTTCTAAGATCTCTCCCAACTATATAGCCAGTCCAATAGAACTTACCATGTACCCAATTCCTTGTCTCCTGCATTTTTCTGAGACTATCACTCCGCACTATGAGCACATCTACATAAAACACTTAATGCATAGTACACTAATTCTACTATACATTACTGTACCATGGCAAAAGCCATGCTAACGTGCAGTACAATTAGTTTACTGTGCTTTAAACATCGTGAAAAAAACGTGTCAGTGCTGCTGTGCATTAACACTGGTTACTACCCATTTAGTTAGCACGTCATATTAGAGGTACTAAACTTAATACACAGTAACAACATTGCATTAATGCATATGTAGACTTGCCCTATATTGTAGACATGTCTATATTGCTGTCAGTGCAGCTCTTCAAAGTGATCTAATCTATCTAGTTGCATATTGCTAGCAGCACATCAGCACCAGCACAGAACTCAGCTCATGCAGCAGAAACAGCTCAAGTTAGCTAAATATTTGGACAGTTGAGCTTTGTGTTACTGCTGTTGCACTGCTATCAGTACCTAAGCTAGCTAGTTTAAAACTAGTTCAGGTATGTCTTATAATTCCATTCAGAAGCTGTTCAGACAATACTGAAGTGGGGATTTTTGTTGGAATACAGATGCCTGATGTTAGTCTACACTAAGGAATAAGGTAATTGTTACATACCTTTAGAATATTTCAATATTAAATGCCAAAAATGAAATATAATTTATAGCTTGATAAAACTTTCTAATCCCAATTTATTTTTCTTTCCTTCTTTTGAAAAGTACAATGAAATCAGGGACACAAAGTATAATGAACTGTAAAAATGGTATTACTAACTCAATAAACTGTAGGCTTTCTGTTTAATAAAACATACCACGTCACACTTGTATTTCTAATAATTTACACTGTCATGGTCTGAAAGCAAATATATTCTTCAGTGAGACCTCTAAGACCATGGATTTGTCCTCAAAAAGAAAGTAATAAAGAAGCCCTGTCACTCAAGTAATTTAAAACTGTACTAGACAGAGCACTGAAAATATAATATAGATAATAATTCTGTAACAGAAACAATGGACACATCGATAATAGTTTTTTTCTGGGCCAAATTTTATAGAACTTTTCCAGGAAATGTAATCCTGAAATTCAATGCGAATCTATTTTGCTTTCATAAGGACTTTCAGAATCAGTGACACTGTTCTAAGGAATAGCAGCTTATGAAGTTCAATACCCATGGAGGACCCTCCTCAAAGGAATTTACTCTTAGTATATAGCAAAGATAAGGAGCAAGTATTCGCCTCTGAAGTGTCACTCCTTTCCTACCCCTGCACATCAGGGTTCCTGCAAACAGAGGAAGTTGGAGGCATCACGATTCCTGACAAACGGCAGTAAAACTGCGGAACAGCTAATGAAATCTTCAACTCCTGTTCACATTAACTTTTACATGGAAATCCTAGTCCTCTTTAAGGAAAGATAAAGTGGGAGAAACATGATAGAGTGGTCCAGTGATGCTAGATTGCTGAATTTGCAGCAAAGGGCCTCCAAAGCAGAGTATAGGCATCAGCCTGAGTAGAGATGGCCTTATTTTCAAGGAACAAGTAGTCTGTAAGAACTAATTTTTAGTTTATCCTACCTGGGACAAACCCTTTCTCCCTCTGGTATGTATCTGATGAAAATGTCACAAGGAGAAAAATGCAGAGTTTTCCTGTATACTATCCCTTCTGCATTTTCATGGGTGGAGATGATTTTCCAAGATGAAGCTATGATCTCAGGAAACAATTCTTTAGAAACCAAGTGAGAGAAAAGAAAAAAAGGCTATTTAAAAGTTAAAGCACTATTTTCCATTTTTCCTCCCATTATCAGTAATATCTTGTCCCTAATGATATTATGAAAAACATGTTAAATACTCTGAAAGTCATCTTACCTTGTTATGCAAAAATCATACTAGCAATCTCAAAAATGTGACAAATGTAATTATGCCTACAAGAAATAAACCATCTCTTCTTGCAGAGGCTGAGAGAATACTAAACCATAATCTGTACTGGCACTAACCTAATTATAGTGAGACCAATCATGCCTCTAGAATTTTGTTTGTGTCAGCTTTTATATTATTCACCCCTAATTTCAGGGTTTTACAACTCTGTTCTACATGATTTAACTACTTTTATGGAAGAGTACAACATAGTAGCTAATAGTTTCATTTGCTATTTTGTCTAAAAATGACTTCATTTTCCATTTGAAATGTTATAGTTCGCTCATCTGTTACTTGCACTGGTCTTGAGTGTCTTGTGAACAAAGTTAAAATCATCATAATGGCCTTTGGTGAAATATGACCATAAGTATTCAAGTCATGATTTATGTGCCCAACTTCCACAGTTGCATGTTATATTAGCAGAGTTCCACATGGTCAAAGAGTCTCCAAGTTTCTCCCACCAGCAGAGATGCAGCCATTAGGTCAGTGGTTTCTTTGACAAGAGTAGAGCTGATATGTTATCATTTGTAATAATTCCATGAATACTGAGACATACCAATTTTTTTAAGCATATCAATATTCTGACCAATGCAAAGTGGGTGCTGTATTTGGGAAATACAAGGCTTTCCTGCATGAATGGCTTTTTTTTCTGGTAAGAGATTGCTCTGGAAATAGCAGATATGAAAGCTTCCAACAATGGAATATCAGAGTAAATGCTTGCAAAACACTGAGGCAAACTGTTGACTTCACAGATCCAGTATCTTATGTCTGGTCTACTAGACAACCTGTTTTAACTGAGTCAGGAGTCACCAGATCAAAGGGCAAGAAACAGTTAAATGGTGTCTTGATTTTTGATAAAAGGTGTAAGTTGCCAAGGGTGTCAGAGGCATGTCAGTGAGTGCTGACAAGGAGATAATGTGATGCAGAGGGAGGCTTTGTAAGAGTCTATAGGGAGATAACTCTTCTGTGTTCCTCATATGGAACAAGACAGACACCTACAAGACAGGAATGCATATAAACAGTTAACATTGTTTCATTCTATTATAGTATTCTTTCTTTGAAATACTTTTCTATTTGTGCGTGTGTGTAACAGGGTTGTTGTACCAGGTGTGATTTCAGCTCAGGCCTTAAAATTTGTTTCCCTCTGAAACGACAGTACATAGCAGAATATAAGTGCATATGCATATTTTCACATGATATAGTGTTTGAATATGCGTGTGTATGTATGTGTTATTACACACACTACTATTGTCCCAAAGGGAAAAGAGTTGTGAAGTATCGACTGAAGTCAGACCTGCTGAGACAACACTATTAGTACCAGAGAACTGCAGCGTAAGAGAGGAAAATTGTATGATTCCATCTAGAGTTGTTTTCCAGCTAAAAGCCAAACACCTGGGAGAAGGGGCACTGAGTGAAACCAGGGGTCAGAAATCACACACTAGCAAACTGACACAAAGTTCAGTCTTGTAATGCGGTCAGTGCTTGAAAGTCATTCCCAGCTAATGTCTTGATTATGAGGAGCCTGGTACACTGTTCACCTTTTTTCAAAGCATATTGTGCTGGCTCTTGTTGAAGACAGGACACTGGACTATATCTCAAATGTGACTGAATATACTATGATTCGATTTTTCCCACACCAAATTCCCATTATCTAACATCTCAGAGTTTATCTAGCACAAATCGTTCAGTATCCACATGTTCCTTAACCTTCAAATTGCTAAGAGAGCCAATAGACTTTGTCAACTTGTTTTAACAGGCCATGTGCCCCAATGCACCACTTCATACTGTCATGACAAGGGGACTAGAGTATCCATCTCCAAGTTAAATCAGAAGTGGCTGAAGTGGTTCCTACCACCTACAGAAGACACACGGCAACTTTCTCTTCTTGTCTATCAGCCAAAAGAGGCAAACTCTAAAAACTCCAAAGACATGAATATAAGAAATGCTAAACTTGCAATTTTATTAATTCCTTTCCTAACAGCACAGAAGTTTGATTCAGTTGTTTGACATGACCAAAAATAAGTAACAATGTCACACTTGCATATTATTGTAAACAAGCCTGACATACACTAATAATAAAAGCCACACTGAGCGCTCCTCTAATGCAGCTATGCAAAGGCCGGTCCCTTCCATGGTTGTGTTTAGAATATGCTGGAGGAAACCTTCTGAATGGCCTGAGTCATGGATATTCATAGTATCATAGTACCTAGGGTCAGAAGGGGCCTAGAGCAGGCCATCTAGTTTGACCCCCCGCCAATTGGCAGGAATCGAGTGCCAGGGTCACAGGACCCCAGCCAAGTACCTATCTAATCGACTCTTAAAGATACCCAAGGTAGGAGCAAGAACAACTTCCCTAGGAAGCTGGTTCCACATCCTAGCCACCCTAACTGTGAAGTAGTGCCTCCTAATGTC
>JAGPOW010003642.1:44972517-44987627 GCA_030014935.1 Caiman crocodilus
CACCACCTTTGCCCGCCCGACTTACCTGACTTAGCGGCCGAGCATCCTCTCCTCTTTCAGCTGGCCCGTCCCCCAGTGAAGCTAGTTTAAAGCCCGCCTGCAACAATCTGTACAGCACAGATAAGCCCATTCATGAAGGAGAAAAAGGATCCTACCCCAAGTAAAGGGTTATAAAATATTGTTTCCTTCTTGGAGCAAGGAGGTGAGGGTAAGCATGGGACTAGATAAGAGGGACATCTACTTAACTGGAATGGATAGTCTGAAATCTATCTCTCGCAATGCAATTCACTGTTTTTTAGGAACATGGTGGGTGCATCTACATGAGCTATTAATATAGCTCAATAAACTCCGGCACAGTTTGTGCCAGAGTCAGCTGCTCCTGGGTACAGCATCTTTACATGTGCCCGAGACCATAGTAGTTCAAGCCAGGAAGCAGCAGCCCCAGGCTGGCAGCAGGCTCAGGGGGTGGCTGGGAGATGAGAGTGCCAAAACTGAGGAGCTGTGTGGCTGTCCCTCCTACCCTGCTGCTAGACCAGGATTGCTCCACCCAAGATCAAACAGCTGTGGTCCTAGTCACCATTCACATGTGTGTTTCTGTGAGGTAAATGACTCTGCCATAACATAGTACTGTCCCTGACAATACTATCTTACAGCAAAGTTAATTAATTTACTGTGCCCTAATACCAGATGTGTAGCTGGTGATGCCTTACTGTGAAGCTAATTAGTCAACTCTACAGTAAAGTGTGCATGTAGATGCACGCAGTTGGACCTCCTGGTCAGTAAAAGACACTAAAAGAAACAAGTCACCATCAGCATCAGGACGCGTGCATCAGGGAAGTCAACCTGCAGCTTCCAAGTTGGTGCCATCATGCAGGTTGTGGCTTCTACAACCACAGTCCACACTTCCATGAGACAAAATGGTCTTCCATCCTGGGACAAGATGGTCTTCATCTCTCTTCTAAAGGTAAGAGTCTGTTTTCTTATGGGTTGGCTGATCTCCTCCATAGGGCTTTAAACTAGGTTTGTTGGGGGATGGGGAAGTAGAGGATAAGGAGAACTTAGGATCAGTGAGGCACTAGCAATGCACTGGATCAGCCCAGGTAAGCACTAAGGTGAGCACTAAGGCGCCTGATAGATATCAGGACAGGAGAGTACCAAGGGCACCCACTGGGGGATTAAATGTTTCTACACTAATGCAGGGAACATGGGGAACAAGCAGGAGGATCTCCTGCTTGTAAGCAACAAATCTGACTTTGTTGGACTAACTGAAACCTGGTGCAACCCTACTCATGATTGGGCAATAGGCATTGAAGGTTACAGGTAATACAGATGGGATACAGTGGGGAAAAAGGGTGGGGAGGGTGTTGCTCTCTATGTTAAGGAACAATATATGTCCTCTGTGACCAAGATGGGATCAAAGGAGGGTCAAACCAAGGCACTGTGGGTCAGGATACAAGGAGGTCAAGGGGAAAGGGACTTGGTAGTGGGGTTCTACTATAGATCACCACACCAGGAAGATGAGCTAGGCCTGGAATTCTCCAGACAGCTCTCAGAGGCTGTACAGTTGAGACATATGGTTGTCATGGGTGACCTAAATTACCCTGACATCTGCTGGGAGGAGCAGTCAGCCAAATCTAACTGCTCATGTAGGTGCTTAACTTGCATACAGAACCTCTACCTGATGAAGGAGGTATATAATCCCACTAGGGGAAAGGCCTTGCTGGACTTGGTGTTAGCTACAGGGGATGACCTGGTGGGGAATCTGCAGGTACAAGGTAACCTAGGGGATAGTAACTATTGATTGATTGAATTCACTATTCGGCAAAGGATGGGTAAATGATCCAGCAGGGCTGAAGTCCTAGACTTCAGAAAGACTAAATTGAGTGTGCTCAGGAGATTAATTAGTGACATGCTAAAGCTCAAGAGCATTGGTGAAATGGGGGTCCAGGAAGGGTGGTTGTTCCTCAAAGGAGCAATCATATGGGCTCAGAAGAAGGCAATCCTATTGCGCATGAAAGGGGGCAAAGGGGCCAAGAAGCCCTCTTGGCTGAAAGGGAAGTCCAGGAAAGCCTAGGGGCAAACAAAGAGGTATACAGGCTGTGGAAACAGGGAGTAGCTAGCAAGCAGGAGTATATCTCCCTGGCTTACACTTTCAGGAAATCAGTTAGGAAGGCCAAAGCAGGAGTAGAATTTAGGTTGGTGACAAAAATCAAAGACAACAAAAAGTCCTTCAGGTATATAGGGAGTAAAAGGAAGGTGTGGGGTAGAGTAGGACCCCTACAGGACAAACTAGGGCAACTGGTGACAGAGAGGGAGGACAAAGCTGAGCTCTTCAATGAGTTCTTTGCATCTGTATTGTATTCCTAGACACAGACCAAGACAAATCTCCCAATTGGATCATAGACAGACACAGGAGGGACACCAGCCCACTGACAGTTAGTGCAGACTTAGTAAAGGTGCGCTTAGAATGTAGCCCTGTGGGGTCAGGCCAACTCTCAGGATCTCAATATTGCGCTGTTAGGAGGGTGTGACACAATTGCACATATGTAAACACACAAATCAATTAGGTGCATACACACACACACACACACACACACACACACACACGCTACCAGCTCAGGCACATACAAATCCAAACCAGTGTAGGCACGTGCATACCTATCACCAATTCAAGCACATATACTACACACCCCAAAAGTTAGACACAGATCACTGATTTGTATACCATGCACACAATGCCACACACACACACACACACACACACACACACACACACACACAGAGTCACTAGTTCACACACATACTACCCACCTACACATATAGACAGGTAAGTTCCTAACTTGGATGGTACAGTGTATATGTGTGTGCTTGGGGTTCCTGGAATACTTGAGGGAAGGTTCAGGTGAGAGAGAGAGTTAAAATGTATGGAGTAAAAGTTGCTAGAACCAGTGGACTACAGATAAGCTGGCTGAGGAACTGAGGCTTGAGTTTACTTAAGGTACACTGGGACTGGAAACTAAGGCAGACAGCTGAGACATTGGAGGGTGGGGGGCAGATAAGTGGTGGCAAGGAGGAGGCAGCCAGGAAAGAAACTGAGGCAAAAACCTGGTTACTCAGGGGAAAAGGAAAAGGCAGTGTGGGTAAGACAATGGCAAAGAATCATGGGGTTTGGAGGCAGAGAGGAGCTCAGGACAGGTGCTGGAGGTGACAGTGAGCCAGAAGCAGGAGAGGGAGAAATGAGACAGAAGTTAGAGGGGTGAGGAACAGAGCCTGGAGCAGGGCGAAATCATAGTAAACCAAAACCCAACTTAGGGGGCCAAATAACAGTTTTATTTCACACTACAGTTTTTATAACACACTACACAGCCCCATGAAGTTATTGGTTCACACACACACACAAGTACTCACAATGGCAGCAGGAGAAAGAGATTCAGTGGAAGGGTTGCAGTCCAGGTAGGGAAGAAAAGCAGAGTCCAGGTCTTTAGTCGAAGAGAGGGTGGGGGGTAATAGCTACCTATCCAGGCTGGAAAGGGGTCCTTGTCCAGTAGGTGTTGTCCAGAGGGGGGTTGCCAGTAGGGCCTCTGGGTGGATAGGTGGTGTGGCATGGTGTTTGTCCAGATGGAGAGGGCGTCCCACTGGGTCTGTCTTCACTGCCCCTTTTTACAGGGGCAGACCTTGTGGGAACCTAGTGACATGAGGCATGCCCAGGGAAGGGTCAGTCCCTGGAGTACTGAGCATGTGTGCTCCATGCAAGGATGTGAAGTTTCAGGTATCTGTAATGGTGGGGTATAACGGTAGAGTTGTTGGTTTTGCAGGGTCTTTTGTGTTTCAAATGCTGGGTTTTGGTCTCTGTTCCTGGGTGAAGTCCATGGTTCCTGGATGAATCAACGTGAGGTGATGGCCCAGTCATTATAGGCCATTCAGTAGAGGCATGCTACCATTGTATTTCAATCATTCCCAGTCATTCTTATTCATCTGGGAACGAATTTACATGGAAGGGGTACATGACTCACACATTTGCAACATAGGGGATGCCCAGGCAGAGAACACAAGATTGAGACTTGACATACAAAATGGAAACTTCAGATTACTTTGGTTCACTTACAAATACAGGCCTAAACCATACAATAATTGCAACAAAAATGATAATATAATAATATAATTAATATATTATAATATAATAATAATTATAAATAATACAACAAAATTGTTTTATGAAACAATAAAAATCAATACAAAAATTATAATAATTCAATATATTACAGTAAGAGTCAATAAAAACCTATTAATGCTATAATATAAAATAGGGGATATCCAAAACCAAAAACTTGCTACCAAAATAAAAATTTTAAAGCTTATCCTAAGTCTGAGCTCACTTAGAAAAGCCAGAAATAATTGGGGAAGGGAAGGGAATGCATATATAGAGAGACAGATATCTATAAATCTCTCTCTCTCTATATATATATATGTATAGAGAGAGAGAGAGAGAGAGAGAGAGAGAGAGAGAGAGAAGAAAAACTGGGGATTTTGCTACAAGACAGGATGGATGTGTTCCAATCAGCGGGCCTGGTTGAACTTCATGCAAGGGTGCTGAAGGAATTGGCTAGTGTCATAGCCACAACAGAGCCACTGGCATGTCTGTTTGAGCAGTCATGGTGCTCCAGTCAGGTCCCAGAGGACTGGAAAAGGGGCAGTTTGGCCCCTATTTTCAAGAAGGAGAGGAGGGAGGAACTGGGAAACTATAGGCCAGTTAGTCTTACCGCTATCCTTGGGATAACTCTGGAAAAAGTCATTAAGGATCACATATGTGGGAGCCCAGCAGGGAAAATAATGCTAAAAGGAAATCAGCACAGATTCACTGAAGGTAGATCCTACCTGATTAACCTTGTTTCTTTTTATGACCCGATCACAAAATGCTTAGATGCAGGAGTTGAAGTAGATGTCATCTACCTAGACTTTAAGGCCTTTGATACAGTATCTCATTCTGTTCTTGTAAATAAGCTGACAGGCTGTGATATGGATGATTACACAGTTAGGTGGGTTGCAAATTGGTTTAGAGATCGCACCCAGAGAGTGTAGGTGATGGATGGGTTGATATTGACCTGGAAAGATGTTGGCAGCGAGTCCCACAAGGCTTGGTCCTCAGACCGGTGCTATTCAATGTCTTCATCAGCAACTTGGATGACAGCATGGAGAGCACCCTGTGCAAGTTTGCAGATGTTACCAAATTATGTGCCAAAGTTAATGTATCGGAGGTTAGGGAATGGCTCCAGGCAGATCTGGACAGGTTGGAAAACAGGGCAGAACCAAACAGAATGCAGTTCAAGAAAGACAAGTGCAAAGTGTTGCACATTGGCCAAAAAACCCCCACACCAACACACTTACAGGCTGGAGAATAACCATCTCAGCAGCACAGCAGCAGAAAGGGATCTTGGAGTCATAGCTGACTCCAAGATGAACATTAGTTGTCAATGTGATGAAGCAATCAACAAGGTTAACCACACTTTATCATGCATTAGCAGATGCATGACAAACAGGTCCATGGAGGTGATGCTTCCCCTCTATTCACCACTGGTCTGGCCACAGTTGAACTACTGCATCCAGTTTTGAGCATCACACTTCAAGAGGAATGCAGAGAATCTTGAGAGGATTCAAAGAAGGGCCACTTTTATGGTCAGAGGCCTGCAGGCAAGGCCCTACAAGGAGAGACTGAAGGACCCAGATCTCTTAGCCTTCACAAGAAAAGGCTGAGAGGTGATCTTGTGGCTGCCTATAAGTTCATCAGGGTGAGCAGCAGGGAATAGATGTTCTGTTTGCTAGGGCACCTTCTGGAGTAACTAGGAACAATGGTCACAAACTGATGGACAGCAGATTTAGGCTGGAGATTTGAAAGAACATCTTCACAGTAAGGGTTGCCAGAATCTGGAATGGGCTTCCAAGGGAGGTGGTGCTCTCCTCTACCCTGGGGGTCTTCAACAGGAGACAAGCACCTATCTGGGGTCATCTGACCCCAGAGCTCTTCCCTGCCCAGGGCAGGGGGTCAGACACGATGACCTACTGAAATCGCTTCCAACCGTATCATCTATGAATCTATAAGTTCAGTATTAGATGGTAAGAAACAAATGTTAAAATTTTAAAGATGCAGTCTGATATATATAGATATATACATATGTTTTTCAAGAATTGAATTGAGGACCATAGGACACACTCTTCTCTTAATTAACAGCAATGTTCATTTTTTTATACCTGCTGCTGGTATTAAAATAATTTTCCATGTACCCAGTTCACAGCCTTTGTAGCCACAAATAATCAAATCTTGTGTTTATCCTGTTTTTATTTTGGTTTATACTTTTACTGTTCTCTGGTTTACCAAATCCCCCAAAGATTACAGGATTACAGATATCTGTAGTCACTGTTTGCTGATCAACTCTTACTGCTACTTTAGCTTTTCCCTTCTTACACAATGGAGATGCTATTTTAGACCCAGAACATATATAATCCTTTCTTTTTTTCCTGCTCTATAGAACAGACATCATCTTGTTATCTATTTTACTCAATTTAGAAAGTGAATATCCAAAACCTAAAACTAAATTAGACTAAAAAAGTGTTAAGACTAGATGGAAAAGAACCTAATGGAAGGCAGAAACTTTTTTTTTAAGTTTACAAACTGGCGTTCAAAATAATGGCGTGTATGTGAGTGCAGTCTACACTAGATCTCTCTCTCACCAGGGAAATCTATGTTGATATCTCTACTTTAATCCAAGGTAACAGTAAATAGGGAGGCTATAAAATTATGCAGGCAGTTATCTTTCAGAGTATACAAGATGGAAACAGATGCTATGGATACACTGACAATTCCCGCTGGCTTCCAGTAATGGCAATGACAAGGCAAGCAGCTGCAGGGCTGTGTCAGCACAGCCTTCACTCACCCGCCTGCTGCTAAGGGCCATATCTGGTGGGGACCCAGGACCCTGGACTCCATAGCAGGCCCCATCTCCTCCTAGCTACATGTCTAAATTGGTTGGTCCATGAGCCATATGCTTGACACTCCTGCTTTAAGGAATGAGTGCTTCTGTAGGATTAACCCATTAAACCCATTAAATAAGGTTCCCTGGACAGGGGCTCCCATACTATTTCTTGCCCCAACGCCAGCAGCATGAGACTATAGCAGGGAACCCAGGGTAGCTGCCACACACAGGGATAATGACAACTGCTGTGATAATCACAGTCCCACAGCTGTAGTGAAGTTCATTTTTTCACCTTCCACTCTTTGTTAGCACCCATGAGGGTTGCCCATCACCCAGCCCTAATTATGCTACTGCCCAACAGTACCTCAAAATGAAAGAAGCTAAGCTGTCAGGAAAATGTCATAGGTCTGACAGCCTCTGGTAATGTCCTCAGTGGGGGTCAGGGTTCTTTAGTGTGAAGAATCCATGCAAATTACCACAAACATTGGTGCTTCAACAGGACATGTGCATTAGTCTGAACAGACATGGATATTCTTTTTAAAATTAAACAGCATGCATAACTGACTCTGGAAGTATTGGTAAAATGACAGAAGATATTTAAAGATGACAAAATGAAATACATTTGCTATGATTTCACTATGAAATTTACTGAAGGAATTAATAGGAAGAACTGACTTTTTAAATTAATTGTAATAAAGACTTAAAAACAACCTATTAGAAAAATGCACACTGTATATTAATAAAACATAAGAATAACTTCAAACTGTACATCAATACTTTAGTAAACTGCACAGATGGTTAATACTGCTTAGACCAACACCACGGACACTGGTATGTGCTCAGAGTGGGTAGAAATGATGAAAACTGCTAGGTGACTCTCACGTTAGAGAGTGAGGGAACACTTCTAGAGCAAGACAAGGTGTCAATGCCACCAAAACAAGGTGTCAAAGAGCTGATTTCCATTACAGCTCATTAAATTAGTACCTGTCATTGTTTAATACATGCAATGTGCTGTAATTATGCCACATTAATGTATGTATGGACACACTCCCTATGAACTATATCCTATATCCATTGCCTCATAATTTCAATGACTGTGCAGAACGGACCCACCTAACTGTGACCCACTATGCTAGAATATTTTGTCTTCAAAATTTAACTTCTTTCTTTCCTGAAAAAACAAACAACTACTTCCAAATCTAAAAGGTAAACCATATTTTTTCTTTGGTGTGTTTTACTTAGATTGTAGTTATACCTTAACAATGTCACATTTACCCGCCTTGTTTAAATAATTAATTTAAAATATACATTTTTAATTTGACAATTTTAAAATGCCAATAACACATTTTAATTCTCAATAAGTACTAGGTATACCTGTTCCAGATATTTTACATAATGAGGCATAAAACATAATGCTATCACTCCAGGTGAAGATATTATCATAATTTTCTTTAATATTCTGCTAATCCTCAAGTATGATGATTGTATAGAGGACAGAATTACCATATTTACTTGAATCTAAGTTGAGGTTAACCCCCACCCACCTCTCTTCAGCATGGGGGGCAAAGCTCCTCATCTAAGACTTGTATACAAAGTTGAGCAGGGGCAAATGGCTGCTGAGACAAGGTTTGGCCCTGCCTCTTATCCCCTCTGCTTCTTCCCCCCAGCCCTGGCCCCCTTCTCACCCTTAATGTCAAGTGCAGCTTGACTCTTAGACTGGATTCTTAGAAGGAAAACTCTGTCCCTTGCACAGACAATTGTTGCTGCATGGCCCAACAACGGCTGCTTGTTCATGTGCTGTGCTGTCTGACCTGGCTGGGAACAAGCCCAAGCAGTCTGACAGTAAGGGGTGGGGAGTGGGGAGACACTGTAGGGTTGGTGCGGGGAAAGGGGCAGAGACTGCAGAGAGCTGGGGTAGGGGGTGCAGATGGGACAGAGGCAGTAAGACTGAAGCAGAAATAAGTGGGTGAGCAGAAAGGAAGGAGACTACCTGACCCCCGTGAACCACTTCTTACCCTGATGTAGCAGTGTTGGGGAGGGCACATAAATTTAAGAAAACCCTCCGATAATTAGACTCCAAACCTGAAAAAATTATATAAAATTAATAATTTTCCCATATATAGAAACTAATTACTGGGAGTTTCAGCTCAAATTGAGGCTTGTCTTATATTTGAGCAAATATGGTATATTGTGCAAATAGGGTATATTGTGAACTAACTGGAATAAACACATCATATTTTTGAACCACTGATACTAATTTAGAATATCTAATTCTGTACTATTAGAATATGAAACTATTGGAACTTGTATGCATAATTCCATGATACTCTCTCTCTCTCTCTCTCTCTCTCTCTCTCTATATATATATATATGTGTGTGTGTGTGTGTGTGTGTGTGTGTGTGTGTGTATTTCTTATTTTACAGAAATGCAGCATTTCAAAGGCTCTTTAACTGTTTTACACAAGTGACAGTAAGAATTCTGCTTTATTTATGCACAACATTCTTTCAATTAATTTCAAGCCATTTAATCTTAGTCTTTCAATTGTTTTTCTTAACTGGGTTAGTTACCATATCACATAAACTCTTCTCCATGCCAGAGGTGCATTTTCTTATGGCCCATGAGATGATAATAGAATTTTGCAGTTTTTCATTAGTTACTGTTGACATTTTTTGAAGATAATACAATTTTGCAGTTTTTCATTAGTTACTGTTGACATTTTTTGAAGACGGTTGAAGATTTTTTGAAGCAATCAAGAAACAGGCTCAATGTAGCTTAAAGCCTAGTTTTTACCTCCTAATTTAAAATTATTAGACTAAGTATTATGACTTCATTCTACTAATATCACCTATAAAGCATCTGGGACAGGACATTCCTCATAGCTGAATTAAGTTGTATCACAAAGCTAGTGAGTAAGATTTTCAAAAGCACATGGTATTAGCTTAATTCTATGCCAATTGAATTCAATGGAATGTGTCTAGAAAACCTCCCAAGAATTGCAACATTAACATACTAGAGAGGCTTGTATGCTACCAGTGGCCTCAATGAGTGATACTGTCTGGAGTTTTGTAATACTGGTAGATTCACCTATGGTGGAAACATCAAGAGAGGGGTTTCCAGACTAATAGTGATTGAAAAACAAAAATGAAAGTCCTCAGTGGTGAAGCAGGCAGATGTAGATGAGGGAACACTGGAATATTTCACAATGGCTGCAAAGGCAGATGAAGGCTGCAGCCAAACAGAAACTTCTGGTCACCTAAGTGTTCCTTGCCATTGGATTAAGGTTTTTTCCCCATGATGTACCATGCAGTTGCTGGTGCATAATGTCATCCTCACATTAAACACAAGCATCTTCCATCAACAGCAAGTCTTACAATGATGGAAGATTGGTCACAGAGTGGTGCTACTGATGATCTGAAGTCGCTCGTCACAGACCTACACAGAGGTGACAATTATATGATGCTCATTCTGTACATGGAACTGAGATAGGTGTGCAATTCAGCAGCTGCAGTCATGACTGAGAAGGCCTATTTAGGATCCACTCTGCCCACCCCATGTGGGCTGGGGGAGGGGCTAAAAAAGGTGCCCTGACTGAAAAGTTATATCCAGTGGAATCACTGTCTGCAATCTGAATCAAGAAATCAATTTTGCTATCTGGAATGTTGTACCCTGATGGACAACCTTAACAGTGAGTGATAAGAGACAAGAACAGTACTAGTGGCCAGAAAACTTTCATGATTTAATATTGATATTGCTGCACTTAGTGATACCAGTTGTGCAGAGGAGACAGCTCACAGAGCATGGTGGTGACCACACCGTCTTTTGGAAATCAAAAGTTGAAAGAGGCAGATATATGCATGCCATTGGTTTTAGTAGCGCTACCAAGACCATAACTACTACTCAGATACTAGAATGTCCAGTTGGCATCAATGAGCATCTCAGGATTCTTTTTCTTCCGCTGATAAATGGATAACATGCAACATTCTTCAGTCTATATGCCTTTGAAGCAGAAAACTAAACAAAGAAAGTTTTTTAACTTAAACCAAGCCCTGTCATGCCCCCAGAGAAGATAAGATAATTCTGCTTGGTAATTTCAGTGCTAAAGTTGCAGGGACTCTGAGGTATGGAAAGGAATATTTGAAAAGGAAGAAGTGGGGAAAGTCAGTTCAAATGGAATAGCCCTCCTGAGCAAGTGTTTGGAACATGACTCATCATAACTTATTTTATCAAACCAATAAATGGAAGACATAATGGATGCATCTCCCCTCATAACACTGGCACTACATCGTGGTGAGCAGCTGTGACCAGCATGAGGCCCATATCACCAGAGCTATGACTAGCACACATAAATGATGAACTGAAGGTTGCTTGATACATTCCATCGCATCCATTCATATTGCCCAAAAATGGTGCAAGTAAAAGAAGCAACCAAGGAAGAGTGTTTGAAAGACACGACTGAAAACAATCATTTCCAGCAGTACCTTTGGGCATTTGTATATAACATGGGTTTTACTTTGCCCAAAATTGAAGTGGTGTTTTAAAAAACCTTGTGCTTTGTACACCAGTGTCTGCCCGATCCTTACCTGTCTCTAAAGTGGTGGGGGGGGAGAGTGAGCTGCTGGTGGTCTGAGTGGTCCCTGAACTACAGGGGTGGAGGGGCCTGGTGCTTCCCTCTGCAGTAGGGGCACTCCCCTCCCCAGGTGGCACTTGCCCATTGACACCTACCTTGGGCAGTCCCTGAGGGCACCACAGCCATGGGCCCCTGCACAGCTCAGGCAGGCAGGCAGGCTCCAGGGAGGCAGGGGAGAAGATTAGTCTTTCTGCTTTTTTTTTTCCCTTTCTGTGGAGCCTGCCTTCCTGGGCTGCCTGAACAGTTTGCCTGCACAGCTCCTGAGCCACACAGAGGCTGGTGCTTCCCTCCATTAAACAAAAGTCAGGCTGTAAGGTAGGAAACTAAAACTTCTTGGAGATGTTTTGATTTCAGCACCCCAAAGTCATTTAAGGCACATTATGCCACTGAATGTGCTACAGCAGCTGGAATTAATGTCCAATGCACCGCTGAATGTGCAAACAGCAATGCCATTCAAGCAGTGCAAAAAGTATTTAACCTGCTTTAAACACACTTTAAAGAGTTATCTACAAATGCCCTTAGTGAGAAACTCTCCAACCTCTCTCATGATTGTGACACCTTGATTACTGGGAGAGCCTTAAGAAAGGCATCCAGGAAGCACATGAAGAATCTCCAAGCTTATCTACAAAGTAAAACAGCAGGACTGGTTTGATGAAAGTGATAAAAAAATTTAAGTACTCATTGACACAAAGAGGAGGGCCTTCAAAACTTGGCAGAATCACATCAATTCCAAAAAGAATCAAGAAACTTATCACTACACTAAAATAGAAATCCAGAGGAAAACTTGAGAGCAAAAGAACAAGTGGTGGGAGGACAAAGCAAAAGAGATCCAAAATTTTGCTGACAGCCATCATGCATTGTTTCTTCAGTGCAGCCAGAGATATCTGTGGATCAAGCACACAAGGAGCCATGTACCTGAAGTCCAAGGATGAAGCAACACTTTTTAAAGACAGCTCTACCACCAGTGCATTGTAGAAGGAATACTTTCAAGAACTTCTGAACTGAGATTCTAATGTTGAAGACAATGCCATCAAATCGTTCTACAACACCCCATTACGGACTAACTTGCAGACTCACCAATCAGTCAAGAGGCCTTGAAAGTCACTGAGTAGATGAAGAACAAAAAAAAACCTCATTCACAAACAACATGCCATTATTCTGAAAATCTGGAAACATGAACAGATTCCCAGTGACTTGAGAGATGACAGAATCATTATAGTATTCAAGAAAGGAGAAATTACAGAATTGCAGAAATTATTATATTGTGTGTGGCACTACACTCCTGTCAAATCTAAATCCAAGATAATCAATACCTCATTTACTGATCTTCAGTACTCTGATGATTGTGTCCTGTGTGCCCACTCAATTGAACAGATACAGGTTACTGTCAGCTGCTTCTGTAAAACATATTAAATGCTTCAAGACCCCTTAGCCCGGGAGGTCTGCTGCATCCTGGAAGCCAGTACTGGGGACATAGCAGAAAGGATCCCAAAGCTCATCCAGCCCACCACTACCCTATGGTCCTTATCCATGTGGGCTTGAATGACACAGCTCGGACCAATCCTGAGCATGTCATGAATGGATACAGGGCTTTGGGAGTGGGGCTTAAGGGGTTGGGGGCACAGGTGGTATTTTCCTCAATCCTCACAGTTTCAGGTCATAGGCTGAGGAGGGAGATGAGCATTGAGGCAGTCAATCAAAGACTGTGGTGCTGGTGCCATCATGAAGGCTTTGGCTTCCACAATCACAGTCCATTCATTAGTGAGAGAGGCAGTGGTGTGTTGGGAAGAGATGGCCTCCATCTCACTTCACTTGGAGGGAAACTCTTCTTAGCCAGAATGGCTGACCTGCTTGACTGGATTTTAAACTAACCCTGCCAGGGTATAGCAGGACTACCACCAAAGCAAGCCCACTGGGCAACTTCTGCAAAACCAGCAGGCTAAGACACTCAAGGGAATCTATCTCTACCCCAGCCCTGGAACAATGTCCTCCTGGGAGTGCAGGGAAGATTAGGGCTTCCAATGGGTCACTTATGTGCCTGCACACCAATGCCAGGAGCTTGTAGAACAAACAGAAGGAACTGGTCATCTTGCTAAACAAGAATAACTATGGTCTCATAGGGAAAATGGAGACCTGGTGGGACTTCACTTATGACTGGGCCACAGTATAGATAGCTATACCCTATACAGGATAGATTGTGTGGAAAAAGGGGTGGGGGTGTAGCACTCTATGTCTAGGAAAGCTACACATCCCTGCAGGTTGACATTGGTACCCAGGGAGCATGACTGGAGACCCTCTGGGTTAAAATACATAGAGAACATGAGGAAACAATGATGGGAACCTACTACAGACCTCCCAATCAAGATCAAGAGCTTGATCAGGAATTCACCAAGGAACTGGCTGAGGCTGCACGCTTGCGTTGCATGGTTGTCATGGGGACTACAACTACCCAGACATCTCATGGGAAGACCACTTGGCCAAATCTGAACAGTCACAACGTTTCCTCACATGTGTGGATAAGCTCTATCTGACTCAAAAAGTCTAAGCATTGACAAAAGATAAAGCTCTGCTCAACCTGGTACTGGCAAACAGGGATGATCTAATCAGTGACATAATGATCAAAGGGAAGCTGGGAGACAGTGACCACGAGCTGATCACTTTCACTATCCACCACAAAGATGGCAAGTCAGCAATGAAGAAGTCCTCAACTTTAGGAGAGCTGACTTTGACAAGCTCAGGAGGCTTGTTGGTGAGGTCCTAAGGGATTACAACTTAATGGGGAGGGGAGTTCAGCATGAGTGGTTACTCCTCAAGGGAGCAATCCTGAAAGCACAAGTGATGTCCATCCCATCTTGGAGGAAAGGTAGCAAAAGGGCACAGTAACCCCCTTGACTCTGCAGGAAAATTGTGGACCTCCTGAATCTAAAAAGAGAGACCTATAAAGGATGGAAGTCAGGAATCACTGCAAAGGAGGAATATTCTGCACTGGTCCGGACCTGTAGGGAGCGAACCAGGAAAGCCAAGGCTCCAACTGAACTCTAACTGGCTACACATATCAAGGACAATAAAAAGTTATTTTATAGATATACGGGGAATCAGAAGAAAAGCAAGGATAACACTGGACCCCTGCCAAACAAAATGGAAGAACTGACAACTGACACCCAGGAAATAGTCAACCTGCTTAATGGGTATTTTGCGTTGGTTTTTCACCAGCCCAAAGGGACCACCCTGCTTCACATGGTGAGAGATGACTAGGGTGAGGGTAAATTTATACCCTATATCATTGTAAACCATGTAAGGGAACACCTTGAGAAGCTAGACACCTTCAAGTCATTTGGTCTGCATACTTTGCATCCCAGGGTACTTAAGGAGCTGGCAGGCATCATAGTATCATAGTATCATCATAGGCAGGCATCTTGGGCCGAGAGGTCTGCTGCCTGCCTGGAGCACGGGTTCGGGACGTCACGGAGAGCATCCGGAAGATGGTGAGGCCCACAGACTACTATCCGCTAGT
>JAGPOW010003642.1:44987727-45037754 GCA_030014935.1 Caiman crocodilus
TCCTGTGACCCCAGCACTTGTTTCCTGCCATTGGCAGGGGGTCAGACTAGATGGCCTGCTCTAGGCCCCTTCTGACCCTAGTTACTATGAAACTATAGCTCAGCCACTGAATAGGATCTTTGAGAACTCATAGCACTCAGGTGAAGTGCCTGAAGATTGGAAGAAGGCCAATATAGTGCCTATCTTCAAGAAAGTGAGAAAATGAGATCCAGGGAACTACAGGCCTATCAGTCTGACATCAATCCCTGGGAAGATCTTGGAAAACAATTGTCAAAGAGACAATTCTTGACAAGCTGGCTAATGGCAACATTCTGAGGGGCAGCCAGCACGGGTTTGTTGTGGATAGGTCTTGCCTGAGCAATCTTCATCTCCTCATATCCTTCTATGACCAGGTGACATATCACCTTGACAAGGGAGAAGAGATTGACATCATATATCTGGACTTTAAAAAAGCCTGTGATCTAGTGTCCCATGATCTCCTCATGGAAAAATTGGCCAACTGTGGCCTTGGCTACATCATATTTCGATGGCTGGGGAACTGGCTCCAAGGTCAGAACTGAGGTCAGAGAGTGGTAATCAAGGGGAACAAATCATCATGGTGCTCTGTGACCAGTGGTGTTCCCAAAGGCTCCATTCTTGGAACTATACTCTAACGAATTTATTAACCATGTGGACATTGGATTCTGAAGCAGACTGACCAAGTTCACTGATGACACCAAACTTTGGGGTAAAGCATCCACACTTGAGGATAGGCTGGTAATCCAGGCTGACCTTGACAGGCTCAGAAAATGGGCAGTTAAAAACCTGATGATGTTCAATACTAAAAAATGCAAGGTACTCCAGCATCACACTTAGAGGCTCGGCAGTGTTATGCTCGCTAGCACCATGGTCGAAAGAGACCTAGGGGTCATGATTGACCACAAGATGAACATGAGCCACCAACGTGATGTTGCAGCTGGTAAAGCAAGCAAAACTCAGGCTTGCATCCATAAATGCTTCTCAAACAAATATCTGGGTGTCATCCTCCCACTGTACTCGAGCTTGGTGAGGCTGTAGCTGGAGTACTGCATCCAATTCTGGGCTCCACAATTTAAAAAGAATGTGGAAAAGCTTGACAGGGTCCAGAGGACAACTTTGTGCATTATCAGAGGGCAGGAGAACAGGTCTTAAGATGAGAGGCTGAGAGCCATGGGACTTTTCAGCCTGGAAAAGTGCAAGCTCAGGGGAGACTTACTGGCTACCTATACGTATATAAAGTGTGTACATCAGGATCTGGAGGGATGCCTGTTCACCAGAGCACCCCAAGAGATGATGAGATCAAGTAGTAACAAATTCCTCTAAGACCATTTTAGGCTGGACATAAAGAAAAACTTCTTTACTGTCCAAGCCCCCAAGGCCTGGAATAGATTTCCTCCAGAAGTGGTGCAAGCACCTGCTCTGGACTCTTTTAAGAAGGATTTGGGCACCTATCTTAACTTTAAGATGCTTTGAGAGTACTTAGAAAAGTCTAATATCCTTTAACATGTGAATGCTCCTTTTTTAAGTACTTTAGAAAGATTTAAAGTTAATGTCTAACACTGTCACTGGGCTGCTGACACCACAGCTACTGTCCCAATTACCATTGCAATTACTGACCTTGCAATTCTGGTCAACAAGGATCTCCTGTAGGCTAGATTTTGCCCAGGGCCCATGGTGACTTTGAAACCCCTGGAGTATATAATATATTTGACAATAAAGAATAATTGGCTAAGATACATGAGCAGTTTCAAGAAAAATGGCCAGAACCTACATCTATGTTGCTGGGCTGAGTCTCCTGAGAAAGAATTAGGATCCCTCTTGCTTGGTCTCCTTCTGGCCCTATGACTCTTTCTAATTGGAGGTCCCTAGCTACCTCTAAGAGAGAGGCAGAGTGGAAGGTTCTCACACCCCTGACTGGACCGTGATTTGGGGTTTAGGGAACTTTGCAGAAACCTAGGAGATATGGGTAGAAATCTCCTGAAGCAGGGGGTTGGGCTAGATGACCTCCTGAGGTGTCTTGCAACCCTAATTTTCTATGATTCTATGAAGCTGAGGGATCTATAACCTGGATCCTGTATGTCCTGAGCAAATAAATATCTACTCAGTTGTCCACACAGAGCATGAGGATCCTTCTTAGGTTGCTATCCATGTAAAATGGCCTGCCTGCTCCATTCAGATATCCTGCTAAGATTTGCATACCTTAGGGTATTAGGTAAAAATAGGAGTCTAAGCAAACAGAAGATCCTGTTTAAATTTCTCAGTGGAATAAAAGAGGAACCCCACATCTCCTTAGGACTGTCTTTGGAAATGCCTAAATGCTTCCCATTGAAATGAATGGGAGGGCTACATGCCCCTGAAGGGTGGAAAAGAATTCACTTCCAGGAACACATGAGCTGAGTATTTGCTCCCCATTTAGGATGTAGGAAAACTACACATTTACTGATGGAAGTAGTCTGTTCCTGATTCTGGCTGTGTGTATCAGTAACTTGCCAGCAACTATGCAGTACACAGATGAAACAGTACTTACCTTGAGGTATCTTAACATTTCAAAATGGCAGCAGGGATGCTTAAACTAAAGCTCATCAAGCAGAGGCTGGCTGAAGCATGCTAATTAGCATGCTCCAGCAGACTTGATTAATCAAGTCTTCTCTGACATGCCGCAAGTATAGTGTGTTGGAGCAGCCTCCCCGCAGGCATATAGGGATATCCAGGGAGCATCTACACATGATATTCATGTGCATGAATAAACTGGAGCTTACTGCTCTAGAGTTTTTTGCTCCCGGATGTACTGTTTGAGCCATGAGCCCAGAAGCAAAAAACTCTGGAGCATGTTGCTCTGCAGTTTATTCATGCACAACACCTGGAGGGGCCCAGGCTGGCAGGAGACCCTAGGAGTCAGCCTGCCAGTCCAGGGTTGCTCCAACCAGGCTCCACGTGCTGTGGAGTGGCTAGCTGGGGCACAAGTGTGCTTCAGCGCAGGTGTTGCTTGCCAGGTAGCCTCACATTCAAGCCTTCTCTGCCCCAGCCAGCCAGAGCAGCATCTACATGTGTACTGCTATGCACAAAAAAAACAACATAGAAAGTAAAGACATTCTGCTGCAAAGTTTATTAGTTTTATGCAACCTAATAGGGGTGCACTTATAGACACAACTAATTAGTCAACTGCACAGTAGATGAATTGTGTAGATGTGACCAGTTTTGGAACGTATATTGTGAATAGAAAGGAATCTGCAAACAGAATTTACTCAGGCTAAGATTTCAGAGGCCTGAATTCTTTATATTGAATAAAGAGACAAATTTACAAAATAAGGCTTAAGTGCTTTATTTTTATAGGCATGTTACAGCAAAACAAGAAAATAAATCTACAACATAAGGCTAAGAAAAACAAAGCAAAAAAACCCACCCTGTTACTCGGTGGCAAAAAAAAAATCTACATTATGAACAGATCATTTTGATATATGTGAAATGCTAGTTTAATGAAGTAGTTGCAATAATATTCAAATTAGAAAAGCTGTACACTGTGATGAATTAGGGATTTTTTTTAAGTTTTGCTTTTCATTTATTTTTTAAAAGTTTTGTTTTTTTCATTCTTCAAAAAGCATAAAAATAAGCAATTATTAGAGTTGGGCAAATGGATTTTTAATATATTCAAATAAGATCATCACTCCTAGAGCCCCAGAAATTTATGTTGAGACCAGTGCTGTTTAATATAATAATAAATGAGGGTGAATACCAAGATAGGCAAGTTTGAAGATGACAAATATATTCAAGTAGTAAGGAGCAAGGCAAGTGGTGAAGAACTACAGAAACATCTGGAAAAACTGATCTAAAGGGCAGTAAAATGACAAATTAAATCTCATGCTGATAAGTGAAAAGTGACAATCATGGCAAAAATACACATACATGGTGATGGGCTCTACACCAATTTTTAGCACACAAGAAAGATCTTGGAGTCTTTGTAGACAAGTCATAAAAAAATCACCTTTGTGTTCAGAAGCAAGCAAAAAAGGATTAGGAATTATGAATGGAACTGTTAACAAAAGAAAAAGTATCTTTATACCCTTCACAAATCTGTATTGTTTCCACATCTTGAATAATGTGTAGAGTTTTAGTCTCTACACCTCAAAAATGATATAGGGCATATGGTCTATGGGTCATCCTGCAACCTTGATGGGGAGGACCTACCCACCACTACAGCCAAATAAATGCCCAGGTGATAGCAGTGACATTGGAGTCCCAGGAGCACCAGAGGAAGAAGCCCAACACTGCATCTTGTTCCTGCAGTGGAAGCCAAGTACCTGTGATGATAAGCTTCTTCCAAAAAACATGTCTTTGCCACAAAGAGGTTTAAGAACTTCTGATCACTGGTGTGAAATAATCCTGGCTTTTCCAATGCATAAACATTATAACGATTCTTGTTTCAAAAAAGAATGAGATATTTATTCTGATATTTTAACAATAAACAGAGACATCTCTGAGACTTGATGGACTACCTTATGAAAAGCTGGATTTGCAGAACAAAGGTTCCCACAATTCCCACCCCCTTAACTTGTGATGTTACCCATTTGCTAAGAGGGCAGAGAGTTGTATATGTGCTTGCTCACAGAAAGACTTTAGAATCTATTTCAAATACTGCTTATACTGCTTATTTAATGAAATGCTCCCTCTCATAATTATAATTAAGAAAAGAGTCAGTTCTGCTTGTAAAGTAAGATTATACTCAACTCACTTTACTAGAAATGTTTATAAGATATTCTTTATAAACTAATTATATCAATAGTATGGAATGTCATCGTTCATAAAATAAAAAGGGGTATGAAGAGTTTATTGAGGAACTCTGAGATAATCACCCCTTAAAACACTGAAAACTAGTTCCCACTGGGCACATCTACACATGACATTTACTGCAAAGCTTCCTAATTAGTTTTGCAGAAAATGTCTCAGTATCTCTATGTGCAGTCCTATTAGGTCACAGTAACTAATAAACTCTTCATCAAGTTAGTAACTTGTAAATACAAGTACTATCCTGTGGCGGACTTTTTTAGGGCACAGCACCATACGTGTAGACACTGACATGGCTGGCTTGGACATGGGGATACTTCAGTGCAGGACTACCTGCTACCTAGCCCTTCACTGAAGCACCCTCGTGCCCCAGGCAGCCCCTTTACAGCACGCTGAGCCAGTGGGGAGCAGTCCTGGGCTGCTCTGCTTTGGCTGAACATGCTGCAGTACAGGGCATATGTTGAAATGGCATGCATCAGAGTAATAAGCTCCGGTACAGTACATACTGGAGTTCATTGATTCAAATTAATTGTATGTATAGTTGTGCTCATTGAAAACTAATTCTCACCGTGTGTAGTGTGGTGCCCTTCAAAAAACACCACGTATTCCTCAAAAATATTTTATGGTTCACAGAAATGAGCCATTTCTGAAAAGTGATTATTTAAATATAAAGGGAGAGAGAGAAAACAGGTATACCCTATCACAAACAGGTAGCATTTGAGATTTCACCAGGATCACTAGCTAACATTTTAACTGCACTTTCAAGTCTTTTATATAAAGTATCTTAAATTATTTCAGGACAAGGTACACATATCATATTTTCTCACATATAACATGCTTCAAAATGTGATATGCACCTTGTTTTAGAAAGGCAGAATAAAGAAACTATCTTTCCTTTCAGTAAGTATTTGAGTAGCAGAAGCCAGAGAGCCAAGCCCATTCATTTTTCTGCTTCCAGTGGATTGCTGTGGACTTTACTTTTGGTCTCATCTTGTAAGTGGCAGATCTACTCTTATACCATATTTCTTGCATACAATATGCTTTCTAAATTCCAGCAGCTAAGTTTTGTGAGGAAGCTGCATGTTGTACATGAGAAAATATGGTCATTTACATGGAACAACACTGGTCTTCAGGAAGGTGAGCTGGTCATCTAAAACTCTTTCTGTGCTACTAGCACAGCCACATGAAGCAGGGCGACATTTAAACAGGACACTTTCATGTATGATTTATTAGTACTGATTAGTCAGGGGTAACCATGTTATTTCTGGCATCAGAAAGACTATCATATCATAGTTTAAACATGGTCTAGGTAAGCTAGATATAATATTAATTTAGATGTAGTATTCAAACATGAGGTCAACAAAAGGCAACTTTGGAAGAGGAAAGTGAACGATGCTGTAAGAAATGGTTGCTTACCAAAAAGATGTCATAATAGAGCTCCAGGTTAAGTACAAGTAACAAACAACCAGTTAACATGTTTTACGTTCCTCTAGCACACAGAGTAGACAAACAGGTGGCAATACTCACAGAATATGTGCACTTAAAATAGCCATCCTATCTCTTTCCCAGAAACCTTCAACATGCATGATTTGCCAATATAACTTAAAGCCTTTAGTTTATAATTCCCAAATTCTCTCTTTTCCTTTCTATTTTTTCATTTTTTCTCCATCCCTGACTCATGAGTATTCCTCTAATATTGATATATCACATTCTCTTTTTTATCCTTATCTAGTGCTAATGATCATTTATCTCATTTCTTGTCTCTTCCTGGCTCTCTTCTATTTCCCTTTTAGCACTATTTTATATCCCAGTGTCTTATATTCTTATACCACCCTTTACTATCTCTGCATAATGTAGTCTATTAATACTTGTACCTATTGTCAAACTTCTCCATGAAACTGTTGCTTCATGCTACATGTGTTCTTCATTTGATTTCCCCTAGTCTCTCTCAATCTCTATCAATAAAAATATTTTCCCTCTGAATCTTTACTGAAGTTTCTGTCCTCCCATTTCATTTGTACCACATCCCTCTCTCTCTCTCTTTCGCTCTTTTTATACTCTTTTTCCCCCTCAGCATTCTGATCTCTTTTTGCCTAGTATATTGTGGCCTCTTCCTCTTATTGTCCTTAAGGTTTCTTCTTTTACCTTAACCCTACAACTGGAAGTCCATAAATATCATCAATCCAAAACATTACATAAATTAAAGCTTCTGTCTGTACACAAAATACCAGAATTGGAGCTAATATAGATATAAAAAACAGTTCCTTCTTATTATTGTTAATTTGTAAGTTTCCAACTCAAAATAATATTCTGAATTAAGTCTTTTATTTTTATTTCTGTATTTTTCTTAAAGGGGAGGTAACTAATTACAACATGTAATTAAATAACAAAATGAATAGTTATTTAGCTAGATTCAGAGGCAAAGGCAGAGGTGAGTCTCAGCTGATTTGACATATGTCTTAGTCTAGCTCTCCTGAAAACATTATTTAAATTACCTCTAGACTCCGATAGTTTGCTTCAATTCAAACTATAACAACATACAACTTAAATACCCTCTTTATGCATGTGTGGTAGGAAGGGGTATTTAAAGTTGCTGAGTACAAAGAAACGTTATCTCAAAATTACTGTACTAAAATTCAGAGTCTAGGGGACTGAGAAGCTCTCTCAAAGCCCATTCAGAAATGTGAGTCTAACTGTTTTAGTTACATGGGGGTTTGTCATAACTTAATTGACCCTGCAATTAAAAGACGTGAAATTATCACAATGAGCTAAGACTATGCAGAAAAAGTGCTGAATGGAAAATTGCTTCTTCCTTGCAGAGGTGTCTGAATAAGGTGAGCTGAGAGACTGTGATGAGAGTGCTAAAAGAAGTATACTGTTGCTGACCTTTGCCTACTGGAGTTAAGTGAGCAGAACATGCCGTTGGGAACTCAGTTTAGAGAAATGTTATATTTTTCTTCTATAATCTAACTGAAGGAGGAAAATACACTATTCTTCAGAGTATGGCTGGATTTGCAAATTAACTTCTTTCATTTTATTCTTACCTCAGTGTCCTCTGGAGGCTGCTCTTAGTAATAATTTGAGCTTACTAAAATGATTAGTAAGTTGTGAGTATGCATGCAGCATAATTCTAAGTGTCTTTGCTCCTATGCTGGGAATTCTCAGCATATATGTAAGGCTATAATTTTAGCTCTTTCTTCTACTCACTCAACATTTTGAGCTACCTCTTTAGTTTCATTATGGCTCATTAGCACTTGAAATTCTGCCTTGAATCATTTTTGGTTATCAAAGTAATCTCTTTCAAAGTAATTTTTAAGGAGTGTCTTTGAATATATGTAGCCACCTTAGATAGTGTTGACATGGAACCTGACTCTAGACATCATCTACGTGTGTATTAAGCTAGGAGGAACTTGTTTTATTACATATTATTTTAATAATTTATCTTTATAATGTATCTAGTGTTTCATTTGTTTGCTCATTTGTTTTCATAAGCTGTTGTGACCTCTTTTGGGGTAGGCAGCATATAAGTCTAACAAATAAATTACCAAACTATTCTTCAAAGTCTTTGGACAAGACATGTCTTTTTTAGTCTGAAAATGAAGTTATTTATGCATTGCCAGATAACTTAGATAGCTATCTAATTAATAAAAAAAGCATATACTTCGATGGTGTCTGTGCTCAGTGACTGAAAGTGCCTTGGCACAGCAGAATTTCCCGGGCACAGCACGATTCTTCAGTGCAAAAGTCCCTCAGTATGGCGGGAAAAAACCTTGGTGCAGTTATCAATCCCCACCAAACTTAGTGATAGCATTGTTTGAATGCACACTACCTGTTGGCTTGTTGTAAATGATTCCTACCTGGCAGCTAGCAATTGGCTCACTAGCTGTATAAAAGGTAGGGTAGTTTCTGCCCAAGTCGGAGAACTCCATGGTTACTTTAGAAGAGAGTTCCGCTTACATCTCGGAGCAAAGTTGGAGGCCTGATCACCCACCAATGACTCCCTGTCGCTGATCGTCCCGACGTACCCCGTACCCTGCATGCTCAGATTGTTTAGAATTCTACCCGGTTTGCAACTTTATGAACGGTACCTACACTGTGTCCATCGACGCGAGTCCCTGTACTTCAGTCTGTAAGTAAAGTTTTTTCAACTTCAAGCAATATGCTTTTGTGCCTAATTCTACTCCATCGGTCGAAGCGCCTATAACCCCATCCGGCTATACTTGGCCCCACAGATGGCTTCTTATTCTTATGCATAGCTATAGTATCAAGTGAACTTGTTACGTGTTTATGTAAAACATCTCTTACACAACAATGGTACTAGGAAATCATTACGTAACACTTGTATTAAGATGCAAAATCTGGGAGGAGGATTTGGGGATTCTGTCTCAGGGCCCTGTTATACATTCAAATTAAAGCTGAATAGAAAACAGGTATACAGTTGTTATACATTTTCAAGCATGAACTTTGTAGTTGGTTGGCTCTTCTAGCTGGATGGATATTTTTATGGCGTGATAACTACTTTACATGCATAGCTGGTCTAAATTTATTGTGTAATTAACCAATTAACTGCATAAAAAAATGTAACGTATAGTATGAGCTTCACTGACAGAATTCATATGGTTTAGCTTGAACATTTTATGTAATTAAATAAAGCAACTACAAACATTAATTTAAAATTTATCCCTCTGAGTCTAAATCTAAGGGAGTTGGACTTGGTATACTTTACATATTTAAGGGCAAGAAAATGGGAATAATAAAGAATCAATAACTAACAGGAATATAAAAGTATTAAAGTTAATGTAGGTCACTTGTTGCTTGAACTTACACATTTAAGAGTTGTAAGAAGGTAAAAATTAGGTTTGTCTATACAGGAAGTGGAATCAAGATAACCAAATCATACATAAATTCACACTTTCAGTTATTTTGATGCAAATTTGTGTACAAAGACTTATTTCAGAAGGTATGTTCTATATATATTATGTATATTTTAACATACATAAATTCAGTAAAACATTCAAGTATAGTGAAATAGGACTATCAGACTGCACAGAAAACTAGAACACAGTAAATTTTTACAAATTTATTTACTAATCAATTTAGTTAAGTTCCAAGCCTTGAGGATAAGTTAAGTCTCTTTCTGTATTGGGCATGTGAGTAACAGAGGCTGCATCTAAACAAGACACCAGTGCATAGTAGTTACTGCACATTTATTTAGTAGTTGTATAAATATAATAGCAATATTCTTCAGTAGCATTACATCACAGTTTTTGCCATGTGACACTACTGAGCAGTAGTATCAGACTACTGCACAGTCAGCATCTCCTGTAGACGCAACCAGAGTGTACGAAAGTACTTTGTATGGTCATGCCCATTATTCTTAATCTGTCCCATGTTCTTTAAGAGAAGCAGTTTGACAGCATCTTGTTTAAATAACCTAGGCCTGGGACTAAAGTTAAACATAAACTGGTATAAGTGATCAGAAACTGGTTCAAATCTGTAACATAACAGGGCTGTGTTAAGGCACTCCCACTGCTTTAACATCAAATGAGCTTTAGTTAAAGTGTCCCTACCACCATTTTGATACACTGGATGCTGAATAAACAAGGCACTGAAAGTGTTTTAATGTGAGTGATTCCCGAGAGTCACCCTAATTAAAATGCTGCCCCACCCCTACCCCCAGAGCACATGTATAGGTGCCATGAGACCTATACTGCAGAGCTAATTAGTAGGCCTGTGCGAATAGGGAAATATTTGATTCGGATTTGGATTTGGCTGATTCAGAGAAAAGTGATTTGATTCGAGGATTCAGATCACTGTCCCAAATTATTTGGCTGAATTGACTTCAAAAGATTTGGTGCTGTTTCAGATATTGGATCATAGACTATAATGGGAAATCACTGAAATACCTATAACTTTGTCATTTTTTGGCAGGCTTGGTTGACAAAAGCAGGGACGGTACACTCTTCTGAAAGCATGAAGTCTGCCAAGTTTCAAGGAGATGGGTGCAGGGCCTTCTAAGAAACTGTACCTCAAACTGCTGAAAGCAAAGCTCGTGACGTGTGACTTTGTGCATGTATTAAGGTGCAGTGGGATGAAAACAGCAGGGATGGTAGCCTGTAACAGGGGGTCTTCCTGGTGCTCTGGCAGAAGCATCTCACAAAAGGGACAGAAAGACTGCAGACAGAACCTTATGTGCTGTTTCTACATCCTTCTCCCAGAGCACTGTGATTGGAAGGGGACTCTGGGAAAGATCACAGTCACTGGCCAGCTACAGATGTCAGTCTCTCTCCCTCTGTTCCCCCTCCATCTTCTCAGTTTTTTCCCCTGAAAGTCTGCCTTCCTAATCTCCAAAACTTTTCTAAATCAATTCGGAGGCTCTGGATTCGGTGTTCCAGCCTCCGAATTGGGCTGAATCTTCTCTGAATCAAATCGGTGATGGAACCTTTGCACATCTCTACTAATTAGTCAGCTCTGCAGGAAACATCTTGTGTAAATGTGCCCACTGAGACTTAAAATAACAGATTTTAGAGGGGAAAAAAATATTGTTCAGTAGTACCATGGGATTGATCTGATGAAGATACACTGTTTCTTTTTTTTCTTCCAGCAAGCAGAAAGGATTGTGCTACAACTGGTACATTAATATTAGATAGTCATTGCTAATCACTGACTCAGATATCTTTTATGCTGTCTGCCACCAGCAATTTCAGGAATCAAACTGTATACACTTGGGTACAGAGAATTTTATAATATTCATTCTGCAGCCTGAAGAGCAATTTAGGCAGTAGAAGAATTTGTATGCTGAAATTAATTCTTGTTTAACTGTAGGACTAAAAATCTGCTTCTCATTCTAAAGGTGGACTGGACTCTTCAGTCTTTCTTCAGCCTAGAATACTGGTACTCAGCCAATGGACTGAGAACTTATGTTCCTACATTCAGTTTTTAAAAAGAGCATAAAGGCCTTTACATGAGTGATCTAAACCTTAAAATCAGTTTGTTGATTGTGAGACATGAAGAGTCCTGGCAGCCCAGGAAGATTTAAACCAATGTGCAATCTATCTTTCAGTCTGGAAGCTTGGTAGGAAATCAATTAGAAAAACTTTCTGAGAGTATATTTTATTCTAGTTAAAAAATAATTCCTTATCTACAATGCAGATAATTTGTATGACTGCTTAAAATCACCAGAAATGTTTTATAACTTACATATCTCATTAATATAACAAGTTCATTAAAGTAAATGAAGGTTAATTTAATCAACAGAGGTACTGTATTTGAATAGATTATTGCATTTGTCTTTTAATAGTTTATCTTTCATTATTCTATCTTCACGTTCTTAATAATTAGACTATCAAAGAGCTTTCATAAAGATACAGTACTTATAATATTATTGAAAATTTCACCTATAGCATTTATACAAAATGTTACAAACTTGGGGAAAGTACCTCAGGTTATGAAGCAAGAAAGTAATTCTTTATATATTACTGTGTGCATTTCTAAGGTCTTTACCATTTGGATGATTACATTATCTCAATTTTATATTCACTATTCAGGAGGTAAATGTCAGCTTGAATCACTGAATCTCAATTTTTACACCTTTCATTTTGGTTGATAGGCTTTTTACCTGTTGTAATTTATTGCTATTACTGATGAAAGTATAAAATGAAAAGCTGAGAGTGTAATCAAGGGTAATGGTGAACCAAATACCATATGATAATAAATCAGCAAGAAAAAAATACTCTAGAGATAAATGAAGATGTTTACCATTTCAGTTTGAATTCTGTTACAACAACTGTTTATGTAAAATACAAGTCTGAACAAAGAGAACTATATTTTCTTCTTCTATGTAAAATACTTCAGCATGTCTTGCCTCTTTATTACACAGAGCTGTGTAGACATCCCTTGAACTTAAGACCTGACACTTACGGTTTGTGCATGAATTCTGAATTCTTCTGGATGTAAATTTTCATTTTAAATCAAAATATATAATAGGGAAAGGAATATAATCCTATGTGAGAAAATACTGTGGCAAAAAGATATGTGAATTTTAAACACATTTATACTGTTAAAATCATAGCCTATGACTATCCAACTGTCCCTACTGTTTTCCTATTGTATTAATTGACTTTAAAATTAATACAATAGGAAAACATCGGCTAGCTCTTAAGTGAAGAAACTACAACATGAGCTGAGTAGAGTCAGTTACTGGGCATAGCTTACCTTCGTCCTCTTCGACATTTCATTCTTGTTTCATCATTAAATAAAATACAACTAAAAAAAATATTAAGGCAGTCAACATAAAGGCAGAACTCCCATAGCAAATCCATAATGGTGACCCTGATCCAAAACTTATTAATGTAAATGGAAAAACTCCCATTGAGTTTAATGAAGTTTTGAATAAGGTCTTTCATTAGGATTTGGACCACATATTGTCTAATATGCAAATAAATCCTGGTAAAAAAATGGTCATGCCCAGTTTTTATGTATCCCAAAGCCCTATATATCTTTTGTAAGTCTCTGCTGTGAAAGATTAATCATATATTAGATAACAGTCACTGTACCTTTGGATATTGTTTGACAGGAATCAGTACTCTCTCTGACAGCTTTATGTTTTTGTTGCTGATGACATCGAGGTATTTCTTTTCGTCATCTTCCTTTTTTCCGTCAGAACTCTGAAATTTTTCAATTTCTGAAAAAAATATGGAAAAGAAAATGTAATCAATGAAATGTTTAGTCTCATCCTCAGAAATTCTATTTACCATATCAATCCCATTTTTAAAATCCTTAAGTTAAAAGTTTGAGCTGCATACTAGCTCCACTTAAATCAGTGGGAGCCCTACCAGTCAATTAATAAAAACTAATATTTGGCACAATGATGGAGAGGAAAACTAGAGAAATAGAATTCAAAAGCCCTCAGTGGGTGAATCTACATGAGGCACTTACGGCAGTTACATAATTAGCTCCTCAGTAAAGCATCAGTGATTTACATGTGCTGAGCTATTAGGCTGGAGCAAACTAATAAACTCTGCCATAGGTTAGTACTCCAGATACAAGTACTATCCTATGGTTGAGTTTACTTCACCGGAACGCACATGAGATACTGGACAGGCTGGTTGGGGCATGAGGTTGGCTTGGAGTGGGGGGAAGCCTGTTGGCTAGCCCTACGCTAAAGCACCTTTGTGCCCCAGGCCCTCAAAAGCACACTGAGCTGCGTCAGAGCAGCCACAAGCTGGCAGGCTGCACTGCCCCTGTTCAACATGCAAACTGCCACCACCCAAGAGAAATGAACTCCAGTGCAAACTGTGCCAGAGTTTATTGCATCATATTAATACTCAAATGTAGATGTGAATCATAGAATCATAGAAGTAGGGTCGGAAGGGGCCTTGTAGATCTTCAAGTCTGACCCCCTGCCTGGGCAGGAAGAAACTGGGCTCAAATGACCCCAGCCAAGTAGGCATCGAGCCGTTTCTTAAAGACCCCAGGGTAGGAGCCATTACCACTTCCCTTGGAAGTTGGTTCCAGATCCTAGCCACCCTGACTGTGGAGTAGTTCTTACAGATGTCTAATCTGAACCTACTTTCCAACAACTTGTGGCCATTATTCCTTGTTATCCCAGGGGCTCTAGGGGAAACAAGGTCTCCCCCAACCCTTTTGGTCTCCCCTAGTGAGCTTATAGATGGTCAAAAGTTCCTCCACTGCCTTCTCTTGTGAAGGCTGAACAGGTTCAGGTCCCGTAGCCTCTCATTGTAGGGTCTGCCCTGCTGTCCCCGGATCATGCAGGTAGCCCTCCTATGGACCCTCTCAATGTTGTCCACATTCCTCTTGAAGTGGGGTGCCCAGAACTGAACACAGTACTCCAGCTGTGGCCTGACCAGTGTTGCGTAGAGGGGGAGGATCACCTCCTTAGCCCTACTTGAGATGCACCTGTGGATGCAGGGTCCAGTTAACCCTGCATAACGTGACCTCGCATTGTCGGCCCATGTTTATCTTGGAGTCAATGATGACTCCGAGATCCCTTTCTGCCTCTGTGCTCTCAAGAAGAGAGTTTCCCGTCTTATAAGTGTGCTGATGGTTACTACTGCCCAAGTACAGCACCCTGCACTTGTCCATATTGAAACGCATCCTGTTTTTGTTAACCCACCCTTGCAACCTATCCAGGTCTTTCTGCAGTCTTTCCCACCCTACTAGCATGCCCACCTCACCCCCAATTTTGGTATCATCAGCAAATTTGAACAGGTTGCTTTTCACCCTGTCATCCAAATAGCTGATAAAGAAATTGAACAGTGAGGCCCCAAGGACCGAGCCCTGGGGGACTCTGCTGCCCACTTCCCCCGAGGTTGAATATGACCCATTCAACATCACCCTCTGAGTACGACTGTTCAGCCAATTAGCAATCCATCTGACTGTGTAGGCATCGATGCCACAGTCACCTAGTTTTTTAATAAGGATGGGGTGGTCGACAGTGTCAAAGGCTTTGGTGAAGTCCAGACAGACTACATCCAAAGACACCTTCATCCAATGCTTTTGTGATCTGATCGTAAAAGGCAATCTTCCATGGGAACAAAATTCTGTCCACCCCAGGGTGTTGAGGGAGTTAGCAGGAGTTATTGCTAGGCACATGGCATGGCATTATGAGCACTCATGGTGCTCGGGCCAGGTGCCAGATAATTGGAAGATAGCCAATGTGGTCCCCATCTGGACCTGCTGACTTGAACTCATCCAGCCCCTCCAGAAGCACTCTAACCCAGTCCTCCTCAACCTTAGGTCTGGAGGCGTTCCCCTTGAGTCCGTCTTCAAACATGGTGGGGGAGTCCCAGTCCCTGCACAAGATAACAGAAGTGAAGAATTTGTTAAAGAGGTCTGCCTTCTCCTCTGGTGCAACCACCCAATTGCCCAGCGCATCTTGCAGGGGCCCCACATTTCCCAGTGCCTTCTTCATCCTCCCTATATATTTGAAAAAGAACTTTTCATTATCTTTGATCTTGGATGCTAGTCCTAGCTCTATGTCCACCTTAGCTTTCCTAACAGCCCACCTACAGGCCCGAGCAGTGGACGTATACTCCTCTTTGGAGATAGCCCCCCCCCTTCCATTAGTTGTATGCCACTTTTTTGGCAACCAGGCATTCCTGGACGTCCTTGGTGAGCCAGGGAGGCTTTTGGGCACTCTTGCCCCTCTCACTTTTTGTTGGGATCATCACTCCTTAGGCCCTGAGTATCGTCTTCTTAAGGAACGACCACTCATCTTGGGCACTGAGTTCCCCTGCCCTCGAGAACCCCAGCGCTTCTCCCACCAATCTTCTCAACTCATTGAAGTTGGCCCTCTTAAAGTCTAGGGCTATTGCCTTGCTGCAGGCCCTTGACACCCTGCACTGGATGAGGAAAGCAAGTGATGATCGCTATCACCCAGGTGGTCAAGGACCTGGAGCCCCCTTACCAGATCATTGGTCTAATTTTGTTCCCATGGAAGCAGATAATAAAAGTCTCATTGTTGCCAGTGAGAATAGATTCAAACCTATATTGAACAACTTACTTTTGAAAATCCCATATGTAATTAAGTAAGATCCACCTTAGCCTACCACAAGAAGTAGTGGACAGGCTAAAATGGATAGCATTCTGCAATTATAATCTGGCTGAATTTAAGATTATATTTGAAACAGTTTGTCTTCACAATGAGAACCTTCAAAGCTGAAGGATCCAAGAAGTAAAATTTTCATGTCGGTCATGAATGAAGTTCAGGCCAATTTTTATAAGTAAAGCTACTTTCCAGTATTTTTGTATCTGTTATTGTTAAATAAAAGTTTTAATTAGGAGATAATGTCATACTAGAATGAAAAATTCTGATGCCTTTTTCATCCTGAGCTCACAAAAATAGGGGTTAAAAGGCCATTTGTTACTGTACTGAAGTTAGAAATTCTGGAATGACATTCCCTAAAAACATCTCTTAGTTTTCAGCATATATTGACTAGTGTTCCTTGCATATTTAATTGTTTAAAAAATATAAATGACAAGACCAAGACAAGTTAGACTAAATTTCCAGTCTGAACTACAGTTGGGTGTATTAGATGACATTGTTCTATGAAATAATAGATTTTAAAAGTATTTGATAGTTTTCCCAAGTTGGCCTAAAAATATTCTGAATGATTTAGTTATGAACAATGTCACATCTTGTGAAAACTGGCTGCAGCATGGTAAGCAATGGAAAATGATAACACAGAAACATATCACATTGAAAGAATTATCTATTATCTTTTCATTCCATTCAGGAAGAGCACACACCAACTGCGGAGACTTCCTTAGCCTGATGAAGGGTTTTTGAACCCGAAAGCTTGCTTAATAACTTTTCTCCAACTATTTGGGTTGGTCTAATAAAAGATATCAGATTCACCCAAGGAACCTTGTCTGCTTATCTATTATCTTGAAATTTTGTGATACTGTAAGAATGATTAAAAGGTCAATATTGATAGTAATATCTTTATTAACTGCTTAATAGTAAATAGTACCACCTGAGATACTGTAAGTGCTTTCCAAACAATTATTTGAGAAGGAGCAATTGATAAATCATGGGGCTCCAGACTAAGTACAGGAAGACAAACAGATAAGAAAGGAGTGGAAAGGCATCGTGTTAACTTGATTTAGAATAAGCTGCAAAACAAAAGTGTGCCAAAGATATCACTGTCTGTACTAACAGTGGACAAACTGCTAATCTCTTCATGCTGATCATGTTTTATTTCAAGTTTTCATTAATCTTAAACTCTTAAATGCCATGATAGGCTTAGAAAACTTTAGACAGAAAACAAGACACACATAAAAAACAGTAACCTGACATATAAAATTAAATTTTAGAGAGGTGCAAACAAAAATAGAAATTGGAAAATAATTTTAAAGGACTCTCAGGGCATTTATAGACATGCCCCAATAGGCAGAGTGGGACGCTTTAATTAGAGCAGCCCAGAGCATCACCTGTATCAGCATTCCTGTGCTGAAAAATGGTCATGGGAAAGATTTAACTAAAGCTCCTTCAACAAGCTTTAAAGCACTCTTGCCACCATTTTTCATTCTGTGCATTTAATTAAGTCTGTTCTGATGAGCTCCAATTACAGTGCATTGAAGCAGCCTCTCTGCAAATGTACAGACATCCTGAGAGGTTAATTTTTATCAAAACTAATAACAACAAAATGAGTTTCTGTTTGCAAAAATTAAGCCAACTACACCGGGAGTAAATGCATGTAATACATAATATTCATCAGGAATGAGAAATCTGGAAAGCAGTAAGTAGGTATCTAGTTAAGGCATGAATTTATAAAACAATATCTACATAAAAATTAGCCAGTGCAGGCAGAAAAGCTTCACATTCTAGAAAAGGGAAGTGTTGTATCATCTGTCCTATTGAGCAGTTGCAATCATACCAAGAATATTCCATTACAGTGCATCCCATTACTCAAAAGCTAGCCAAGGAGCTAAAGAAAAGTATAAATAAATGTATACTGTTGTAAGTTTTCATTTACAATGAAAAACTAAGGAAGGGAAAAGGAAAGAAGAGGGCCAAGAACATAGCTCATTTAGAAATTGATTAAGATAAATAAACAGCAAAAAAGAGAATGACTCATTTAGAAAGGTACAACGTATCAAAGGTAGGAGTAATGGAGTGAAATTAAGGTGAGGAAAATTTAGGTTTTATGCCACGAGAGGCTTCCCAGACTGAGAGCTATTAGGCTGTTCATATTTTCAAAAGGAGAGTAGGGAAAAGGTCCATCATTTTGGACTAACAGATTATACCAGACAAAGAAAAAAACAAAAATACAACGTAACTTATTTTAAAATATCCTGAAGATGGACAGACATGTTCAATTCATCTTCAAAATAAATCAATGATACTATAGTTTAGAGTAGTTAGAGTTTATTATTTTTAATTTAAAGGATCATGATTTATGCAAAAAGGCCGAGTGAACTGGGCTTATTTAGTTTGGAGAACAGAAGATTGAGAGGTGTTTTGAGCTAAACACCAATTCAGATAAAAAAATTGTGCTAAAAGTACTTTCTGATTTAAGCAAAAGCATAAGTGTTACTATTAATTGGGATGTTTTCCCTCAATCTTAAATATTAACTAAATCATACTATTAATACCCTGTGTGGTAGTTAAATGAAATTTTTGTATTAATTTCATAAACAGTAAAAGTGGCCTTGGGAAAGTAATGGGGGAATCATTTCCAATATGAGCTTGCAAAATTAGAAACTTAATTAAGGTACACAGTAACATTCAGGTAGGTTAGGAGGAACGTTAGATCAAGTTAAAATTAATCTTAATTATCCAATCTAAGGTAAGTCACGATGGGGGACTAGTGGGAGGGCAATAAGGCTCTGTGTGGGGATCAGGCTAGGCAGGTGGGGTCTGTGGGAGATGGGAGGGATCAAGTGGTTTACAGAGAGCAATTGTGGGGGCTAGCACAGTTTGGGTGGGGGTTGGGGAGTAGGGGGAAGCAGGGACAGTTATGATGATCAGGAGGGTTTGGTGGGATCAGGAAAGCTAGTGGGGACTGTGGGGTGGCTTGGGAGGATGAGGGGCTCTGTTCTCTACTCCCTGGGACCTAAAATAAGTTTGTATCCCCCTGTCCCCTATAAATGAAAACCTTTCCCCAGTAAACCAACCCGTCTGCTCCCCTCTTCCCCATTTATTTCCTTAGTTCCTGGCACTGGTGAATGCTGGTAGGACCAGAGCCAGGAGCATCTTGTTGGATGGTGGGGTTTGGCAGGCTTGCGGCAGAGGTCTGGCTGGTACATGGGGAGAGGGGCTGGGGACATAGAATTAGCCTGATTACCTGGGGGTGGGAGATTAGTAAAAGTGCAGTGCTGGGACTGAGGCTGGACCTTCCCAGCCCAGAGCTGCTCTGCGAATCGTATAGAAGTTCAGTTAAATTGGTCTCTCCTGATCATATCCAACTTAAACTACCTCAGAGGTACACTTAACTGATATCAGGTCAGACTTTTTTAGGCCAATTTACATGTCCTGAACTTCTGTACAGTTTGCACTTAGTTTCATCTAAGTAGAGATCTAAGGCTAGGTACAGACATTACACACAAAAACCCCAGTATAACTGATCAAAAACCTGTAACAGAACAGAAATTCAGTGCATGCAGATTTGTTTAAAAATGGCAGAATCCCATCTAAGATAGAACTGGATGGATGTAGTATCAGATATGCTGGAGGGCAGAGTTAGGATTCAGAGAGACCTAGACAAATTGGAGGACTGGATGAAAAAAAAAATCATGATGCTCAAAAAGGAGAAGTTCAAAGTCCTACACTTAGGACAGAAAAATCCATGCACTGCTACAGGCTGGGGGCCAACTGGCTAAGCAGCAGTTCTGCAGAAAATGACCTGGGAACAATGTATTGAATATGAACCAGCAGTGTGTCCTTGTTGTGAAGAAGGCTAACAGCATATTGGGCTGCATTAGTAGGAACATTGCCGGCAGAACCAGGGAAGCGATTATTCCCCTCTACTTTGTACTGGTGGAGGTCACATCTGGAGTACTGTGTTCAGTTCTGGGCTTACTAGAGAAAAATTGTAGACAAATTGCAGACAGTCCAGTGGAGGACAATGAAAATGGTTAGAGGGCTGGGGAACATGACTTATAAGAAAAAGATGAGTAAATTGGGCTTATTTAATTTGGAGAGGAAAAGATTGGGAGGGGATGTAATAGCAGCCTTCAAGTACCTGAAGGGTGGTTACAAAGATTATGAAACTAGACTGTTCTTCACGGTGGCAGATTAACAAAACAAGGAGAAATGGTCTCAAGTTGCATTCCCTGCAGGAAGGGAAGTTTAGGTTAGATACTAGGAAAAACTCTCTCGCTAGGAGGGTAGTAAAGCACTGAAACAGGTTACCCAGACAGGCTGTAGAATCTCCATCTTTGCAGGTTTTAAGACCCAGCTAGATAAAGCCGTGGCTGGGATCATATAGTTAGAGATAGTCCTGCTTTCAGTGGGAAGTTGAACTAAATGACCTCCTGAGGTCCCTTCCAACTGTAATTTTCTATGATTCTAAGATTTTGTGATTTTATCAATTTAGGTAAAAACCAATCTATCAAACTTCTGTACTAGGTCCCCTCCTGACTGAAGTTAGGTCACAGCCCTCTGGCATCCCAGGCAGCTTTGCAACTTCCCCACTAACACCCCCCCACATAGTGGGTGGGCTAGCCTCAGTCCATGCTCATCTCCTCTGGCCAAGTGCTAGGTTAGCCCTGCTCCCAGGCTGTTGGAGAGGTAAGGCAGCAAAATCTCTGCTCCTCAGCCCTGTGTCCTGACTTCACCTGTTAGCTGGGCCAGGCAGTGGGGGTGGGCAGAGGTAAAGTGGAAGACCCCATCCTCACCACCCCCACCAGCCCTCTCAGGAAGCACAGTTTAAGGGGGCCATGAAGTGGGAGCTTCTGCCATTCCTTGCTGCATGGCCCATCTGGACAGTGAGGCTTCTCTCTACAGCCCTGACTGTGGGGGAGGAAGGGAGAAAGTGGAGACCCCTAACCTGGTGCCTACTCCCTCAAGCCAGCACAGCTGACAAGTTAGGGTAGGGGCATTTGCTTTCTCTCCCTCTTCCCACTACTGACAGCTGGCAGGAGGTGAGGCCATGGAAAGCAGCCATGCTGAGCCAGGCAGTGAGGAAAGGCAGAAGCCCCTGTCATGCAGAAACCCCAGCTGTGCTGGCTTGGAGGGGGGCTCCAATTTTCCCTCCTCTTCCCCTGCCAGTGGGAGGTGGGGGACAGGGCTGTGGACAGAAGCTGTGCTGGCCAGGCAGTGAGGAAGCGGGGGAAAGCCACTGCCACACAGACCCAGCCCCACCAGACCAAACCTCTGCTTTTCTCTTCTCCCCCACCACTTCTGGTTGACTTCTGGCAGTCAGCCGCTGATGTGGGGAGCAGGGCTAGGGACAAATTCTGTGATTTACCTCTGCAAGGACGGTGGCTGCCCCAGGGCTTCCCAAATTGCTCTCTCTCTATTGACCTCCAGGTGTCTGTGGTCATTGCCTTATGGGCTAATTGTGTGGCTCCAATCCACTCCTACACCACACTCCTTGCCTCACAGGTGTAATCACTCACTGTTGATCCTTGCTGCTGTTCACTTTTTGTCCTTATACGCTCAGCCCCTCCATCTGGACTCCAGACTCCTCCGTGGGTCCTTAGGAACCTCCTCCTCCCCTTAATTCCACCCAAAACCTTCAGACTGATTCTTCTCATCCTAGCTGGCATTTAGATCTGCAGCCTTCCTGCTGGGCAATATTCCTTCACCAGCCTCCAGGTCTTACTGCTAGTTCCTTTCAAGGCTAGGACTTATATTTCTCAGGCCCAGCCCTCTAGCTAATCACCAGGTGAGACTCTCATTAGACCATCTTTGACTTCTGCCGCAGCTCCTACTCATCCCCTACTGTACTTAGCTGCCCTCAGTAATCTCTGGCAAGCTGGAAGGAATATGGGAAAACCTCCCCCCTCCCTCCACTTTCAGACTTCAGCCAATGCAGGCATCTGCATGCCTCCCCTGCCACCAAAGGGCGAACATGCGTTTGGTTCCCTCCCGATCCAACCTTAGAGAAAGCTACACAGTTTAGAGAAAGTCACAACGGTTTGATCAATTCTGCCTCAGGCTTTTTGAATGTTTGTACTTACTCTAAGGGTAAGATCCACACCTGGGTGAACTAAGTTTGATGGGGTGATGTTTTTTAATGTGATCTAACCTCTCCCTAACCTTCCTGAGCATTTGTATGTACCATAAACTTCATGATTTTCAAAGAAGCTAACAACTGTTGGCTTTCCTGGACTACTCATTACCTCTAAAAGTCCTGTTTATAATCTTGGGAAATAGACTGTCTTACACAGTATATTAAAGAAAAATGCTCAAAGCACCTTCTTCAGAACATCAATATGAGTATTTTCCCTGTATACACTTTAAAAAAAATAAAAATTTAAGTGAGAAGGTTTATTGCTTCTCACTTTTAGCAGTAGATACCTTGCTCAGAAGCTGTGCTGTTAAAACAATTTAAATTTTTCTGCAATATAGGATATATATGACCCATTTCATTGGGTAAATATTAAGCATTTTGTTTGGACATAAAGAATTATAGTGTGAATACAGATTGTTAAACCAGTCCAAGAGTAGAAATATCAGTTATTGAACTATATTTCCTTTTCCTGGTGTCACACATGATGCCATTTTACATCAAAATTGCTTCTATTAAAAATAGGACCAATTATATCAATTCTAATTGAACAAGCTCAAGGCCAAAAATCCATTCTTTATATTATATTACATCTCCACTAATCACAGGTGACTATTGAGAGTTAAATTGAGTCATTCTGGATTTATCCTGAGAAAAGTGACAGAAAAATTGTCCTTCGTTGTCCTTTATTTTTGCTGCTTATTTTTCATACAACCCATATTTGTCATTTCAGAGCACAGTACAACAAACAAATTATGCTATTTCACTAAACACTTATAATGTACTTTAGTTCTCCTGAACTGATTAGCAGCATAAACAAGATCTTGGCCCCACTGAAGTCAATGGTAAAGCCCTTGTTAACCTAAATGCCATCAGAAATGGTATCAAAAAGAAGAAAAATGTAGAGACTATAAAAGAATAGAGGCATTTTGTATGTATTAACTTGCTATTGATGTAGCTTTTCACTGTACAAGTACTCACTGGACGTGTGTACATGAGACGCTACAGCTCAGTGGTTATTGCACATTTATTAAGTACTTGATTATACATATAATCATATTGAGTTTATATAATAAGCACTACATATAATATATAATCCAAAATATACATATAATATATAGTCAACTACTAAATAAATCTGTAGTAACTGGAGTAACTGTGCAGTGTACTGGCAAAACTCTTTTAAGTAATGCTACTGTGCACTAACCTAATAATACTGTGCAGTAGTATACTAGCACTATTGATGCTGTGATGTATCCGAATAATCTTGCACAGTAGCACTACAAAGTCAGCATCTTATGTACATGAGCCCAGTGAATTCCAAAGGATTTTGGTTTATAGTTTAGAAACCCTACTACTTTTTTTAGACATGTAGAGCTCTGTATAATGTATTTCAGTTGTGTATACACTTGAATAGTTAATTAAAAAGGAACATTTAATTAAATTAAAAAGGAACTTCTTTACCTCACCAGTTCCCCAAAACAATCCATAGCCTGGAAAAAACAAGTTCCTGGTGATGTTTATACTGCTTTTTGCACCAAATATATCGTTGATGAGAGCGGTGCCCTTGCACTTTGCCCTATGACTAAGGGACTAACCATACTGCCGATACATAATTGAGTGGCTGAGTTCAGGTTCTGGAATCATTTGTCTTCCTCATTGTATGCAATTCTCTGTTATTAATAGAATTAAAGGCTGTCCACCAAACCTCTTTTTTTATAGTACAACTTGCCTTTGAGCAAAAGCCCAACATAAAGCCCACCTACTATTTAAAGGAGTGATTCTCAGTTCTTTTGGACTGGAGGCATCCCTCCACTGCATTTGTGAGTTGAATGTCACCCAATTTCAAAAGAAATGTATATATTACAGTTATTTTTTTCTCTGCAGAGGAGCTGGGCAGTAAAGAATGAGGGACTGGCCAGGCAGGTACAAGCTTGAGTCTGCGCCCATCTGCTTATCTCCTCACACCTCACTTATTTCCTCATGCTTCAAGCCTTTCAAAGGATCTGGCAGCATCGCTAAGTGCTGTAGCAGCCTGGTTGAGAATCAGTGATTGAAAGGCTTCAGTAAGACCCGATCTAAAAATTATTGAAGTCAATGGGAAGTAACTGCTTGTACTAAAAAAGGGTGTTCCACTGCTCAGAGGAGATGCGACAAATTCACAAGGAAACTAAAAATATAAAGTCTATGTGGTGGAAGGAGCCCTCTGTTCATAGCAAGACACATTTGAGAATGTACTCACAAATTCAAACTGTATTTTGATTTTTGATCAATATAACTATTAGACATTTTGTGTTTACAAAAATTCTGGAGGTAAGGTCTTAAGAGAGAAGGTAAAAATTTGAAGAGGGAAAGTTTTTGAGCATCAATGTTGATCCAATAAAATGAAAAATGAGAAACCCAATGGAACATTTTCACCAATACTGATCTTACAAGGCATAAAGGAAAAAGAAATCATCCCTGAGGAAAACTTCACACATTTTCCACCCACTTCCCCTTCAAGCTACCTGAATTATAGCAAGGAGACAGACAGCTATTCAATTACCTCCTACAGTACTTGTCAATCCCACAAAACACTTCATTTTTGCCTTTCGTTGGCAATACATGCAGTACTCTCACTTTCCTTCTGTACAGTTCACATGCATCTCTCTTAATGGGAAAAAAAACCCAAACACACATGGCATGTTTACACATACAAGCACATGTGCTTGTAGCAGCTCAAATAGAAGCAGCATAAATTTGTGCCAGGGATTTTTGCCTCCGTGCATGTGACTGAACATGCACTTCGGTGTCAGGCAACTTGTGCCATTGGGGCAAAATAACCTTGCCCAGCTCCTCCTGTATCTGAAGCCATGGGGAGCTAGAGTCTGGGGCCAGCATCTGTGCTGACCCCAGCAGTATAAAAACTTTCCCTGTGCTGGCTCCAGCACAAGTATAAAAGCTACCTTGGCAAGCAGCTCATGGCTACTTGCTCTCAGGAGCATCTGGGGTGGTGAACCTTCTCCTGGCCCTGGCCAAGTGGACCCTGTACATGACCAGGAAGGAGGCTCTAGCCAGGAAGGTGTCCAGGGACTGTGAAGCTGCTGTCCTCTCACTGGTCCACACATGCAGAGCACCACTGCGTGGTGTCTACTGGGTCCCTGGACACCTTTTACGACGGGGGTGGGGGGTGGTTTGCTTAGTGTCCTCCTTAGGAGGACTCATTTTCATGTTTTGACCCTCCGACCCTCATGTCACTTCTGTCCTGGTTTTTTTGCCTTTGTTGTCCCAAAAATTCAGTCATGTCATGCAGCCATTGGTCCCATACAGTAGGGGCTACTAGTTAGCGGGTAGGCCTTAGCACCTATGGTAAACTGGGTGCTACAAATAGACAGGAGTTTCTGAGGCCCAGCCATTTGGCATCTGGGGACACTAGCCCCTTGTACCAGCTGGACTGCTGAAGCAGCCCTAACCTAGAGTTCCCTGCATCTCCTACCCACTACATCAGTCTAGCAGTGGTGGCTCCTGCCTGGATATGACCTGCTGCCACCTGCATGTGACCCCAAGACTGTACACCTGTCAGACCCAGATGGGGACTGCACTGCTGCAGCGGAGGTACCTCCACCTCTCGGCCTGCTGCCAGTAGGCTTTGGCTGCAAAGTTGGCCTTTGTGCAGCACTGCTGCCATGTGTGCTGCCACCCTGCCATCTAGGCAGCTATCACCTGGAAGATGTTCTCAATATTGTGGCCTGCTTTGAACTGTCAAAGCATATCCTCCTGGCTCCAACTGGCCAGGAGATAAGCCACCTCATTTGCCCTCCAGCTGGGTCCCAGGTGCCATCCCTGAGCAGGCTCCTCTCCCTGGATCCTGCCACTTGCCTCATCAGCAGGAATCCTAGTGTTCCCTATTTAAAACTGCAAATTTTCTGATAAAAAAAATCCAAATTCACTCTTTAAAATACCCCCAAATTCATGTTCATCCACAATTGAAACAAAAGACCACTAGATCAGTTGGGCAATGTTTCATTGATATATTTACAATTTTAAAGCAATTTGGAAGCCTGCCAGTGCATCTATCATCATAATAAAATAAATTCAAAATATCTATATGCTTTGATGTTTGCTTTGTCTTTCTTATCACAGAGTGCACTTGAGTGGGGGTGGGCCTGAGTGGGGGCCGTCACATGCCAACTCCCTAACCCACCCCCCACCGCACCACCACCAGCAGCCAGCATGTCCATGGCCTGCCTGCAGGCACAGCAGCAGCATGACTGTCTGACTCAGGCTCTGTACCTGCTGAATGGACCCAGCCTGGCCCATCCCACTTGCACATGGTTTTCCCAGTCCTATTCAAAGCTGTGCACTATGGGGACGGGCTGGGCTGGGACTATTCAGCATGTATGGAGCCCACATCAGTCAGTGCCACACTGTTGTTGTGCCTGCAGCCAGGCCATGATCAGACTGGCTGCTGTCACTGGTGCTCCAGGGGTGGATGAGGGGGTCAGCATGTGGCTGGACCCTGCTCAAGCCCCCTCCAGGGACCCAGTACTGCTCACAGGGATTGTGCATCATGCCAGGCTGAGTCCTGCCTTCACGTGCTCTGGCCCAACTCCATGGAGGCAAGACCAGGCCTGGCAAAATGTGCGGTCCCTGTGAGTGGTGCCAGGCCCCTAGGTGAAAGCCCAAGTATCCTGTGCTGCCTGAAGGTACACAACCGTGTAACAAGCAGACAGGCAGCATTGGGTCTGAGGCAACTGAGACCACTTCACTTTATGGTGGGGCTCTGGCAGACACAGGCCCTGCTGGGGCTATGAAGCAAGGGGGCTTTGTGCCCTGAGAGAGAACCATGCCCCTTGACCAGTGCCCCACACTCTCACAGCCCCTACCCCCACCTCTAGTCCCTACTTACCAAGGACAGCACACAGGGCATGCCACAGCCTTGCACCACTCCTGCTTGTTGCCCTGCATGCAGAGGGAGCATGCTAGGGCAACAGGAGCACTATAGAGATGCTCTGGCTGGTTGCCAGAGTATCTCTGGAGTCCCCAAGTCAGGGTCTGTGCCTTGCCCTGCTTTTTCTTCATGGAGTTTTTATTTAGTTTGAGCCCACTCTGCAAATATGCAACTCTATGGAAAAGGACTTTGGAGTCTTGGTAGACCACAGACTCAGTATGAATCTACAGTACAATGCAGCCACACAAAAGGCCAATGTGGTTTTGTGCTGCATCAATAGACACATTAGGTACAAGACTCATGAGGTGATAATCATAGAATCATAAAAAATTAGGGTTTGAAGAGACCTCAGGAACTCATCTACTCCAACCCCCTGGTCAAAGCAGGTCCATCCCCAGTTAGAACATTCCAGACAAGGCTTTATCTAGCTGGGTCTTAAAAACCTCCAATCATGGGGAGCCCCCAACCTCTCTGGGTAACCTGTTCCACTGTTTTACTACCCTCTTAGTGAGAACATTCTTCTTAATATCTAACCTAAACTTCCCTGGCTGCAACTTGAGCCCATTGCTCCTTGTTCTATGATAATACCTTTCTACTGGGCCTCATCTGGAAACTCTGAGTGTCCTTTCTGAATTTTATAGAATTTTATAGAAGGGAAACACCCTTTTTCTGTCTTTACTAGACTGATCTATTGACTGAAAGAATGAATGGCTCTTGCTCTTTAAAAATTATCTGTTTTACTGTTACAATGCCAATAAAATGATGTTAATTATAGTTTACTTCAATGTACTTGACATCAATTACAAAACTTATGTCAGGAGTATAGTTTTTCCATTAAATTTAGGCATTCTACAGTAGAAACATTCTTTGCTATACTTAAAGTCATGCCAAAACTTGTCAAAAAATAATGTTCTTCCTGTCATCCTGTCCAACCTACCACAAAATGGAAGCTACACGTACCTTCTTCAGCTGTCAACATTTGCTTTCCATTTAGAAGAACATGCAAGCACTTACCTAGTTTCTTTAAGGGGAGCAGGCATTTAATATTCTTGTGTCTGCAGTAGTAGCATTGTTTCATCAAAAAAAACAAAACTCACAAGCTGCTAAAACACAAGTTTCAAGCTATTTTCAGCACTGGTTTATTACCAGAATTAGACTAATTTTCATTTCATCTGTAAAAATTACCATTAATCTCTTGTGATACACATAGGAATGTGTATCTATTATAACACTTACATTTTGTGCATACATGCTGGGTAGGTACTGCTATCTTGTCATAGTCATTTGGTCCTTCACCCTTAGGACTATCATAGATGCATCTGTCCCAGGGTTTATGGGGATGTACGTATGATTTATTTACCACATACTTTATATAGGCACTAAACTAATGGAAAGGTCTTAATCCAAAAACATGAATCACAATAACCTCACTTAACTATATAGGGACCTAAGTTTTCACAAGTACAGTTTCCTAGAGTTCTGCTACTCTAAATATCTATAGGCCAGGGGTAGGCAAAATGGTGACTCCATCCAGCAGCTGGACTCCACTTCCCAGCAAGCCCTGCTTGTATAGCTCCCAGCTGGTCTCCATGGAGACCGGACAGGGAGGAGCTGCATAAGCAGAGGGTGTAGCTAGGTGGGGAGCTGCTCCGGGGCTGGGATCTTGGGGCAGTGATAGCACAGGGCTGCGGCAGAGCAACAATCCACTCCCTGCATGCCACTGCCCATAGAACCCTCACTTGTTACAAGGAGTATCGCAACTTTGTCCCAGTCCTGGTCCTCCCAAGATCCCAAAGTCTCCACAGTTCCACCCACCCTTCTTGCTCATAGCTGCAGTCCCATCCCAGCCACCCAGTTCTGAGTCCTGCCCCTGTCAGTAAGTGTGGGGCAGCTGGACTAGATCCAGCAATGGCAGCCAGAAGGAGCTCGCACCACAGGGTCTGCAGGGAAATGGATTCTGCCATGGGCCTGATCTATCCATTTGCCCACCCCTGCTATAGGCACTGCTACCTTGGCAGACTTAAGTGGCTCAGTGCCTATCTCAAATGACAGAATTAACTAGCATTAAGAAGCTAATTATCCCTCTGCCTAAGACTGCTGAGGTTTGCCTGATAATGTCATGCCTGATACTGCCAGCATTAAGTTCAGCACAGAACACAGCAAGTATACCACACTTGTTTGACAAAATGTCTAGAAGATGTGATGCTTCCACTGCCATCTACCTTCTAAATAAGATCCTACTGATGATGCCTTCTTTCTAGACCCTTCTCAAAAAGTTCTTCTACTTCGTACAGTGACCTAATGACCAGGCTAGAGACTACTCTTAGATCAGAATAGTTTTCACCCCTTCTGTTGAAGCTATGGCATTGTGTAGGAAAGAATGTAGGATTCTCTGAACCAGGAAAACAAGGAGCACAAGAATACACATAACCTTCTCAGCCCAATGACAGGATATGCACCTGGGAGACAGGGTTCCAATCCCTTTTTCCACAGCTTTTTATGCATTTTTTCCCAAAATTCATTCAGATGTGTGTATGGGTGTTAGACATTACCTTTCCCATATGTTAGATGCTCTTAAGATAGGAGTATCCATTTGCTAAACTAGGAAAACACAAGTGATGTGCACTTTGAGTATCTCAAACTTATGCATCTTCAGGTGAGGATTAACTCCAGCTGGTGTTAGGCAGCTTGTGTTCTGGAATGTCAGTCTGCTCCATGGCACCAATACCAATAAATTGTGGACTCCAGTCCCCAGGATGCACTGCCCCCAACATCCTTGCCCACCTCATATATCTTCCAGAACTCTGGAGCCATAGACTGACAGAGAGCCAGGGGGATCTGGGCAACTGTGAGTAGTTGCACCATGGAGCAAGGGGTACAAGGGTGGAGGCTGGTAAGATAGGAGCTGCCAGGGAGCCATGAAATGGAGGCAGGGGCAGCAGTTGAGGGGTAGGAAGCTGCTGGACAGCCAGAAAAAGGTAGCCATGGGGCAGAATTGGCAGCTTCTAGCCAAGCCCTTGCTCAGCAGCCCACTAGGAGAAAGTCAGAGATGTGCATATTAAAGAAATTAACACTTAATCTATGACTGCTCACACCACATGCTAACTTAAATACTGCCTAAAATTCCCTACAGTTAGTACATGCCAACTGAAATATGTAACAACACTCTGTGACAATAAGAGATAGAGCAGTCTGTTATGTCTAATTAAGGGCAGTATTCTTCATTTCAGATTATTTAAAATAAAGGAGATCAGGGATTTTAACCTAAGTTTTACACATCCTTCATCTCAGGGCTATGAACCTTCAACATGAGTATGAGTGAGATTTTTTGTTTTCATTTCATCAACAAATGTTCTAACAACTTCTAAATCCAGTATACACATATATTCACACAGAGGTAATGCCATTCTAAAACCTAGGCCAAATAATCACAAAGTCTCCTGTTCAAAGATGCAAACCATAACATATATTAAACAGAGTAGACTACAGAAAATCAGTTAAACCTATTAAATCTATGCCAACAGACAAGGAAAACAAAAGCAAATAGCTTCGAGTTTGCCACAGAATTGGAAGAAAACAAGAAACACAATTCATTTAAATTCACATAACACTGTAAATCTATTAGCTTCCCTGTTCTTCCTTTTCCTTCATGAGTACCGAGTAGAATAAAATTTTCACATTGTCACTAATGTGTTCGTAATACTTGCAGCTTTGCCTGAAGACAAAGATTACAATCAAATTTCATGCTTGAGGTCTTCAGGTGGTTACCTGGAGAGGCAAGCCTCCAAAACAAGATTGACTGAATGTATTTGGGGAGGTCCTTTCCCATTCCTCTGAAGAGTTAGAGATTAGTTGCAGCAGATGGACAATAGTGCCTTTTACTTGTACAGATAATTCATTTCCTTCTTTGTGTGTATTGCTCATATGCTGAAAATCAAACTGATCCTTAGATATGGGTCAGGAATTAATTTTGTATCAGGATATACTGGCATGGATCCTTAGGAGTCATCTTCTACAGCATCAGGTATGGATTACCAGCTGAGATTATTTGGGTGTATATTGCTTAAATTCCTTGCAATGCAGATGTGACTACTGGTGGTGCATTTGTCTATCCTATTTTCTTTCAGGAGGACACTTTAGTCTCCTGAGGACTGAAAGGCTTCAGTCTGACTAAAGACTTTGAGCTAGGGATACTTGGATGCAACGTAATAGCATGCATTTCACAGGACATCAGACTAATGGCATCATGCCTTAGGCTCTATGAAAGTATAAAGCTATGGTAAAGTGTATGAGATTTTTCTTTTAGGATGAACATAACACATAATAAGGAACCATGTTTTCATATTCATTTTACAAGAAAGGGACTAATGACAGTGACATCTTTGTTCACAGTGACTAGTACCCTTATATGCCAAGCAGCCTTAAGCAGAATCAGAGCCCTGGCTGGTCACTAAAAATAAATCACCTTTAAAATTCACAACAGAATCTGATGCCCAAGAGTTAGTTTTGTATTTTTTATCCAAAGTACATTAAAACCTCATCCAAAACTGTAAAGCCATAAAATCCAATGAAGTTCCTAGATTACCCACATTAAACTACACAGATAAATATAGAAATGATAAACAGAGACAGTCACATGTAATTGCTTGGTTACTCCATTTTTTTATGTAGAAGAGGATATATTAATTGTGCTTTTAACACTGGAAAAATAAAAACTGAAATTGAGTGTATCAAGTGAAAGTAAGTTGCTTTGACAAGCCTAAATGGAAATGGGTTTCTAAAACAAATTCTCAATTTTCTAAAAAAATGGAAAAGGAAAGCCTGGCTAGAATTTCTGAATAAATAGTGCATGGATGATTTTAGGCATTACAGTTCTTAATTCAATGAAAAACTCTAGATACAATGATAACATCAAAGAATATTTTAGTCATAGTTGTGGAATCAAACAAGTTTTAAACTAAAGATTTACCATGGCTGGGCTATGTCTCTTAATTAGTTTATATTTTTAACAATAAAATTCACTGAGAAGAAAAAGAGAATGAAAACTAAGTGTATATAGTAAAGAAGAAAAAATAAAACCCTGAAAGATATTCAGATTACAAACTGAACAAAGGCTAATAAGGATGGTTAAGAAATCAAGTGCTCCCATCTGAGGGGAAGAATAAACAGACAATAGATTACTTAATTCCTCAGCATTACAAATCAGAGTTTTTCTGTCCTTCTTCATTAAAAGGCAAATGGATTTGTGTCAACTAGCTAATATCATATCTTTTATTAAAAACATTGTAATAAGAAACTGAACATTACAGTGATAGTTAATAGGTACCTCTTGAAGTTTGGTCTAACAAGCTATATACTATTCAATTAAAGTATTAGTAAAACTATAAGTCCGTAATGTTGATGCATAGGTAGCTTAGTGTAAAGCAGACAAAATCTGAGGTTAATATTAATGATATTAAACAGCTAGAAAGGTTTGCATCTGGAAAGATGTGTTCTTGGTAAGTTTAAAATTATCATCATCAGCTCAGACATGGATTTTTCTGGGGACACTTTAGAGTCTGATTTCCCATATATTTCACAATTGTTCCATAAAATAAGGTAGAAGGCAGAGCAGGGCAGCACCTTACAAACTAACTAGTTCAGAGAGGCATGGGTTTACTTCATCAGATGCTATGAATGGACTGATATGACTACGTTAAATATGACCACTCAAAATGTGGACGGTGTAGGATGAAGTTGGCCAAAAGAAAAATGAGCATTAGAGATGGTCCCTTAATTGAGAATGACAATAAACAACTGGTATTTACTATTAGGAAAAGCAAGTGAATTATACAGAAAAGAATGGGGATTTATTTTAAATGGGTACAGTGAATGGTAAAATATAGCACCTTGATTGAGTTAAGAATTCAAAGTAATGGTAGCTACATGATATTCATTTTTTTATTGCTTTGGGAGACTATTACTATTAAAAAGATTGAGAAATTATATCATAGACTTAATATGCTTTTCATGAAATTCTTCCAAAGAGAAAAAGAAAGACACAGGGTAAAATGTTAAAAGTCTAAGTTTCTTTTAAAGCGTCTCTGAAGCTGAACACATCTTTGGGGAATTTGTTTGCATGGACCAAGCTGAAAAGCTTGCTATCACAACAGCTGTGTTAGTTGGAACTATAGCATATTGTTCCAGTTAGTTAAATTTCTAGTGCTAATTCCTATTTCATCTTCACATGCATAAGTGGTACTTCTACTTGTTTAGCCCAATAGCTAGGGTTCTTGCTTGGAAGCAGAAGACAGGGAGTTTAGGCTTCCCTTATCCAGAATGGTGTAAATCTGCATCACCACCAAAATACTTTAATCAGCAGGCTATAGGTTAAGTATTCAGAGTAGTCTTCAGGCCTCCTCTTGAGGCTATCCCACAGTACCTCACATAAAATGGATAAACAAAACTGAAAGTTTTTGTATCATCAGAGACAAGAAGCCAGGCCAGAACTTGAGAATGCCTCTCTTCCAAAGCAGTGTTCATGTGGCAGGGCACTGTTTGTGCCTGCCACTTTAAGGGCCTGGAGCTGGCAGCTGCCAGGTGCCTGATGAGAACAGCCATTTTGCACCAGGGGCTGACCATGTGAACAGGGCAGTTCTGCTGCTGGGGACCAGGCAACAACATTGCCTGGCTACAGAGCTGTTGGTGTCATCTGGAGGTAAGGGAGGAGCTGTAGGGGATGGTTAGGAGACTCCTGGTCCTGGGTATGACCTAAAACTACACCCTGCTAGAAATGGGTGGCCTGGTGGGGCTACCAGTGGTGCGGGAGCTCCCAGGAAATACCAGGCCAGTTACCACCCCAGTGAAAGGCAAGTCAGGGTGCCTTAACCACTAGCCCCCACAACAGGGTGGGTTACCCCTTGTTTGGAGGGCCTGGAGGGTGGACCCCTGGAGAGAGAAAAGGACCACAGACTCAGGCCTGTCTGAACTTCCCCTGACTGGTCCATGCTGAGGCCAGGTCCAGGAGGGTCAAAGGACCAGGACCCCACTGCGAGGAATGCCCAAGAGCTGAGGGCCTGGGTTTCTAACTGGCCTGGACGTGAGCCAGGACTAGTGAGCCAAAGGTCCCAGGGGCTATACCCAAAGGGGAAGCAGTTCAGGGAGCTATGCTGCCTGGGTTGAAGGTGAAATAGACTGTCTGAGGAGAGGAATCCAGGTGGGTTTCAATTAGAAGGATTCTGGGGCCCAGTGTTGGGGCTGATGATAACAATAACATCAAGATGCCATTAGCGAGGCTTGGACTGCAGTGTAGGGAAGGAATTGAGCCATGAATAGCATCCCCTGTCATCGGAGCAGAAAATAGGCAGCCTCCCGCTTATTAATGTCTATTAATTAATTCCAACAAGGCGTGCAGGATGAGAAGGCAGGCAGTTAGCCCCGAAACAGGTGGGCAGGCCAAAGTGAGATCGGCCCCAAGCAGGCCTCCTGTTACAGTTCACCTTACTTTAGCCATCTTCCAACTGTTCTTATGTATTGCCCCTGGCAGAGTGTCCAATGTGGTAGATTCAAGAGACGAGCTTTGTAGGTAATGCTTAGTTCACGGCCTGGGGGTGAGAACACTTTATTAGAAAGCAGGAGCTGCAGGTTAACATGCAGTCTTGTTAATGATCACCAAAACTGGAGTTTTCTGCTGAGTGTTCTAGCCACTAGATTATTGGACTAAAAGATGGGAAGGTCCTAATTCACCCATCAACTATCCTCTAATAGGGTTTTTTTTTTACTGTGAATCAAGTTTTGTTCCTATTGAACAAACCCCTCTACAGCAGCTTAAAAATCTTTATGACTATGCTGCCAGTTATATGAAAGGCAAGTTTGAAATCTGTCAAATAGTATTCTTTTGTTAAAGCATCCCTGCAGTTCTCTGGGTGTGTATCCCAGATAACATTGGTATCATAATGAAGGAAAGAAAAATAGTTCTTTGTCATCTGGAATTCATCTAGGCTCAACAGTCAAAGTCCATCCAACAAGGGACTTAATACTCACTTAACTGCCTTGTTGGATTAGGCTGTAATGAATATTGATGTTCCATCATATTTTATGATGTGCAAGGTCCATTTAACACTTCACAAAAGTTTCTGTTCTGTTCAACTTTATCATTTAAAGTCTTTTGTAATCGGATACATATACCTAGCCATTGAATACATCCATATGAAAGATGAATCAGGGATTATAACAATAAAGCATTGGTGCAATGAAAACTTAGCATTTATCCCTGGGTGCTGGAAAGTAGTGAACATTTGCTGAGATACTTAACAGGGAATACTCTCTGAATTCTTCATCTTTTTAGCAATTAGCTTATAGCTACTTCCATAAAAATCAAAGCCTTTTTGGCCCATTTAGAGTTGCTGAAAAAAGAAGAGTATTCTGTTTCCCGCAGCAGTCTAGAACTTCTTGATGATGCAACTGCTACTTTAGTCTTCAGGAACAGAGACAGATAATTGGCTGACATTTTCTTATACTTTTATATTGCCAGTTGTGGTATCTTCTGGAGCTGAGGTGATATGGGAGCTAAGGCATCCAGGTGATAGCCCAGAGATTACAAGTTTGAAGCCACACCAAAGAACTCATGGAATAGCCCTGTCAGATTCCAGTGACTCTGAGAATTCTGCTAAATACCTCATTCACAAGGACACTAAGAAAAGAAAGAAAGGGTGCTTTTCTATCATTTGAATAATCCAGTGCCAAACTTTTCTGCTCATAACTTGCTTAAGAGCTACAGAATGGAACTTGTATCTGAAAGTTCACAATTAATCATATAGGGTACCTAAACACATGCAGTGAGGCTGCTTCAACACGCTATAATCACAGTGCATCAGAGCACACTCTAAGTCTGCCGGAGAATGGTAAATACTAAGACTGTGTGAAGCTTTGGTTGCTGATTGGATTTGGTGGCCAAATCTCTGAATCCGAATCAAATGAGGAGACCCATTAATCTCTCCAAATTAAAGCGGAAGCCTCCAATTTGATTCAGAGATATTTGACGATTTGGTCATAGACACAGCTTGAGATATGTAGAAACAATATATAAAGGTACCAGGCGTGGCTCATGAACACTGAGATGGTGGGGTGGATGGATCATCCCACAGGAGTGCACAAGTGTCCCCCATGTACTTAATGGTGGATCCAGAACTGGACCAGAAGTAATTCTGGTACGCTTCTGGGTCTGCCGTGGAGTGCGTAGGGGATCCCCCACCCCCTGGCTCGGTGACTGGTGCCTCCTGAGTTTGTGGTGGCACCCAGGGTCCCCCTGCAGCCAAATGCTGAGCTGGAAGGGTGTGGGAGTCCCCCACATGCTCTGCAGTGGACCCCCCCCCACGCTCCTGTGGGGTGCTCCATCTGCCAACACCATGTCAGCATTCATTAGCCACATCTGGTACCTCGAGGTATGTAGAAAAAAATATATGAAGCTGTGTCTATGGCTAAATCACTGATTCTCCCAATCAGAACCAAAACTTCAGATTCAGTTTCAGCCAGATTGAATCGGGACAGTGATCCGAATCAGCAAATCGAATCACTATCCTCCGAATCAGGCTAAATCCAAATCTGAAATTGAATACTGGCTGCTTTGCACACATCTAGTAAATACCACACTCCAACAGACTCGAGTGTCACATGTACCAGTGTCCCCACACTGAAAAAAACTGCTGGTAGAAGGATGCTGATACACATGAAACATCAGGTGCTTTAATGAGAACAGCTCTCAGAGCCTCTCTAATTCATAGAATCATAGAAGTAGGGTCAGAAGGGATCTTGTAGATCTTCAAGTCTGACCCCCTGCCTGGGCAGGAGGGAAACTGGGCTCAAGTAACCCCAGCCAGGTAGGCATCGAGCCACTTCTTAAAGACCCCCAGGGTGGGAGCCAGCACCACTTCCCTTGGGAGTTGGATCCAGATCCTAGGCACCCTAACTGTGAAGTAGTTCCTATGGATATCTAATCTAAACCTACTCTCCAACAACTTGTGGCCATTATTCCTTGTTATCCCAGGGGGGTGCTAGGGGAAACAAGATCTCCCCCAACCCCCCCTGGTCCCCCCTAGTGAGTTTATAGATGGTCACCAGGTCCCCCCTCAGCCATCTCTTGTGAAGGTTGAACAGATTCAGGCACTAATTAAAGTGCCCCTCCCCACCAATCCCAAAGCATGTCTATAGTGCTGATTTGATGAGCTTAAGAAGGAACATGAAGACTTGTTTGCATTGAAGGTCTAGCTCCCTACACTGTCAGTATTTTTTATTTTGCCAACATCTGAAGGAGAAAAAAAACCCTAGAGGAATACAGCCATAAAGTTATCAAAGTGTATGAAAAGACTACAGAAAAACTTGGAAAAGTAGTTTGAATGTAGCTTCTCATGTACTTTTTAGTTATTGGACTCAAAAAGTATACCATATTGAAGAAAGTGATGACAAATTTCAGATCAGTGAGGAAGCACTGATGAAAAAAGCAAACATCTATAAAGAATCAAAGGGGTAGAGGACCTTTGCTCCGCATCAGGATCAGGGCCTTTATTTCCTAACCCACATTTGATAATAGTTAAGTTAAGCAAGGTTGGTACCTAGAATTCTGCCCAAAGTTATCTACATGTTCCTATTTCATCTAGTGTATGACCAATTTGCAACTTGAAACACACTAGAGTAGGCTCAGAGTTAAAGAATTAATTACCCCATCTTTGGACCGCTATTACATGAATGGGGAAATTTCTACGTATTTTCATAGGGCGATCTTTTTCCAATAAAATGAGGGTCTGTAAATCAGTTAGTATAACATGCAAACTGGTTTTGTTCCCTTAGGGGCTCCTGAACCCGTCTAAACAATAGTCCTTGAGACTAAGTACAGCCACTCAGAAAGCCTGAGGCTGAATTGATTCAGTTATTCCAGGTTAATCTAAACTGTGTAGATTGCATTGAGAAGCAAGTGAACACTTATTTTTGAGTCCAGAAATGCAGCCACATGCCTGCAGTGGCTGTGGCTAGAATCTGGGGGGTGCTAGAGCAAGCCTTCCCTTCCCTTTGGAAGTGGCTGGAAGGCTAGAGAGATACTCTTCAGGCCTTCCCCCCTCAATGCTTAAGATGGGAAGGCTGTAGCCAGGCCCCAGCAGGCCCACTGAATATGACTGGAAGAGTGGGTTTAAATCCACACCCTGGCCTGCACAATCCCCAGCTGGGGTGTCCCTGGAAGGAGGAGGGAAGCAACCCATGACAGGCTTCCTTGACTCCCCAGTGGAGTGGAAGCAGGGGGCATGGCCAGACCTTGGCTTGGGCACCCTGAGGTGGAGGGGAGGGGGGTTTAACCCACATAGAACCCCAGCTGGGGTCTGCTTGTGAGGGGCACGGCAGCCCCTGCCTGACTTTTCCCTGCTTGCTGTCTGAGCAGAGGAGGTGTAGGTGTGGCCAAATGCGAGTTGCAGGCTGGCACACTGAGGCAGAAGGGAGGGAGCAGTATTTAACTCTCCCTTTCCTGTCCACACAGGACCCCAGCTGAGGTCTGCTTGGCCAGGGTGCAGCAGCCCCTGCCTGGCATTTTTTGCCACTTGCTGCTTGAACAGAGGGATAGAGAGTGTGGCCACATGCCAGTCGCAGGCCAGCATACTGAGACAGAAGAGGGAGAGGGGTGTTAAACTCCAGTACAACTGGGGTCCCAAGCAGGTAGGAGAGAGGGTTTAAACCCTCCTCCCTCTCCTCCACCTCAGTGTGCCAGCCCCAGCCCGACCCTGCGATATCTGTCCATACCTCCAGCCCCCTCTGCTCAAGCAGCAACTGGGGAAAAGGTTGTCAGGGGCTGCTCCACCACTGCCAGGCTTAAATTCCTTTCCCCCTGCCCAGAGTCTGGCCACCCCCACCCCTCTGTTGAAGCAGTGAGTGGGGGAAAAGCCTATGAGGTTCTGCTCCCCCCCACTCCAGAAGACCCTGGCTGTGGTCCAGAGCCAGGTTTCCCACCCCCACACTCCTCTCAGCCAGCCAGAGCAGTAGTGCTCCAGCTAGGGAGCAGAGGGGCTGGGCCAACCTTGCTCCACTGCAGCAGACAGCCCAGCTCAGGGCTGCAAAGCATCTTAGGATCCTGGAGGACTGTGATGTAATTTGAACCAGGTAGGAATCTGGGACAGAAGTTCCATAAAGTGGTTTGACCTAAATCAGATACTAATTCAAACAGGTCAATCTGATACTACATTCAACCAGGTTTATCTTAAACCAGTTTCAGCCATTTTGAAAGTGGTTTATGTGCACTGAACTTTTCTGTTACAAATTTAAAGCTTTTTTAGATCACTTAAATAGCTTTACGTGTAACTTCTGTCCCTACCCTAAGTGGGCTTGAGTGCCTGAGGACATGCCAGCTGGCTACACTCCCATGGGAGCCCCCCAGGCACCTCAAACAATACAAATTATAATTCTTTCCCAAAACAAGAACAAAACAAACTGTTGGCCTCTCTCGAGGTGGCAGGAAAGGGCCCTTTAACTCTGACCCTTCTTAGAAGTAAGCTCTGGATTTCAGTTGCTTCCCGCTTGTAAAGTACATCATCTCCAATTCTGCTTGTTTTCTCTCCCTTTGGGCTTCTAAGTACCTGCTAATCACCCATATCTAGGCTCCTGCCCCAGGATTGTCTACCCCAATTAAAAGGTAGATACTTCCCTGTTACAGGACATTTATGCACACAGAGGATGAATAACAATTGGTTTATTCTAATGCACAGCTATCAGAGCTGGTCACAGTCAACCAGTTAAAGTTCCACTTATTTGGTCTGTTAATTAACCTGCATGACTAGAGAGCAAATCTTTACCCTGCCCCGCCCCAAAAAATAAAAAACAAAACAAAACAACAAAATAAAAAGGTACAACATCAATATGTGAATCTGATGAAATCTCAAGAAATCAATTTTATAGATAATTTTCCATTATACTGCGATTTAATCCAAACTATAGTTTTCTCCAGTATCTCATTCAACATTCAACTCTTCTAAATCTCTAAGTCTGTTGTTCTTATGAACTTGGAATGCTGAATGTTAACTTTTTAGGGATTATAAGGGAAAAATATTCTAATTAAGTAGTAATTTAAGTTGCCAACACTAATATAACTATCCATCACATGAAATAAATTTCAGTTAATCAACAGTTATGAAGAATAATACAGCAAACGTGATATTAGTTAAATTAGTAAGCGGCATGAACAAATTATGTTTTAATTAGACATGGCACAGTAAACAATAATTTAGTTTTCAAAAGGCCACTTTATAATAAGCATGTTTCTATAATAACACTTTGTAGCACACAATGAGATCTCTTCTCAGCACATTTGAAAAATATCCGTTGCTTATTCACAGTAATGAGATATTCTTACATAAGCATTACATCCAGGTGTACTTGAAGCTCTCTCATTTCTACAAAACAGAAATATAGCATTTTTCATGTTTCATATTAAGTAGTACAATACCACTAAACTGAAATGGTGGAATATTTTCCAGTCCTATTAAAACCCTGAAATGTTTTAATTTCTCTCGTGGAATTTAAATGATCTTCTCATTCTTTCATTGAATAAGTTCCTCCAAGTTAGTAGCCAGTATGATTTAGTCTGTAGTATGCATTATAAGCACCTTCACTCCTGGCATTAATCAGGTCATTGTTTTTAATACCTATATTAACAACATGCACATTAAGCCTCACTGTGGTAAAAGTCAAGTTTCATAGTGTGATTAACAGTTCACTGGGTAAGTACATATTTCTAGCTATACATTATTCATCCAAAAGATTACACAATCTTTCAAAATAAAGATTATTAACTTGTTTATACTAGGATTTGTTTTATACTGGCTTTTAGTTGTTACATATTCTAATTTACTAGTTTTAAAAACAGGTAAAGGATCCTGAGAGTATGAAAAAAAAAAAAATCACATTATCCCCTTTGGTAAATTAAACTTTTAAATTAATTAATAAACAAACAAACAAACATCTAACAAAAACCCCATATGGTCTTCAATTATGAACCCTACCAAATGCCATTCTCAGGCTCCAGTTATAATCATCTCCCTGTAGGTGAACCCTGGTTAGACTGGAGCAACAGTGCACACTTGAAGATCACACAGCTTCCTGGATTACTTGCTAAATGCTGTGACAGCTTCACTTGAATGCAAAGATATCTGGTTTATTCATCTAGATAAATCGAACTGTTTATGAACATTTAATGAAAACTAAAAGGAACTGAAGGCCATGAAAATTCTTTAGAAGTGAAAGAGAATAAAATCTTCAAAAGTCTACAGACTTCATACAATAAAACCTTCTCTCATGACAATCATTTTTTGTAGAATTTTCATAGAAAATGATGGAACCCACATTTTTCCTAGTTATCTGCAGACTTAGAGGAATCCATGCTGAAACCGGACACTAGGTTACTGACATAACAAGATCTAGTGTTCTTTCTATTAAAGTTTTAAAGATAATAACTTTGAATTTGTTTGTGTGAATTTAGAATATTATTTAGAAATAAATAATACAAAGCAACTCAATGGACTAGATGGCTTTAGTCTGATACGAAGCCCACAAAGACATTAACTCATTTCATGTTTAGTAATGGACTTTGTATCAGGCCATGTAAGCAAAATTTTCAAAAGTGACTCTAAATCCCATTTTCAAATGTGACTAATATTTAGGAGCCTTCTGTCAGATTTCCTCATTTAAAGGAATGTGGCACATGAATTTAAGTACATCTTGGAAGTGGAACAGGAAATCTTTAAAATTTATATTTATATCTGTGTTAGTGGCTGAAAGAAATATAGGATTAAATAATAACCAATTGCCTTAACTGATTTGGAGATTAAATAAAAACTGACTAAACACCTCAAATTGTAGCTAATAGTAACCGTACATTAATTTGGAGGTTTCTTCTTTACAGCAATGGCTAGCTATATAAATTCTCTATATAATAACATTAAAAGGTTGCTATAAAGATCTTCCATATTTATTTATTTATAAATGAATAAATACTTCAACATATGTTTGGAATGTATTGTTTAGTTTATTGGTTGTCATATATAAGATTGAAAGAGAGTGCTTTCTAATAAATTTTATAGTTACACATTTATTTCATTAATATAAGCTGGTAATAAAGAACTGGTGAAAACACCAAGGTTTTCCCAACTGCAGTAAGGACAAAATTAATCTCTGTTTTTAAACATAAGGAAAGAATAATAGCCAGGCCTAGTATTCTCAAGCTATGGAAAAATATCAATGACATTTGTGGGTCTACCAACACTGATATTCACCAACACCTTTTCTACCTTACTTAACTTTCCTTTTCCATCACTGTGCGTTACTTGATCAATACTGATAATTAATAGGACTATAAAGGAACCTCCCTGCTGAGACCTCTGTTTATAGAATTTGTTGAAGCAGCAGTAAACCCTCTAATGTTGGCTAGAATTTGAAAAACAAAATGTCCCAATTAACCATGCTCTGATTAAATAGCTTACACTGCAATAGATCACATCATGAAATATTTAATATACAAGGAAATGTACTACTTGCAACAAAAATGTTGAAACAAATTGCTTGGATTGCCTGCATTTTATTTCTCTGTCTTTCATCTGGTTACACATCTGTCACTGAAAATCTCAGCAGCTGGTCAAAAGGAACATCTGTCAATCTGTTCCTGTTTCTAAGAACATTCAGTGCAGAAAAGGAACTAAGGCAAACCCATATTGATTCAAGCACACTGAAGAGCTTTTCAACTGCCTTGATTAGTACAGGAAGCAGCCTCCTGGGTTTAGAAAATGTCAAAGGCTCATTATTGAAGGAGAACATTTCCAGGATAATACTGTATTGCAAGTCAATCCATTCTGTTGTGCTTATGCTCCAACCAGCACAAAACTTTAAGGCTTAACCATGAAGAAATCCGTAGTTTTCTTATAAGTGTTTCTCCTTCAATTAAGCTTTCCAGTAAAATTTGATAAAGAAACTGACTTCTAAAAAGGCAAATAAAAATCACATTAATTTCATCAAGCCTTTTTTTTTGTGGGCAGGAGGTACTGATAGCAACAGTTAGCAGCATGTGCTGATTCATCATTTAAGTTTTATAGGGTTACAAAAATAGAAGCCCAGACTTTTACCTTTTTGTCAGAAATACCCAGCAATCTCAATCTTGGAGAGGCAGAATTCTTGATCACCATTGGGAGCATGCCAATACCATTGATACATCACAACTCTCCATCTAGATGACTGAAATTAACATTACTGTTTATCTTATAAGTAGTCAATTAAAAGAGGCTCCTATTCAGAAGTATTACTCTGTTAATGCAGCAGTGAGCTTGGAAAATATGAATAAGACAGTAAATGAAAAAAAAAAAATTAAAGCATTTTAAAAAAAAATCAGAAGACTGGTTCAAGAGAAAAAGGGGAAGGAGAAAATAAAAACAGATACCTGTAGACTGCATGAACAATTAATTGTTGTATTTTTATTTTCCTTTGAATTGTCATAGTCCTTCAAGAAGTATCCTTGGCTAGAAAAACTGTTTTAATATCATTTCCCTGAAAAGAAAGTGAAGCAACTTGAAAGCTTGCAAATTATCTGCAAATAATACAAATTTGGATAACCTTTTTAATACAGCTTGTGTTTCCTTCTAAGTAAAAAGAGAGTTTCAGGATGAAGCTGGGAGCAGGCAGTGGGTAGAGAAGTTAGACGTTTTGAGGAGATGGTATCAATTAGGTAAGGATAACAGAAACAAAGAAGGACAAGAGCCACCAGGATCTAAACAGGAATTCGAGAAGAATGGGGAAACGGTCTTGTCATGTATGGTCAATCTTCATAGCAAGAAGCCAGCAAGATTGTAGAGACTAGGTAGAAAAGATTAATATGAAGAAATAAACTTGGAGTGATTTTTGAGATAAGGAGTAGTAGCAGAATTCTAATTCATCTAAGAGGTGATCAAAGTGAGACTAACTTTGACTTACCCAACTATTTTTAGGAGTGTTTCTCCCTCAGGGCACGTAAGTACCCCTATTACGGCAATCAGACTCTCTCCTAAAGATGGGCAGACAGCCCCTTCTATATCATCTTTGGGTATGTGTCTGTTACCCCTTTGGACACACAAATGTCTATATTATAGGAATAGGGGTTGTCTCAGAATTAAATCTCAAACTGTACAGTGGGCATCCTCTAGGTGAAATACAATTCTGTCCTGGGTAGCCAGGTTTATGGCACTGGTATCAAAGACAGAAGAGAAGCAGTTTGGGAAGAAAAGTTGAAAGATAAGAGAACAAAGTAGAACTCATCGCTGCTTAAGAATATTTTAAGCTGTTTGTTACAGTGCACATTGTTTTGCATTTGTTTCAACTGAATTTAAATAAGCATGTCATATCCAGTCACTTTTCCTAGGATTAGATGGAGCCTTTGTATCTGAATGCTCTGCCATAGGAGTATCAAAAATCCTCTCCTGTTTCTGGGAGGCCCACAGAAATTTACAACAGCTTTTTACAGGGGCAGTCTTCTCAGCCACATGGTGGATGATGGATCCAAGGCAAACCAAGTTGGGGGGGTGCCAGGAGCACTAGAAGTTCTACTTGATCTCTTTCAATTACTTCTCCCTCTGCTTGTAAGTCCATTATATTGGGAGAGTGCACATAACTAGAAGCCACAGTAAATTTGTGTTGAAGCCAAGGTAGTTTCATTTTAAAAGTTTTCATAACTTCCCTCAATCTTCTTAAGCATTGACTTATCTAAACTAGTCTACAAGTCTTGCTGCAAAACTAACGAATACATCAACCACTTGTAATCTACTTACAGATCTCTAAGGATGCATTAACTGGATCCCTGAGAACTGATGATTTATTCCTGCTATTTGTTTTCTGTTTTTCAGCCAGTTTCTAATTGGCAACAGAATATTGCCACTCCCACCATAACTATGTAATTTCTTTAACAGCCTCTTGAAATGGGTTTTATCATAGGCTTCATGAAGGCAAATACAGAAAGGAAAACCTAACATCATTTGCTTCCTATATCCATTGTTTTATGAGCTCCCTGCAAAAATCTTAATATCCTTGTGGAAAAAGAAAGCATAGCTAGGGTAAAGAACTTTTTTCAGGACAACTTGGTTTGGGTATGCTCCAAAGATAACTTAGGATTTAACAACCCCAAAACCTGCAAGTAATCAAGACTAGGACCTTTGAAAACAAATTTTAAAAATCCCTAAACAAAACAACTCAATGCCCCCCTCCCCCCCAGCCCACAAGGTAGCTGCCAAATGAAAAGGAACAAAGCAAAAAGAGCCTATCATACTTAACACTGATGGTGGTCTCTCTACATGCATATTTTAAAATACAAATATTGTAAAAATGACTTAAAATGCCAGGAAGAATAAGGCATTCAAGTCAAACAATGTTAGCATAACACTGGGGATATTTCAATAGTTCAGTTGATAACTATACCCAAATTTAAAACTCTCCCCCATTTTAAAAGTGTGAAACTCAAAACAATAAAGACAAAAATATTCTCTCATAGTTGCATTTACTTGCACATTTTTATAAGGTTTTTCTTTTTAGATTGTGTCTTGCTGATAGTAATTTAAAATGCTACAGTAAAAAAAAAAAAAAGTCATCCTGTGACAAACTAAAATAGAAAGATTGGCTTATAGAGATTGCCCTTGGAATTACATGTAGTTGGCTCCTTGAATGCCTTGATCACTGGTATCTGGAGTACTATTCTGTAGTATAAGTAAGATATCTACTTTCAATTGCTTCTTATTCTTCCTGTACTGTGTTCTCTATCTTTTCCCTTAGAAAATGAAGTTGCTAATATGAGCATGACTATGACTGAACACGCATTTGCCACATACTCCAAAAAACACAAAATGCAGCCAAGGTAAGCACCCTTATTTCAGCCATCAGATTGTAGCACGTATAGAAAGATGATGCGGTTGATGGCTGTAATACAAGTCTCAAGTCAAATATATACAATCCAGAAGTGCCTGAACTATTCATTCATTTAATTGCAGTTCTTAGAATAATGTAATGTGTCACAACTAAGTGGCTGATTGCAGACTGGCTGTCTGCTAAGTGAATGTGGAAACGGCACAGATATTTCTTATGATATATACTGTAATGTGATACATACAGTATATTTTATCTGTTGAACTGGAGACAAAGGTATTTCTTAAAGATAAGTTCTAAGGATCTGAAATGAATTTCTACAGCATAGACTAAATTGTTTTTATTCAAAAATAAATTAAATGAGGTACCAATACTGAAGAATCAATAAAAATGCTTAGATGACCCATCCAATCAAATGGTCAGCAATGCAGAATGGGATACACAAAAGAAATCATGAAGAAGGAAGAAGAGAAGAGAAGTAGGTGAAACATACAGGGTTGCAACAGAAGTTCTTTTAGCAAAACACATGTTAAGTGGATATGTATGAATAACTACCAGGAAAACACTAAATTAAGAAGAGTAATGTAAAATTGTTCATTGCAGGCTAAACATCAGTTATACTCTAAAACAAACTTGTTTATAGGACTATAACTTTAGACCCAGTTTTAAAGTTACTTAGGTAATTAGTGCTTGCTTAAATCCATGGAAGTTAAACCCCTTTGGGCATGTCCAGGTGAGCCCATATGTGCCTCTTGTGGCATCTCAAACTGCTTTCAGACACTGCAAGAAGCACACTGGAAGCAAACAAACAAAAATTCCTGCACTACATATTTGCAGCATTGACTCTAAATTTGATACCTGAAAATCCAGGTATCAAAAAAACAAAACACAAACAAAAACTAAAAACAAAATCCTGCAAAAAAAAAAGTGGGGCAGGGCACAGTCCACAACCATGCTCTGAGGCAAACTGGCAGTGGGTCCTCCAGAGATGCTCTGGTATCTGACCACAGTGTCTCTACAGTGCTTCTGTTGCCCCAGCATGCACGGCAAACAGGAGTGGGGCAAGGCTGTAGTGAGACTCGGCCCTGGGTGCTGTCCCAGATAAGCAGGGATGGAGATAGGGGAACTGTGTGGTTTCTGGGTGTGGGGTGGGTGTTTGGGGAGTGGCAGGAAGTGTATGGGAGTGGTGTGGGGGGGTGAAGTTTGTGGGGGGAGAGGGGGTCGCTACTCACCTGCCCCCAGACCTCCTGCAGTGCCAGTCAGGCAGTGTCCAAGGCAGCACTACCGGACCTGTGACCTATGCAGGGAGAATGGGCCCAATGGGACCCAACCTAACCCAGCCCAGGATGGCTGGGTCAGGCACTGATGCATGACCATAGAAATGTGCCTACAACAAGCCATGGTGCATTGCTGCCTGTCACTCATGGAGAATGTGCCTGATGTGACCTGGCTCAGCCTGCCCAGCTAGTGCATGCCCTTGAAAAGGAGCCATACTTCCCAGAGCTGCATGTCCTGATCCTGTCCAAAGGTCTTCTAGTTTGCTGTGCCAGCAAGGTCAGGTTGGGTCCAGCCAGGCTCATTCTCCCCACATAGACCACTGACAGTGCTGGTAGGCATGGCCTAGCTGGTGCTGCAGAAGGTGGGGAGGTGGATTTGTGGTGCCCTCCCCCCACAAACCCCACATCACTCCCACCCCCTATAACCCCCATCTCACCACACCTTTTCCCACCCCCCTTCTGCAAACCTCACATCCCCCTGCCCGCCCCATCACACACCAAGTGTGCCCAGCTGCCAGACAGGATGCGACTTCAGGGGCAGCTGTCCCCCTTTCCAGGTTAGAGAAGGGGTCAGGGAGAGCTCTAATTTTTCTATGATGTGAAAGCCAAAAGCAAACAAAGCATATCAATATTTAGCATTAATGTTATTATGATAAATACATAGGGAGAATGAAGAAGGCCCCAGGTAATGTGGGACCCTTGCAGGATATGCTTAGGAATCTGGTTGTAGTACCAGAAGAAAAAGCAGACCCCTCCACCCCAGGGTGTTGAAGGAATTGGCAGGGGTTATCTCGGGGCCCCGGCACAGCTTTACAAGCACTTGTGGTGCTCTGGGCAGGTGCCGGACGACTGGAAGAGGGCCAATGTGGTCCCCATCTTTAAAAAAGGGAAGAGGGAGGACATAGGCAACTATAGGCCCATTAGTCTTAATTCAATCCTGGGGAAGCTCTTTGAGAAGATTATAAAGGAGCACATTGGTGATGGACCAGCAGTGGGGACAATGCTCAAGGGCAACCAGCATGGTTTCATTAGGGGCAGGTCCTGTCAAACCAACCTGATTGCCTTCTAATATCAGGCCACAAAATCATTGGATGCAGTTGTCATGGTGGATGTAGCCTTTCTGGACTTCAGGAAGGCCTTTGACATTGTCTCCAACCCCATTCTCATTAAAAAGCTAAGTGACTGTGGCATTGATGCCTACACAGTCAGATAGATTGCAAATTGGCTGAGGGGTCATACTCAGAGTGGTGGTGGATGGGCTGTTTTCAACATGGAGGGAAGTGGGTAGTGGGGTCCCCCAGGCTTGGTCCTTGGGCCCATACTGTTAAATTTCTATATTTGCAACTTGGACAACAGGGTGAAGAGCAGCCTGTTTAAATTTGCAGATGACACCAAGATTTGGGGTGAGGTGGGCATGCTAGAAAGGAAGGACAGATTACAGCAGGACCTAGACAGGTTACAGGGGTGGGCAAATGAAAATAGGATGGGCTTCAATACTGACAAGTTCAGAGTGCTGCACTTGGACAGGAGGAACCAGCAGCATACCTATAAGCTGAGGAACTTCCTTTTCAAAAGCACGGTGGCATAAAGAGATCTTAGAGTCATTATTGACTCTGTGTTCTTGCATTGTCTGCCCATGTTCATCTTGGTCAGTAGGGATAACTGTACCTTGTCCTGCATCCACACATGCATCACAAGCAGGGCCAAGGAGGTGATCCTCCCCCTCTATGTGACACTGGTCAAGCCGCAGCTGGAGTACTGCATTCAGTTCTGGGCGCCGCACTTCAGTAGGGATGGGGCCAGCATTGAGAGGGTCTAAAGGAGAACCATTCACATGATTCAGGGACAGCAGGTAAGACCCTATGAAGAGAGGCTAAGGGACCTTAACCTGTTCAGCCTTCACAAGAGAAGGCTAAGTGGGTACCTGGTGGCCGTCTATAAACTTACTAGGGGGGACCAGCGAGGTTTGGGAGAGACCTTGTTCCCCCAAGCACCTCCCAGAGTAACAAGGAATAAAGGCCATAAGTTGCTAGAGAGTAGGTTTAGATTAGACAGTAGAAGGCAGTACTTCACAGTCAGGGTGGCTAGGATCTAGAACCAACTTCCAATAGAAGTGGTGATGGCTCCTACCCTGGGGGTCTTTAAGAGGAGGCTCAACATTTACCTAGCTGGGGGTCATTTGAGCCCAGTTTTCTGTCCTGACCTGGGCAGGACTAGAAAATCTACAAGGTCCCTTACAACCCTACATCATAGTATCTAGGGTCAGAAGGGGCCTAAAGCAGGCCATCTAGTCTGACCCCCCCGCCAATGGCAGGAACAAATGCCAGGGTCACAGAACCTCAGCCAAGTACCTATCCAATCTATTCTTGAAGGTGCCCAAGGTAGGAGCAAGAACAACTTCCCTAGGAAGCTGGTTCCACATCCTAGCCACCCTAACTG
>JAGPOW010003642.1:45040545-45052801 GCA_030014935.1 Caiman crocodilus
GTGACCCTGGCACTCGTTTCCTGCCAATTGGCGGGGGGGTCAGACTAGATGGCCTGCTCTAGGCCCCTTCTGACCCTAGGTACTATGATACTATGAAGTCAATGAGACTGCGTATGCATAAGAGTTTGGAGGAATGAGGCTTAACACAGCATTTGTGTAAGCCATCTGATCAAAATCAACACTTTTAGTGAAAACTGAAGCAAAAATCCATTGAACACAGAAATAGATTCTATTCCTTCTATTAGGCATTTAAGTGGACTTAGATGGCTCAGGGTGATACTATTCCATCCTATATGGAGTCCCTGAAAATACATTAATGTATGGGTGTCAAATGTGGCCTGTAGGCCAAATATACCTATAGAGAGTCACCCATGAATAACAGTAAGTGTACTTAGAGGTCAACATTTTTTTAATAGCTTTTTACCAGTTCAGAGAAGTGCATGCACTCAGATCACCTGAAGAATATTTGTAGGTTTTGAACACGGGCTGCTGATCAATTCAAATTAATCCTTCAGGTCACTGAATATATTGCGTAAGAACTCAAATAGAACAGAAAAATGAGAAATAAACAATGAGTTTAAGTTGAATGTAAATGCAAGAATAGAGTTGATTCAAATGGAAGATAAAATTAAAGGAAGTAGAGAATGTTTTTAACTTGTAGTAACATATACATTTACAGTAGTTGTACTAGAATTTTAAGTGTAAATGTTCCACTGAAAGAAACAGAGTACATTTTAATAGTTTAATCTTATCATTAGCTAAGGGAGATGCATACATATACTTAAAAAAACAATAATATGAACATAACATCCATTAGGACAATGAATTATTCAGCACGGTTATGTTTTTTCATCATCAACTGAGAGAATCACAGAAAAAGCATTGGCTAGGGAGAAATAAGAAAAGTACCTAAGAACAGATGCTAGTCCCATCACAATTCATACTCAGGAAGGTGCTCAGATACCATGCTAAAGGGAGCCTTATAATACCCTAAGTAGAATCAAGTGGTAGCTATTTGCACAATAATGTAATAAAAACAACAGCAAAAGATGGCAATAAAGTATCTGTTTTGTTATTAGTAACCTACCAAAAGTCAGTTTTAAACTTTATATAATGTTCCTTCTAGTTCTTGGATTTTTTCTTATTTTCTCTCTCAAAGAGCTTCTTAAATACAAATTCCAATGTACTAATTAGATCTACTAATCCCTCTGCACTTCAGGAGGGATGTGGACAGTGTTGAGAGAGTCAAGAGGAGGGCCACTCGCATGGTAAGGGGGCAGCAGGGCAGGCCCTATGAGGAGAGGCTAAGGGACCTGAACCTGTTCAGCCTTCAGAAGAGAAGGCTGAGAGGGGATCTGGTGGCAGTCTATAAACTCAGCAAGGGGACCAGAGGAGAATGGGTGAGACCCTGTTCACCTGAGAGCCACCCAGAACAACAAGGAATAGCGGCCACAAGCTGATTGCGAGTAGGTTTGAGGCTAGACATCAGGAGGCACTACTTCACAGTTAGGGTAGCCAGGATCTGGAACCAGCTTCCAAGTGAAGTGGTGCTGGCTCCTACCTTAGGGGTCTTTAAAAGGACGCTTGATTACTACCTAGCTGGGGTCATATGAGCCCAGTATTCATTCCTGGCAGGGGGTCAGACTTGATGATCTGTTCAGGTCCCCTCTGACCCTATATCTATGAATTAAATTTTACCCTTGTTTCACTCATATCAGACAGCAGTATTATAGATCTGATTTTTCTTAGCATCTGTCTGTTAACTGATTTCAAAGTGCATGATCAAATTCTTCATAAGAGTTTGGCTAGCCTGTTTGAATACACCAGAGAATAGAAAGTACAAGTGTTCCCCGCACCTTTTATATGTACACAGGAGCTGGTTAGAATTGAGGTGGAGAACATAGCCTCTAGTTTTTGTACTTCTTCCAGCACTTAGCCTTCAGTCCTAAGTGCAACCCCATCAAAGACCATGAATAGGGTAACAATGGTTAGGGTAGGGTGAACAGAGAAGCAGTGGCAACTGAAGACAGAATATTAAAACAATTCAGTTATATAGGGGTAATTAAGGGCAGAGTTTGTATCAGCAGTTTGATTTGAGGTTCACAGAACTAGTAAAGTATAAGTGATTGTAAGGAAAATCTGTTTCCTTTTCTGCCATTCACTAATAAATAGAATAATTTAGCTTTGGCTTTTTGTTTAAGGCAGAGTGCTATCATTTATCTGTGCGTGGAGGTAGAGAGGTATACAAGTTACTGTTTTCATTTTACTTAACATTTTTGGGTCATATGGGTTTATCAGTATTGAAGGGTACTGTAACAAGTCACTCTCCCTAGCACCATCTTCCTGGTCATCTGTGCCTTACATAGGGGCGCTCTTGGAGCCCTCTTGGAATTCTTCTGTCCTGCTCCAATCTCGTCTGCCACATCTTGATGGAAATTATTACATATGCGGGAGACTACCTATTGTATTGGGTATATTGGGATCTCTCCTAGGATGGCCTGACCCCTTTTACTCTAGCTAGGCCTCCCCATCCAAACCCACTAAACAGAGTTTGGCTCCAAGAATCTAGCTTTTCCTTCCAGTGCATGGAAACTCATGGTTCCCTTTTCTGCTGCCTCCTGGGGCACAGTATTCCCTGGTCCAGTGGCACAGGTCCTGGTTCTACAACCAGGGGGTTGTAAGTTCAAAACTAGGGTGCAACCAAAATAATAGAAAAAAAATATATATGGTTTTCCCTCCCCTCCAGGTACACCCTAGCCTTTTTAAGATTGTCCCAAAACTGGCACTTGGGCTCTCCACAACCCTGTCTCCCTTTGCGCTTCACTAGTGCCAGGGTCTGTGCCTCCAAAAGCTGTGCCCTCACCAGCACTGGGGCTCCCATTCTGGATTGGGTGCCCAAAATTGAGGCCTCTTCCATCCCCTAATATCCTCATCCAAACCTCCAGTCTTATTCAATAACCCAAAAAACAAAATAATAACTGCATGTGCTCAATCAATGCAGCGGGTCAGCTTACACAAACTCTCTTCGAGTCTCGGCTCCACACTGCCAGCTACAGTCCTGGTTGTGGTTGCAGTTATCATCTCACAGGGGCTTTGGTACCTTCCCCCTTCCTGCTGTGAACCACTCTCCAAACTCCTTCTGGGAGCTCTCAGGGGCACTGCTTCCCCTTTGGCTGCTGACCTCCTTACTTCTGTTCAACCCTGGGTTTTTACAGTCCTGCCTCTTCCAGTCAGCTGACTAGCCATCCCAGTTCAGCAGTTAACCCCTTCCTCATCAGCCCTCCATACCCAGAAGGTTCTGGCCTTATAGGAGCGCATCTTCTTCCTTGTGACAGGGTTAGAGTTCCCCGTCACAGGTACATTCCAATAAGCATAAATATTCAATTAAGTTTATACACCTTCTAACCCATACATTCCTAAAAAAAAGAGAGTATGTTCATGCTGGGCCTGTTTCTTTGTGGGAAATAATACTACAGGTTAATGCTTACCTTTTTATTAATGTTTTGCAAGTAACATGTCATAATTGTGAATTAAAGCCAGGCCAAGTTCATTTTTCTTCATAAAAATGTTTTGTAGTACATCATCAGGTGAACCCAGTAAGTAAAAATTGATATTGAAACAGTGCATTTAAAGAATGGTAACCATCTTTGAGCTACCAATGAGGAACTGCCATCATTTACTGGTCTGTAAGACCACCAGCTCATTTATGAACAAAAACATCAGTGTCTGTGCACAGATGCACCTATACACATTTCCAGGGATGGATTCACTGGGGATGCACTAGTGTACTTGCACCCCCATTTGATTCCTAATCCACCCATAATTTAAAAACAACTGTCTGGCAGTGACAGCAGAATTTCTATTCAGGAAGTGCTAAGGGAATCACTTGAATTCATAGCTCATTATAATCTACCTGATCCCTTCTAAACATTTCACTCCACAGGTGTTAATGATCTTCAGCTCTTTTTAATGGTGTCACTGGTCCGCTAATCAAACTATACTTTGTTCTGCAATTCTGTTGTCTGTTAGCTCATCCTAGTAATGAAGCTCCTGTTTCAGAGCCCTTACACATTTTATTAAATTTATGCCAGTTAAGTTATATTCATTTTTGCTTCAGTCTTACATGGAATAATACAAATGTAGGTTTAGAATACTAGTAAAGCTTAGAGTTTAGTTTCATCTTGAGAAAAATGTGCTATTCTATCATAATGCACCTTACCATCTGCACCCAGCTTTTCAAAATTCCAGATCTGCATACGCACACGCCTATAAATGAACTGAAACCAATCATTGTACTTAAAGTTCATTTCAGACTAAAAATATACCAGCAGTGAATATGTTCATTTAATCCTCTCACAACTCCTCCCCATTTTTCTGCAAGGCTATTTTAGGATGATTTCAATAGATAGTTCATCAAAATATAGGTAATACAAGGATTTACCCAGATAAAAATACATCTTAGTGTATATTTGTGAACTGAATTTCTGTGATGTAGTAAAATATAAACTTCCTTCTTAAATTCTGGTAAGCTAAATAAAAGAAGAAAATTAAAACCTGTTTTTCACTGAGTTATGCAACTGTAACTGTTTGCTTTTTAAAAATGATTAATGTATACAGACATTTACAAGTCTTTTTATTGTTTACTAAATTTAATTACCTGAAATTCATTTTAAAAGGAGTTATGTCAATTATTGTCTTTGTAATATGATTGTTATATGCTAAGGCAGTTGAAATAGTATGACCCTTCAATTGAATAAGCCTTGATTTCCAGACTTGCCAGCTGGCAACAAGGGCAGTGGGGTTATGATATTACTAGTACTGAGACATTCATTCAATGCATGTCCCATATCATTCATTTATCTCCAGTGACTAGAAAATCTGGATGCAGTCATTTTTTAAAAGCACTCATATGGTCAAGACAGCAACATTTTTTTAAAATTGTTTTTAGGAATTCAACAGTTTCTCTTTTTTAAAAAGCCTGAACCTGTCTCATTTAAATATCTCTAAACAATCAAGTAAATATTAAATTTATCAACATTTACATTCATCAACTTTATTTACAATTTGCTTCATGCAAAACCACATAATGACTACCCAGGTGAAACAGAAAGGACTCAGCTTCCCAAATATCTCTTTTCAGAATATGAGGAACAGATTCCAGTGCATAAATTTAAGACATATATATTGGAGGTAAAAGTATATTGGGACCCATTTCCTGACCTGGTTTTTCATGGTCATATTTTCAATGGATGATGGCAAAGAACTACAGGACTGGAAGGGGCCTCTTGGCACACAGAGTCCCTTCCCCTGTATTCAGAGGCATCTATTTGCCCAAAGCATTCACACAATCATCAATTCCACCCCCCCCCAACACTCCAGAGCCACATCTATATTATGATTAAAAAACAAAAAAACCTTTATAATACGCCACATGTTAGAAATGCAAATACCTGCAGACTGCAGCCAAGCCTCCCATCTCTAACTGTGGAAAACAACCAATATTTCAGAAAAAAGGGAAGGAAGGAGATAAAAACCCTCCCTCACACTGGGAAACAAATACAGGATTAACAAGATGCGAGGGCAGATGGGGCTAATGACCAGAATTGCACCTAGCTCTTGTAAGTAATTAGCTAAAACACTGATGAATGGGATAAGAAAATACAGAGAAAGGGTTTTCTTTCTGTTCCGACTTTGGGATATCAATACTCGAATACTGATATAATACATGCTACAAGAACATGCATGTCCCTATCATAATAACCCTTCCATAAACACTTGTCATACTCTATCTTGAAGTGATACAGGTTTCTTATTTCCACTTCTTTATTTGGAAGAATGTCTCAAATGTTCTAATTTCCAGTCTAAAGGTATGTATAACTAGGTTGTAGCCATTTAGTCTTGAGCTGATACTATTCTTCAAGTTAAATAGCTCTTCTCTCTCATGCACACATATTTAGAAAAAATTCTAGGCAATTGAAATGCAGTCCTGGACTGCAAAGTGAATGTAAAGCTGCTCTAAATGGGCAATTGAGAATTCCTTCATCAAAAAGGAATCCTAAACTAGCATAAAGCTGTATCACAGCCCTTAATCCTGCTGAGCATAGCTCCTTTCATTCTTAACACTCCAAGGGAGGAAAAAAACAAGTTTTTAGAGGTAGAGCTGAAGCATGTCACATAGAATAAGTAAAGTCCTCTTGGACATGTAACATGTTCTGGAAGTTATGCATCCGAAGACATAGATGCTCCATCAGGAACTTCCTTGTGTGGTTGAACACTAACAAGGATAGCCACCAGATGCTTGCAAGGGCAGTACTAGGACTATGATCATTTTACTGTAAATAGTTCTTCATGTAAATTCTTGTACATATAGCCCAGGTGTACTTGGGTATATACTCCCCTTCTCCAGTTGAAGGGAATTGTTTACTGGCAGGTATGCTATGGGGGAACTGCAGACCACTCAGTTTCCCTCCTTCCCTATAGAAGCAGGCCATCATACATAGCTATATATAGAAATATATGATATCCAAGCAAATAACATAAACCATACCTTCTGGGTAAATGCTATAAAGCCTTATACCAGTGCTCTAGATACAAGTAACTCACAAGTAAGTATCTGATCTGAAACAGGTAAGTCCCAAAATAAACATTGATAACCAACAGATAAACTATAGGTAAGTACAGGTGAACAATAAATAAGCCACAAATAAATACAAATAAACAACAGGTGAATAATAGTGAAAGGGGGTCCCAGCAGAGCCCTAGTCAGAGTTATAAATTTAAGACTACTCATCTACTAATTTACAAACATGAGAGTTCACAAAATAAGGCATGACAACACACCACTTAAGGTGCAAGAACCTTAAAGATAAACTTAATCCCAAGGGGAAACCCCAATGCCCTTGGGCCTTTTCTCAAGCCCTTCAAGGAAGCTGGTATCTTCAGGGGGGACCCTGCACTTTCAGAAGCCCTTAAATAACCAAGGGGGAGTTCCCCTCCCCTGTGGGAATCTTTTTTCCCTGCAACTCATGGCTCCCAGGCCTGGAGGGTGGCCCTCGTCCTCTGTGCCAAGCTGCTCCCTTGTCTGCAGTGGGCTTCGAAGGTCACTGTCCCCAAGAATGGGGCTCTGTTATGCAGGGCTTCTGGGGCACCTGGCTCAGCCCTGCCCACTGGCTCAGTAGCCTGAGCACCGTCTGGCTCCCTGACCTCAACCTTTTGCTATAGGTTGGAGGCCCAGTACACTTCGTGCAGCACTGGGCTTCGGTCTGCTCCCAGACTCTCCGTGCAGTGGTATCTGCACAGCTATTGCCCAGTACCAGCAGCTATAGATCTGAGCCACCTCAAGCGGCTCTCAGGGTCTCATACCCTCCATGTAGAGCCTCCTGCACCAAGCTCCCAGACTCAAGCCGGGGGTTGGGGACCTGAGCTGCTCAAGTGACTCCAAAGATCCCACTCTGTGCACTGGCCTGTGCGCCATGTCTCTGGCTGCACCCCAGATGTTGCAGACCCCAGCCTCACTCAGCTCCCAGGATATGGATACCGTGCTGCGCACTGAGAGCCTAGCTGCTGGAGACATCTGCCGCTCCCCACCAATGGAAGTCTTCAGGTGCTCTTCCAGGCTATTGCTTTGCCTTGCTGTGAAGCAATCCTCGGCTCTTCTAAGCCCTGCTTTTCTCTTTTCTCCATCCCCAACGCATCTTTCATGTACTGGGCACGCAGCTCTTTTCATTCTCTTCAGAGACTCTGCCCCCAAAGTTCTGCTGAACCAGGTCCAAGGCTTCTTTCTTTTTTTTCCCTTCTCTTTTCCCTGAGCAGGGGCAGGGCAAAGCCCCTCCCAACAGTTATCTGATTGGTGGATAAGTTCCACCAATCACAAAGAGGATTCTTCAAGGCCGGGCATGCTGGGGTGCATCAGTCAGTTCACTACATACATAATAGACTTGTTTGCAAATCTTAAGACTTATCAAGAGACTACAGAGCACATATGGTCAGGTAGTACTTTGGCAGTACAGTAGCTCAAATACCTTGATCAAACTGGAACTTGTCTACAAGCTAAGAGGGTGATACAAGCTTTATGCCAGCTACAGCTTCCTTAATGAGGAGGGAATTCTCAACTGAACACTTAGTGAGGTAGTTACTTTTCACTACCAGATGCTCTGAACTTTTATAAGTACTTATGAATTTGTCCCCATTTAAAAATTCTTAAAGCAGGTACTACATTGTCCTGGTATAAATCTAAAGACCAATGTGCAAAAAATCTTTAAAATACCTTGTGTTTAATACAAATGCAAATAAAAAATACTCTTTAAATCTAGTATCAAAGTATAGGCAAGACAATGTCAAATCAGCGACTTAAAAACCACTTCTCAGTTTATAAATTATGTATTTTTTGCAGGCATCTCAACTGTATCATCAGCAAAAAAATAATGAACAGAATTCATTAATAAAGTATCTCTGCATGCTTTACAATTTAGAATCTACACCTTTGATCACTTCTTAATTTTCTTCTCAGTGCTGATTATCAGAGTGAGTGAGTTCAATGAATGTAATTTAGCTACTGTATGTTTTTCTCTTTCTAAATGGCAGCAGGTCTATGTTTTATTAAAAATGCATTTACTCATGTTTATTTGTGATAAGGTTAAAATAAATTACTTTGCTATTTTAATGTACTTCTAAGACACTAATCTATCTTGATTGCCTTCTGATGAATTCTTTACAGTGTAATGTTATAAATATTTCTTATAAACATTAATATGCCATTTTTCATAATGAATAAATATATTGTTGAATAGATTAATACATTTTTAAATCTTTTGTCTAATATGACCTATAACTGAATCACAGAGCAAGGGTAATAAGTCTTAGATACGTTATGTTATCATTCCTTGGAAAAATGTGAATATGCTCACCTTTGATGTATACATCACCAAATAAATCACTGAGAAACTATGAAGAAAATATTTTTTTTTTACTTATTTGATATTATTTTAGAGTATACCAACATATTGTTAAAGATATAGGTGAAACATACACATATACACCAAATTCTTCTTTCGAGTGAAGTTTCCTTCTCCCTGCTTTGCAGTTTCCTGATACCAGACAACTGCAATATGGGAAGCTGAAATAATGGCCACATGCAAGAATAGCATAGGAATAAGTGTGATGTGTTGGACGAGACTCATAACTGGCAGGGCTAGCTCTGATATTCCAATGGTTTTTGTGAAGAACGGCAAGGGAGACTGACCTATCTATATTCTGGATGATCATAAAAATGATATAGAACAGATGTTCCAAATTTATATTAATAACCTAATTATTCTGCAATTTATATGCATGAGATTTCAATGAGTTTTAACCATAAAGAAAGGTTGCAGAGTTTGTGTAATTCTGTTACTAAGATAATTTAGGGACCAAAAGTGGTCAACTCCACATTTAAAATATTCAAGGATATCCATTTTAAAGGAAGTGTAAGAATAATATTGGAGCCATGATAGTTAGGAAATTATGTCAGGCAAGGACTTTTTAGGGTAATATTTTTTATTGGACCAACTATGCAGTTAGGATAAAGATGGACAATCCTGAGAAAGAATGTCTTGTATGTGAAAGCATGTCTAACTTTATCCAAACTGCATAGTTGGTCCAATAAAAGATATCACCATAAGAAATCTATTTTAAATTAATTTTAGGTCATAAACCACGTGATTCCTATAGTTGCATATTTTTTCAGAACATCTTCAAAGAGTAAATGTTGTAATTATTGGTACACTCCAAAGTCTACTCCCTCTTTGCTTTCAAAACTCAACTAAACCTTAGCTGTAGAGCTGTGACTAGCTGCTCCATAGTACCATATGAATTAAATATACATTTTTAAAAGACCCTTCTATAATTTTTCACAGTCCATCTTGTTCTTTACCACTCTGAAAAATCTGTGTCATTAGTGAACTTGGTCAACTCATTATTGACTCCCTTTTGCAAGTTATTTATGAATATATGAAACAGTTCTGATCCGTATACAGATCCCTGGAGGACTCCCTCATTTACTCCTCTCCATTCCAAAAACGGAACATGTATACTCACTCTTTTTAATTCTTAACAAGTGGACCTTTGCTTTAATTCCATGGCAACCCAATTTCATTACGAGTTTTTGCAGGGTTATGTTGAAGGCTTTTTTGGACGTCCAGATTCTTGATTGTTCTACCCTCAAAGAGCTGTAACAGGTCGGTGAGGCCCTTTAGAAGAGCCAGGATGATTTCACCCAAAGCAGAATCGAAATCCAAACAGCTGAGTTCAGAGGTTGTGGTTTAAGCTCTTGGCTCCTTCTAAAAGAAGTGGAGTTGAGCAATTGAAATTAAGGCAAGATACACTAACACCTATGGCTCTGCACTGAATGAACGCTGAAAAATGTTGCAACTAAGAGCTTCCAATATGCTGGTCAAAATCTAAGAACAACTCTCTTGGTTTTTTCTAGAAGCCTGAATTTTCAAAAAAATGCTGTAACGCTTATTTTCCATATACAGCATGTTGGAGTTTGTTCATGCCAAAATGAATTGAAATTTCCCTTTAAATTACACAAAACATAGGGGAATAGAATTATATGCCTCACAAATCACCAGTTTATTTTATGGAATTAAAATCCTCCCCAGAGCGTCTCAAATCCATATAATTTTTCTTGATTGATAATGTTTGCATTGGGACATTTTCATCAGGAGCTATATACATGAAAATGCCTACAATCCACTCATGTATCTTATGTCTTTACATCCAAAAAGTTGCACCAAAAAAGAGAATCTACTTTCACCTGATCTGGCCTTTAATTGGTGTAGATTTTTGGTGAATAGAATCAAAGGTTCCTCAGCCTCACCTTTGTATTCTGGGGATACTACTATGGAAATGAATGTGGATAATTAGAAGGTACACGAGTAAGGGAAACATTATTAATTGATTGACTTCCTCTCAAAGGTACAACTAAATGTGTCCTTTTTTAAAAAAAAGGTATGAGTTGAACTTGAGATGATGGAAATAGAAATTTAGCCAGTTCAAGGGCTAAACTTCAAGGGTTCCAGTAGGATATGCTCTCACAGGACAGAATCCTAGTTTATTAGAGAAATAACTAGGGAAATTAATGCAAACGATTTGTGTATTAGCATTTCCATTTCTGGTTACAGAAAGTCTCAGAAATGTCTGAATTAAAAAAAAAAATCCATACTAATTCCTATTATGGTGTCAGCTTAGCAATGGAACTTGGAATATTAAGTGGGTCCTTTCCTACAAAACACTAAGACTTTTAGTTTCTTAAGAATTAAAAACATAATTTATGTAATACCTAATGTCCTAGCTGTGGGAATATATGGAAGCTAATATTTGCAATTGGCCATTCTCAATTTCTATAGTAAATGGAATGCTGTGTAGCAGGATGAGAGGAAAAATGTTTTGTTTTTTTTTAAATACTTTAAGTTATGGTAATGTCAATTATGTGATTAATTTAATACTTTGTTTAGTAAAACACTATGATTTAATATGTTTACTCCTATTTCAGAACAGTTACTTATTTCTGTTTTCCAACAGAGTAGAAATTTGCCTGGCATAAAAGTACAGGTACCTTACTCCAGATATTTAGAAGGGAAGCAAGTATGATTGTGGGTATTAAACATAACAGAATTGCAACCTCCAGATTAGGACTTCCTAAGCGTCTCAACAAAGTCAAACGTGCAGGAAGATTGGCAGGGATTACTCTGGATGGACTGTATCTAAATGCTCTCCCTGCTGGCATCCAAACTGTGCCACTGTGAGGTACAGGATAATCTTTTAGATGAATCTGTGGAATAACAAAATATGACATTTTTTATATTCTAAGGAAAATGATAGGTAAAAGTGTAACCCCTTCGTATTGTATGAAAGAACTTTTCAAAATGTATCTATCTGGGGAAGGTCACTGAGACCCTCTTGAACATGCTCGGTGGGGAAAGAGTAGCTGGTGACTATGTTGTGGCGTTACTAAAATTTCCAACTTCTTTCAGGTTCTGGGACACTGGACAGATTTGTTACCTCTCTGCCAGCAGGAGTTAGATGTCACCTAGCTCCATCTGCCACACACTCTATAACCTGGCTGCTACAAGGAGAGTCAAGCACTATCCTAGTAACCAGATTTGAAAGTATGTGACAGGCTGACCTTGACAGGTTACAGCGGTGGGCAGATGAAAATAGGATGGAGTTTAACATAGATAAGTGCAGAGTGTTGCACATGGGGAGGAAGAACCGG
>JAGPOW010003642.1:45052901-45074858 GCA_030014935.1 Caiman crocodilus
CAGAGACAGAGACAGACAGACAGACAGACAGACAGACAGACAGACAGACAGACAGACAGACAGACAGACAGACAGACAGACAGACAGACAGACAGACAGACAGAACGCCGGGTTGGCCCAATACCACGTTGTGGTATGGGGTAGCAAAGACACTCTGTAAATTAAGTCCATCTGTTTATTATAGTGAGGAGGAATGCTCTGTAACTCCCACTGAGGTGCAATGGTGGGTTGAGAAGGAGCTTAAGTCTGAGGGGGAGAGTGGTGCTATACACCGTCCCTTGGCTGCTCCTTACAATGCTTAAAAGTCTAAGCACACAAAATGCCCATCTGCAGGAACAGCTCAATCAGGCCGTCCATTGGCAGACATGTCAGAATTTAAATGAAGCAATATTGCACGAGTTATGGTCTAAACAACTTGATTCTGCCTTCCCCAACTGTTCCTCCTCCCCACCAGAGCTAGTCTCCCAGCTGTCTAAGCCAGAGGCAGCTCCGGTGATGATAGGGATACCTTTACAAGATGCTAGGAAGATCACAGGTTGGTAGACAGATCCAGAAGAGTGGGATGAGAATATACAGAGTAATGAAGTCAAACATGCTGAGAGTTTAGATGGTGGAGAGTGCCAATGTGCATTTTGCACAACCATTACATTATGATTGTACCACCCAGGGACCTGCAAGAGTCAATAAGTCCCAAGAGATCAGAAAGTACACAACAGCAGAACTGGGTACCTTGGCAGAGAAATTTTGACAAGTGCTGAAAGAGACTAAAAACATAGATATTAAGAGTACTCAATAAAAGTAGTGCACATGTAAGTGTCACTGTAGCTGAACTGAAGGCGTTAGGCAATCTAACAAGAGACACTTTATACAATGCATACTGCACAAGCCCCAGTGAGCACCCATGCTCTGCTATTAAATTAGTATATAGAATGCTAGATAAACAAGTAGCCAGAGAAGAGAAGTAGTCATGACAACCCAGAGCCACAGTCTTGGCAGACCATGGAGGGGGGACTGGGTTTTTTTTTTGTTTTGTTTTTTTTTGCAAAAAAGAAAAAACAATGCAAAATTAAATGTATGAGGGGCAAGTAGAACAGTCCAAAGAATATGGCTTATGTCTCAGATTAAGAATGTGTTAATCAATAGCACTCCCTCCCATCTGCATACTCACGTGTCCCTCCTATTAGCAGAATGACAGGGGAAAAAAAAAAAATCATTGAAAACATAGCTGCCAAATTGTTAGAGAATACTCCTCGAGTAGAGGCGGGGGGTTCGCAAACACGAGCAGTTCAAAAGCAAACAGACAAGGGAGCAGGGAGGAAATAAAAAGCTATTAACTTGATGAAAATTATGAGTCTAGCTCATAAGCCATGGAGTGCCCAAATAAGAAATTAATGAGCAACCCATGAAAATTTTAGTGCAGAAGTAGCAGCTTTTAAGTAAACAAAGAGCCCCTGCAGAGAAAGTCCAACCCTCAGCCCTCCCGTTATACCCTGACTTAAAGCAGTTTCATACTCCCCAGCCACAATGACATAATAGCCAAAGTCCCTCCTGCTGGAGTGTGAGCCTCCCCTGGCCAAGAAACCAAAAGCCATATGCCCAAGTGATGGTAAAATAGCCAGCTAAAAGAGTGCAAACTTTTATAAAAGTATTAGATACTGGCTCTAAAATTACCATTATACTGGGAGACCCAACTAACTTGAAGGGGGAAAAGATGCTTTTAAGAAAATATGAAAGTGTCTGTGACCAAGTGTCTAATAACTGTATATTACTGTGAAACCCACCAAACACAGATTAATGAGAGTAGTAATATCACCTATCCCTGAATGTATTGTAGGGATTGATGGTCTAGAAAAATGAAAAAGTATCTTACTAGGCACCCCAACCAATGTCAAATGCTTATTAGTGAGTGATGCTAAGTGGGAACCCCTGGAACTACCAATTCCCCAACAAATTGGTAACTTTAAGCAATATCAAATCCTGGGTGGGAAGAAAAACGTTACCAAGACAATCAAAGACTTGCAGAAAGCCGGTATACTAGTCCCCATTAACTCATCATTCAATTCTTCATCTAGCCAGTTAGCAAACCTAATGAGTCATGAAAATTAACAGTAAATTGAAAACTTAGCAAAGTAGTAGACCTGATTTCAGTTGCAGTACCAAATATAGATTCTACGCTAGAAAATGTTAGTACCACTTAGAGAAAAAGGCATTAGCTAAGTAATTGCAGCATACTATTTACCCTATCTCTCTGCATACAAATCGTCGGACCCAGTTTGCCTTTACTTGGGAGGGACAGCAATACTGTGCTTCCTTAAACTTATTGTCACAACATAGTCAAATGTGACCTAAGTAAAATTTCATTGCCTAAAAGAGTGTTAGCCAATAATAATAATAAACAGCACCCTAAAATGTATAATAAAACATATGCGAGAGAGGGGGTGGATAATAAATTCACAAAAAATTCAAAGTCCAGCCCAAAATGTAAAATTTCTAACAGTTTAGTAGTCAGGGCCTACTAGAAATATTCCACAAAAAATAAACAAACTACTCTCCCTCCCGGACCCTACTACTAAAAAATAAAGCACAAAAACTGATTGGCCTTTTTAAATTCTAGCACAACCACATACCTCACCTTAAAATATTAATGCAGCCTCTACATAAAGTAATACAAAGCTGCTGCTTTTGAATAAGAAAAAAGCCCCCAACATCGAGCCTTCAATAGTATAAAAGCAGCCATGCAGACTGCCCTGCCCCTGGGCCCTTATTCATTGTCTAACCCTATGACATTAAAAAAGTGTCAGTATATCAAAATCATGCATCATAGAACTTGTAGCAGACTTCTATAAAAACACATCAAAAGTGCTCATTAAGCTTTTGGATTCAGAAATTACCTAATGCAGCTGCTAACTACACCATTTTAAATGGCAGTTCCTGGCATGCTATTGAGCATTAGTCAATACAAAACAAATAACTAAAAAACCATAAAATTCGTATTAAACCAAAAATTCCCTTAATGCAGTGAGTCATGCAGAACTCCATCTCCAACAAAATAGGGACAGCCCCAAAATTCTCCATTATCAAATAAAAATAGTACATGCAAGAGCACGCAAAGCCCAGCCCCCATAGCATAAGCAAACTTCATTAAAAATAACTATCCTACTGCCAGCAGTGGAAGGCAAACCAAATTTGTTACCTGTTGCAACCTTTCCTCCACCCTAACTTGCCTCATAAGCCCCTCAGTATAACAATCTGCTACCTGACCAAAAGAAGGCTGACTAGTTTACAAACAGCTCAACACAATACAAAAATCCTACTTGTGTGAAGACTGCTGCTGCCATTAACCCTGTAACTAGTCACGAACTCAAAGATACTGGAATGGAAGCCTCCTTCCAGTGAGCCAAGTTAAGAGCTCTTATGCTAGTAGTAAATTATAAAACTGAATAGCAAAGCCCAGCAATTTAAATGTATACTGATTCCTGGGCAGTGGCAAATAGTTTAACAGTATAGTCCAGCACCTAAAAAGCCTCAGACTGAAAAAACCCAGAAAAAACCCTATAAAGCCAAAACCTGTAAAAACAACTAGCCATAAACTCTAAGATAATAAAAATTCATATCAGCCATGTAGATGTCCACCAACCCATCAACACTAAAAATCCTAAACATAAATAAAACAACCATGCTAATGCTTTAACCTGGCCAGTGTTAGCATGTCAAGTCGACGCTTCAGCTGACTAAATACACCAGCAATCAAGACAAGTGGGAAGAGACTCAGACTATGCCCAAGCAGTTGCACGTAACTTGCCCATAACGCAGAGTAAAACCACCTCAGCAGCAGCACAGTATCCGTAATGTCAGTTAGCACAAAAGCCCAGCCATATCCCCAGAGGGCACAAACCAGCTAAAAAACAACAAGTTAACTATATTAAACCATTGTCAGCAATAAATTGTTATTGCTATGCCTTGACAGCCATTGACACTTTTTCCGAATATAAAATTACTGTACTAGTCCAGAAGGCAAATGCCTCATCCACCATCAGTGTATTAAAAGCATACCTTGTCCATATTCATGGCATACCCCATGAAATTTCCTCCAATCAAAGTATACACTTTACTGCATTGCTTACTCAACAATAAGCAGCTAAAAGAGCTTAAACATTTCATGTGCTGTATCACCCACAGGCAGCAGGCCTCATTAAAAAATAAAATAGTCAACTAAAGCAATTACTAACGGTGACAGGGAGCCTCCTCAGGGCCAATCTCCGTGGTCTGCCCACCTGTCCTTGGGCCAACCGCCTACCTATTGTTGCCCGCCACGTCTTGATCTAATTGGTTCAGTAAGCGGGAGGCTGCCTACTCATGCCCCAATGCCAAGGGGCAATATCTGCAGCTCCTTCTATCCCCATACCGCAGCCCAAGCCTTGCTGATGGCATTTTGGTCTTACTCTAATCACTGGCCCAACGCTGGGCCCCACAATCTTCCATACAGGACCCTCCTACGATGCCTCCGATCTGGCAGCCTCACCTCTGTCATCCAGGTTACCTAGCCCCCCCCGAAACCATAACCGTGCTGCTTTCCCCACCTCCTGAGGACAACTGCAGCACCTCCTTCCCCTCTCAGGTGTGATCCCCCCAGGACCTCTGGCTCCTAGCCTTGGCCCACCTCCAGGCCAGCTGGGACTCCAGGCCCCCAGCTCTTAGGTGCCCCTCACAATGGGCCCCTGGCCCTTTTGTATCCATTAGCCCTGGCCCTAGCATGGGCCAGTCAAGGGTACTCTCCTGGTTCAGGCTGGGTCTCCAGCCCCTCCCTCTCTCTCTGGGTCCACCCTCTGGGCCCTTCACACAAACACTAGGTTACCCACCCAGCAGTGGGGGCAAAGGGGTTATGGCACTCCAACCCACATTTCACTGGGGTGGTAACTGGCCTAGCATTTCCTGGGGGCTCCCATGCCACTGACAGCCCCACCAGGCCACCCACTCCCAGCAGGGTGCAGTTTCAGGTCATGCCCAGGACCAGTGGAGCCCCCTTACCTCCAGGTGATCTTCCCAGCAGCTCTCCAACCAGGCAATATTGCTGCCTGGCCTGCAGCAGCCAAACTGCCTTGTTTATATAGGCTCCAAAATGGCTGCCTTCATCAGGCACCTGGAGGCTGCCATCTCCAGGCCCTTAAACAGGCAGGCACACCCAGTGCCCTGCCGCAATCTTCATAAATGGTGAGCACACACTGTGCTCTGCCACACTAACCAAAATGTTAAGCCCAACCCTCCAAAAGTAGCCCTCTCAACTGCCTAAAACAGTGGCTACCCTTAATAATAAAAAACTTTTCAAAAGACAATCACTTATAAATAAAATGCATAAATTAAAAAAAAGGGGTGGAGGAGGGAGCATTGGGAGAGACAATGCTCCTATTAACCATTAAACCAATACAGAACAATAAATATTTTTTTCTTCCCACCCCCATGACTATTTGATCAGTGAGTATGGATTTAGCAGCACTTGAAGCAGATATATTAGATGTGGGACAGATGGCAGTAGTACCTTTGAATTGCTCCTGGCTGGTTTGGGCAAATACAATCTTGGTTGGGGCTTGCGGCTCAAGGGGCGGTCACCGAGGGAAGTGTGATTGACCCAGATTACCGGAGGGAGGTGAAAGTCATACCACACTGTCAGTACCCAGTAGTTAAAATACCTCGGCACAGTGGAATTTCTCGGCACAGTGAGATTCCTCGGTACGACGGAATTTCTTGGTACAGTGAGAAAACCCCCCCGGTGCAGTGAACAGTTCCCGCCAAGCCTAACAACTGCATTGTTTAAGTGAGCACCACTCATTGGCCAGTTGTAAATTATTCCTACCTGGTGACTAGCAATTGGCTCGCTAGCCGTATAAAAGCTAGAGCAGTTTCTGCCCAAGTTGGAGAACTCTATGTATATCTCAGAGTAAACTTGGCAGACTGATCACCCACCACCAACTCCCCATCGTTGACCGTCCTGATGTATCTTGTGCTCTGCATGCTCTTTGAGTTGTTCAAAGATATTTCATTGTGTTGTTTAGAGCTCTTACCTGGTGCAACTATAACTGAAGTTCCTATGCTGTGTACATCGACAGTGTAAGTAAAGCCATCTCAGTTTAACCAATATGTGTCTGTGCTTAATTCTGCTCCATCGGTCAAAAGTACCCACCTGCTGTTCTGGGCTCGTGGCCACAGCCCTGCTGACTGTACCCCGGTCACCATATGCACAATCAGGGGGAAACCCCTTTTGCCTGAGAAAAGGGACATCAAATAGCCTGACTATTGCTTCTACCTGCTCCTCTTGCATCTGTTAATGGTAAGATATCAAGTTCTTCAAAGGTGCAGCAACAGGATAGCTCTGAGTCTATGGGGCAATGGATGTGGGTAACCCAACCTGAAAAAAAAGCCTATACCCACTGAACTCATAGCTGAAGGAGAAGGAAATATGGATTAAGTAGCACTTAGGTGTAGAAATCAGTACCATTTGAAACCTAAAAACCAATTGAAAGCAAGAAAATTAAAACCCTTAGCATTCAATCCAAATCATGGCCCATTGGGAAGTTGAAGACTGTTGAGTGGACTGCTTGGCTAGTAGCCACCTTGTACAGACTGACAACATTAGTAGGATGAGTACAAGCTATACGGCAGAGCCTCTTTAAAAAAAATCTGGTTTTGCTATGCATTACTTTAACTTTATCATGTACTGTTTTGTGTGTCTGTCTTGCTTGTATATCTGTAGAGATGCAGTCTTCGCAGGTACCTACTAATACCACAGGGGATGGGTAGGTGCAGCTCAAAACTGCATTTCCGGCAATTATACATGCCCCCTTGAGTCGCAGTCATGTCTCTTTTTAAATCAAAGTGCTAATAGCACCTCATGTCAAGTAGAACGATCACCTGGGAGAGGGTGGAAAACTTTGTATTGTAATGAGATGGTTACAGGAAACTTTTCTTTTGCTGTTGCCTCTCCCCACCCCTTAAATGTACCACAATCAAGCAAATATAGTTGACAAAAACAGAAGTTCTGAAAAGCCTGAGAAACTTAACCAGAAGTTGGGATAGTGAATCTGGGAATAAAATCCTGATGACCCAAGTTTCTCCAAACTCCACCCTGATTTGTTATAATACAAGCATCATAAGGGGGAGGGGATGGTAAGTTCAATTGCTTGATGTTAGGCACTAACCTAGCGTGCCCACCTGGAAACCCCACATAGCTAGAGTTAAGTCAACCTGTCATACAGTGTGGCAAGGACCTTGCATCCATCATGTTCAGTATACCATCAACATAACCAAAGTAGATCTTTGAAAATCAAAAAAACTGTGCCCCCTAGTTAAAACATATACTGTGAATTAAGAGAGATAAAAGCAATACTATCCTAGGGAGAACTGGAGCAGGCACAGGAGTAATCAATAGCTTTAACATTAAAACCTTAGAGAACCAATTTAATAAATTGAGTTTGCTTGATAGACAAGCCCTAAAATTAATAAGTTCTTAGAGATCATTATTGTCTTGGTTAACCAAGATACATTTAGTCAGTACCTATCATCTTTGGCAATGGGTTAACCAGACCACTCCTTAAATAACTAACATCTTGAAAAAGCAATCCACCTTTCAGAATGCCACCTTGTGTATGCTTTAGCAATTGCAAGCATATCAGCAATATCATAACTTAAGAGCTGTCATACAAAAATCCCCAAAGTAAACCTAGCGAAAGGCCCTAGGAATACAATTTAAAAAGTAGCTGCAACTCTTCCCTCAGTATACCCAGTGCAATACTTCAGTTTGCAGAGTATAGTTTAAACTAGCCATTAATCAGAACTAGCCTGCCGTGCAGTGTAAAATGCAGATATTCCCCCAGTTGTTTAAAGATCAATAATAAGTCCTCAAGTTTGAGAGTTCCCACATTAATCTAATGAATAAGACTCATCGCATAAATGATTGTGAGAATTAGCCAGAGAAATGAGTGTGCCCAGCTCGTAACCATTTTTATGGGCCATGCACTTAGTCATAAACCCAGTCATTGCAGGTGAAGATGCTACTAGTTATAAGAAATCCTCACATATGACTTTAAGAGAAAACTCACAAGTTGTTTTATTCTTTAACTGATTCAGTGGAATAGGGATAAAGTCTCCTCATGCCCTGTGTGTGAATCAGGTGATAATTATTACTGACCTAAGTACCAAGGAGAGTGTCCCTTTCCTTCATGTCTCATATAAAGCCATACATTCTACCCTCCCCATTCCTCTGTGGGTGATACCAGTTAAAGTTTCTTTTCTACAGTTTAAGCAGTTACTTAACCAGCATGAAAAAAATCACTCACCAGCTCCAGAAGATAGCTACCACCATTGCCTGAACCAGAATCCTAATAATAACTTAGCATAATAAACTACTGAAAATCGACTAAGAAAAGCACATCCTTACAGTGCATTATTAATAAGACATTTTTAAAGAATAGTCCCCTAAAGCGAATGTTGTGTTAAATCTTCTATTGCATCCTATTGTTGTTATTTGTATTATAGCTGTATGCTTGTTATTATAAACACACTTTTTGTATTTGCGCATTCAGTCCCTCGCCTATCTGTATAACATCCAGAGTATATGAACTGCTTAAGATGATTGCGAGTTAAACCTTAAATACTTAGTAGTCTGTCTCACAATTGAGGGGTGGACTGTAATAATAAAAGCTTTGCTAATAGCAAGAGTTTTGCTTGCTGATTCCATAGTAGGCCGGTGAAGCGGCATGTAGCCTCCTACTCTGCAAGTGTAACTGAACCATGAACCACGACAGTAGAATGCTGTAATACAGTGGAATGTGGTAAACACCAGGTGTACTGGATCATGACTCATCCCCAAATTCCTAGCTTGATTAAACCAAATCCCTAGCTCGAAATAACGTTGTTTACTTCAGACTATATAAGCTGTATATTCTTGAGTTATGATGAGTTCCTCAGCTCTGGCAAGAGTTCTGACTTGTGCAGAGCCCCAGCACAGTCTGTCACATCTTCGAGATCGGGTCACTTCGGAGCCAGGAGAGCCATGAAGGGTGGTGGCTGCTGCCTAAGGCTGATGTGAAGTGACCATCCTCTCTGCTCTGTTCTATTGCCTGCCTCTGCGAGTATCCTTAAATAAAGCTTTGCAAGAGTGAAAAAAACCATGAGTACATCTTTTGTTCAAGCGCAGAAAATCTTCTGAACTCAGTAGTTCATTCTAAAACAGGGGCATTGCTTCCCTTGTGCTGCCTCTGGATTGGTGGGCAGGCCATCAATCAAACAGCAGACCCTTGATCCTGGGACACAACCCAAACTCCAAAAAGGTAAGCTTGCTACAGACAGATAGATGGATAGATAACCATAAATGAAACACAGAGAATAGCATTAATACACACAGGGCACTTGTACACATGATACCATTAACATGTACACATGATGAAAATGTCACTGTGTGGCTTAATGGTGTCATGCTGTATACGTACAAGACTTCTGGGGGTTTTAGATGACTTTACATTCTTGCAAACTAAACTACATCTGGATGTAGTTTAGTTTGCAACTTTGCAAATTGCAATGATGCAGCTGTCAACTTGCCCCCTGGCTGTGGGAGAGGTGGGTAGGCTTTGCTGAAAAAAAAAAAAAAAGGGTCAGGCTCCTCACTGCTTTTCTTTTCAGAAGGTGACTGCTGAAGGCAGAAGCAGTGAGGGGCCCAATCCTTTTTTTTTTTTACCCCGGGAAAGCCTGCCTTCCTCTCCGATGACTTCAGGGTGAGCTGTGATGGGTCAAGCGGCCCCTGAGTTGTGGGGACCCCAAGGCCTTCCTTCCACAGAAGTGGTGCCCCTCAGGGCTGCCTGGGTGGGCTGCTAGCAGGCTGGGTGCTGCCCCTGCTCAGAGGGAGCACCCGGCCAAATCCAACTGTTCCTCAAGCCCACTAGGACTTCCAGCACCCCATGCATTGTCCCTGCCACCTTTCCACTGCCTGGGACCACCCCAGTGAGGATTATCTTTTCTTTGCATTAAGTGCTTTTCAGAGACCCAAGGAAGGTAGAATAGGATTGCACTTAGGGGATCCATAGGTAGAACAGGATCTGGAATTCCAAAGAATGGAGAAAGATGAAAGGGAGACCTTTTCCTATTCTTTACCCTATGCTGACTCATAGCATCTATTACATAGTTTAAGTGTTTCTTCCCCTTTTCTCCCCCACTGCTGCCCCCTTATCTCTTTTGCATGAAATAGCTGCTCATTCTGCATCCCATCAGTGCCTAAAATGGGTATAGCCACTCCTTCCCCACTCACCATCCCCTATGGCCCCCTATTGCCTATTATATAGTACAGCTGCCTCAACTTCTCCAGTTCCTAGGTGGCTATTATACAGTACAACCATCCCACAGCTCCCTCATTCCACTACTCCTGCTTCCCCCTAGTGCAGGGCTGGGCAATTATTTCAGCTGCAGGGCCACTTAATGAGTTTTGGTGAGCTGTCAAGGGCTGCAAGGGTATCTCCACCCCTTGATAGGTGCCTTACCCCCTGGCCACCATCTTGGGACCAAAAATGTTTCCCCTACCTCCTGACCTTTGGCAGTGGAAGTCCCTCCTCTCATCTCCAGAAGTACTCCTTTTGTGTGTGTGTGTGTGTGTGGGGGGGAAGGGGTGCTATCTGAACCAGAAAAAAAACAAACCATAAACTAAAAGTCAAACATCTACTTATAATATACTTTAATTTTAGTTCAAAAATACTTTTGTCATGATTTGTGTTTATGTAGTGTATATAGAGGTGCAAAACAGGTAAAAAATAAAGTCTTACTGTATTTGTGTATGGGGAGGGGAGTGTTTGGGGTGTAGTTGGGGGTGTGTGTGCAGTTTATGAGGGGTTGGGGCAGTGTATTTGGGGGCATAGGGTGTGTTGGAGTGTGTATATGTGGGGAGGTTGTGAAGGCAGGGTGTGGGTGTGTTGGGTTTGTGGGATGTGAGGGAGGGTGGCGGGGCTGTAAGAAACACTTACATACTCTTCCGTATAGCGCACAGCCACTGCTACCAGTGGCAGCAGCAGCAACAGGCAGGGACTCTCAGTGTGCTTGTGGACCATGCAGGTGCTGCTGCCCAGTGGCACATGGCTCTGGCCAGAGCTACACATGGTGACATGGAATGGAGCCTGCCTGGCCTGCCTATATCTCATGGGGCTACCTGTGGCACATGTGCAGCCCCTGGCACTTGCAAACCACTGGGGGAAGCCCTATACAATGGAGCTGGCTGCCTTCCTCACTCCCTGCCTTCATGAAAGCAGGGGTCAGGGCTCCCCAACACTTCCAGCAGAGTCCTGTGACCTGTATGTGGCAGGGAAGGCAGTTGGCTCCATTGCACTGGGCTTCCCCTGATGGTGGACGAGTGTCAGGAGCTACACATGCACTGCAGGGAACCCCACACAGTAGAGGTGGGCCATGGAAGCTATGCTCCTTGTTCAGCTCTGGCCAGAGCCATGTTCTTCCAGGCGGCACCTGCATGGGTCACAGGCACTCTGAGGGCCCCCACAGGTTGCTGTTACCATCAGTGGCAGGGGTTGTGAGCCATGAGGGAGGAGTGTGTGAGAGGTCCCCACACCTCCCCACCCTCCCTCACACCCACACCCACACCTTGCCCCCTGAGTCTCATGCTTCTGCCATCCCACCTGGGCATGGGCTCTGCACTTCCACCAGCCCCATTGTCCCTGCCTCTGCTGCAACTTTCCCCACCCACACCAGTTCCCTGTCTCCTGCCCAGAGCAAGCACTGCAGCAGGGAGACAAGGAGGAGCCACTGGATGCTGGGAAAGCCAAGCAAATCTAGTGGCTTCAGCAGTTTAACAGCAGCCCTGCCCAGAATCTCTGTGCTGGCTGAGCCAGGCCCTTCTGCGCACCAGGATAGAAGCAAGTCACGTACACTGGGCAGGGTAGAATTGGCAGGTGCCTGCAGGCCAGATAGAATTGCTTGGCAGGCTGGTTCCGGCCCCGGAGTTGTATTTTCCCACCCCTGCCACAGTGCCTGTTATATAGCACAACTGCTTATTTCCCATCCTTTGCCCTCTGCTGAGCCCTACTGTTCATTATACAGTATAGACTCTCCTTTTTGATCTCCAAGTCTGTTTCCATGCACAGTTATGCATTATACAATCAATTTCCCCTTCTTCCTCCCCTTCCCTATTGTCTCCAGTGTCAATTATACACGGGTTTTCCATTCCCCACCCTGCACCCTTTGCTGACCCTCAAAGCCCGTTACAGATTGTACATACCCTTTCCCAGTTGTTCACATTCTTCTACACTGACTGCTGTTTATACAGTATTGCTGAGTATTCCTATCCCTCACCCTCTGCCATCCCATGGTCCTCAGCATAAGATAAAACAGATTGTTTCCAAACTCCACCTCCTTCACTCCCAGTGCTCATTATGCACTATGGTCATCCCTTCTTTCTCCCTGACTATCCGCAACCCCCTAGTGTCCAGTACACTACATCCTTCACCCCCAGTTTCCCTCTAGTGTCCATTATATAATGCATTTGCCTTTTCCCCATCCCTCAACTTCTGATCTCTAGTGTTTAACATAAATATATTAGTTCCTTCCTGCCCTAATCCTCTCCTACCATTCTCATGTTTATGGTACAACATAATTCCCCTCCCTCCAGTCCTTATCTACTGCTACCCTGTAGGAATCTACTTCTGTACAAGTTTGCAAGCCTCCTCCTAATACAGGACAATATAGACAAATCAGAGAAAGTTCAGTGCAGGTCAGTGAAAATAGCTAGGTGGGGTGAAGTACATACCTTATGAGGAAAGGCTGAGGGAAATGAGCTTCTTTAGCCTGGGGAAGAGACAACTGAGAGGGGATTTAATAGCAGCCTTCAACTACCTCAAGGGAAGGTTCAAAAGAGGATGGAGCTACATTGTTCTCAGTGGTGGCAGATGGCAGAACAAGGAACAATGGTCTCAAGTTTCAGCAAGGGAAGTTTAGGTCAGATATTAAGAAAAAAAAATTATCACCAGGATGGTAGTGAAACACTGGAACAGGTTACCCAGAGAGGTTGTGGAATCTCCATCCTTGGACATTTTTAAAACCTGGCTTGACAAAGCCCTAGCTGGGATGATATAGTTGGGGATAAACCTGTTTTGAGCATGGGGTTGAATTACATGACCTCCAGAAGTCCCTTCCAGCCCTCATTTTCTATGATTCAATGACTTCTTTAGTTTGAGGTGGGAAAGGGACAGTTGTATCATGGAATGGGCAACAGGGCAGGAGATGCTGAAGAACTGGAAATGGATGACTACATGGTTTATTGGTATCTGGGAGACAGAAATGCCTTTCTGGGGAGTGAGAAGGGACATCTGAATGTGAAGGTAAGTATACACTCACCAAGAGGGTAAGAACAAAAGGAAGGAGTGGAGGATCACTGTGTCATATAGTAGTCACCAAGAGACAGTGAAGGATGAGAAGAGGAGAGGAGGCGGTTATACATTATAAGGAACAGAAAGGGCAGCAGGAGTTAAGGGGTGGAGAAGGAAAAAGATTTTTGTAAAAAATAAGAATTTCTCTCTCTCTCTCTCTATATATGTATATACAGTTATTTGTGTGTATAGTTTGACATCATGATGAAATAGACACGGAAGAGGAAGAGATGGCACATGGTGTTTCAGAGATGAGCACAGAAGATGACTGCTGAAGACCAGTGGTGCCATGAATGTGGACTGAGAAGGGAAAGGGGGAGGGCTGGGCTGTAGGTGTGGATTTGGGAATTAGGTTGGGGAGAGCAGAACAAAGGGCATGTGACAGGTGGTAATGGTAATGGAAATGGAAATGTAAGTTTTGATGAAATTTGTGTGAAATGTTTGTGAATTGTTTGGTGTTCCTGATGTTACCTAGTGTTCATTATATAATACATTCTTCACCCCCAGTTCCCTGCATCCCTTGCTTTCCTGCTCCCAGCACCCTGTAAATTATATTAATGTCCCTTCCACACTCTTCAGGCTCTGTTTGTCCTCTTTACATATAAAAGCATTGCCAAACCTTCCCCATTTCCTTCCCCATCCCTGTCTGCTGCCTTCTAGTATTTGCTGCTGCTGGGCCCTGGCTTCAGCAAGGCTGCAGACCCATGCCCTGTTGTCAGCACAGAAATCTGATAGGACCCTCTGTGCCCCCACCCCCTATGCATTTCCTATTCAAGTCAGTTGGAAACCCCCTAGTCTTTCTCTCAATCAAAGTCCATAGCCAGTTGTGACAGGTTCCATGATTGCACCCTGAGTTCAGAGGCCTGAGCGGATACCTCAAAAAGGAAACAGAAATGCAGTTGATTTTGCAACCACAGCATTTCTATTATGGTCATCCAGTATTTCTCAAGAGGACAAGGCTGATGCATTACAATTTTTTTGGAACATTATTTACTGTGGTTAGCATAACCATGCATCTAAATGCTATAACCACTTGTCTAAGAGTGGTCTCAATAGCTAAACTAATTCCATCACGTAAACAGCCTTTGAACATGTGGATAAATTGGAGAGAGTCCAGCAGAGGATGACAAAAATGGGGAGGGTTGGGGGACACGACTTATGAGGAAAGACAGAGGGAACTGGGAGTATTTAAGTCTAGAGCAGAGGAGACGGAGAGGGGACTTAATAGAAGCCTTCAACTACCTGATGGGGGGTTTGAAAGAGGCTGGAGCTGAACTGTTCTCACTGGTAACAGATGACAGAACAAGGAGAACAGTCTCAAGTTGCATCAAGAGAAGTTTAGGTTAGATATTAGGAAGAATTTTCTCATTAGGAGGCAGTAAAACACTGGAACAGGTTACTCAGGGAGGTGGTGAAAGCTCCACCCTTGGAGGTTTTCAAAAGTTGGCTAGACAATATTTTGGTTGGGATGATGGCTTTGGGGATGTTTCTGCTTTGAGCCAGGGAATGGACAAGATGACCTCCTGAGATCCCTTACAACCCTAAATTTCTATGATTCTATGTGATGATTGGTTTAACATTATACCTGTAGGGATAAAGGAGATACATGGTGATGAATGAAAGAAAAGGGAAACCATTGCACTTACAGGTTTCAAATTTATTTAAAAGAATAATGTATGTGTATTTTAATTTAAACTGCTAAAACTCTTGCAAATCTTTCCTCTTTTGTAACCCAACAGCTTATGAAAAGTAGTAACGGGAGTTTTGCTGACTTCTTTCTCAGCCTTTAGATAAGGGGATTGATTAGAGGAGCAAATACAATGCACAAAATAGTTATTGCTTTTTTGCCATCTCTTGAAATGTATGATGATGTTATCAGATAGGCCATCATTAGGATTGCATAGAAAATTGTATCTACAATAAAGTTAGTAGATCAAGTGGAAAAAGCAGTGCCAGCTGAATGTAGAACCTTACATTCCTGAAGGCTGCATAGTTTAGAGTTTTACAAATTCATAGATTCATAGATTATAGAGTTGGAAGAAACCCAATGGATCATCGTGTCCGACCCCCTGCCCCTGGCAGAAAAGAGGATCAAGGTCAGACGACTCCAACCAGGTGATTGTCAATCCTCCTCTTGAAGATCTCCGAGTTAGGTGATAGCACCACCTCTCTTGGAAGCCAGACTCTGGCTACCCTTATTGTAAAAAATTTCTTCCTAATGTCTAACCTAAATCTACTCTCCACTAGTTTGCACCCATTATTCCTAGTTATGCTTTGGAGCACTCTGGTAAACAGCACATCCCCAATTCCCTACTGTCCTCCCCTGATAAATTTATAGGTGGTGTGTTGATGGTGGTCTTATGTCTGGTGTCACCCATTGGTGAAGTAGCCCCTCCCTTCATCCCGTCTGCCACGACTTTGCTGGTAAATTTTTATGGGAGGGTTCCAGCCAGTAGAGTTCTTCTCAGAGGGGTTCCCTGACACAGTTGTTGTGTGCGCTGTTCCACAGGGGTCCTCCACCCCTTCACCCTGTCCACTCACCAACTGATCCTGTGCTGGTGGGAAGGTGACCTTCGGTCCTCTGTGGGCTGCCTGCTGTTGATTTTACAAATGCAGGGGCACGGACACAGTTGCACTGCTTCTCCAGCCCGTCCTCTTCTCTCTTTATCTTTTGTCTCTTCTTATAATTCTCTATGTCCTTCCTCCCTAGCTTCTCTAGAAATAATATTCCCCTTGGGTAGAGAGGGTCATGGAGCTGCCTCCCCTTACCTGGTGGCTTCCAGGGGATTCTGCACCCATCCCCGGCGCTATTTCCCCTAGGGAAAGTGCTGGTAGCTGCAGGACGCCTCGGTGTTCCCCTTGTTTCCTGCCTCCACAAAGGGAGTACTGACATCTCCTTGTTTGCTCCTTCTTGTGGGATAGGAGGTTTCCCCCTGCCTGCCTCTGCTAGAGGCTTAAAGGCTCTTGTGCTGGTATGGCACAGCCTAGCTTGTGCCTCTCTCTGGCAGGAGCCTCAGCACACCAGACATGCTACCTGCTCTCTCTTTCTCTTTCTGGCTTGCCCTCCCTGTGGGTGCTGTTGGGGCTTTTAAACTTTCCCACAGCAGACATGTTGGCTGCTGTGATTGGCTCAGCTGTCTCCCACACTGGGAACAGCTGCTTAAATAGCCAGCATTAATGCTGGCTTGTGCAGCTGTAGCTGCAGCTGCTGCAGTGGTCTAGGCTCTGGCACCACCAGGTCTCCTGAGGTAAGTCACCCCCTCTGGGGTTCTGTTCCAGGGTTTTGTATGCTCTGCAGCCTTCCCTCGCCTCTTTTCATGCCCATGGCGGCACGCCGCTGTCACAGGTGGCTGCAAGGTCACCCCTCTGCAATTTTTTGTATAGGCTGAGGAGATCCAGATCTCTCAGCCTCGCCTCATAGGGTCTTCCATGGAGACTACTAATCATGTGAATGGCCCTCCTCTGAATCCTTTTCAGATCTTCTATGTCCCTCTGGAAGTGTGGTGCCCAAAACTGGACACAGTATTCCAACTGTAGCCTGACTAATGCTGCATTCAGGGGAAGCATCACCTTCTTTGATCTGTTGGTCATGCATCTGCTAATACATGACAAGGTGAGATTGGCTTTCTTGATGGCCTCATTACACTGCCGGCTCATGTTCATCTTGGAGTCAGCTATGACTCCAAGATCTCTCTCAGCCTCTGAGCTGCTGAGGAGGTCATCCCCCAATCTGTAGGTCTGCTGGGGATTCCTCCTTCCTAGGTGGAGTACCTTACATTTATCTTTGTTGAGTTGCATCCTATTATGTGCTGCCCATTGATCTAACCTGTAAAGGGCAGGCTGTAACTGCTCCCTGTCCTCTGGTGTATTTACTTTGTCCCATAATTTAGTATCAACCATGAACTTGGAGAGGGTGCTCACCACACACTCATCCAAATCGCTGATGAAGATATTGAATAACACCAGTACAAGGACCAAGCCCTGCAGGACCCCACTGCCCACCTCCTTCCAGGCCGAGAATGACCCATCAACCACCACTTTCTGGGTGCTGTCCCTGAGCCTCTTAGCAACCCATCTGACTGTGTAGGTATCCACTCCACAGCCCATTAGCTTCCCTATGAGAAAAGGATGTGAAACTGCGTTGAAGGCCTTCCTAAAATCCAGGTAGATGACATTGGCTTCCGCTCCTGTGTCAAGGTAGTGTGTGACCTAGTCATAAAAGGCTATAAGGTTTGCCAGGCAGGATCTACCTGTGACTGTCTGTGCTCACTGAATAGAAGTGCTTTGGCACAGCAGAATTCTTAGCACAATGTGAGCACTCGGTGCAAAAGATTCCCTGATATGGCGAGAAAAACCTTGGTGCAGTGATCAGTCCCCGCCAAAGCTTGCAATTGTACTGTTTGCATGCATGCTACCGATTGGCTTATCATAAATTATTCGTAATTGGCGGCTGGCAATTGGTTCACTGGCTGTATAAAAGCTAGGGCAAGTTTCCGCCCAAGTTGGAGAACTCCATGTGCACGTCGGAAGAGAGTTCCATGTGCATCTCGGAGCGAACTTGGGGAACTGATCACCCACCAACGACTCCCCGTTGCCATTCATCCTGACGTACTCCATACCCTGCATGCTCGGAAACATCGGTGTGCCACTCGGTTTTGCAACTTGTACAGAGTGTACCTACACTGTGTGCATCGACGCGAGTCCCTGTACTGCAGTTTGTAAGTAAAGTTCTTTTGAATTCAACCAACAAGCTTCTGTGCCTAATTCCACTCGAATTAGTTAAGAATTGCCCTAGTGCAATGGGAAACGCCACGTGCTGAATGCCATGGAGTTAGGTGCACACATAGCCTACCACCAAGTGGGTGGAACGGGTGGAAGACTCGTGAGCGGTTACCTCTCACTCGAAGGAGAAGGGGAAACTGTGAAAGAGTGGGAAGTACATCTCCACCCCAGGGCGTTTGGATGTGTGATGGGAAGTGAATGGGTTCTGTTTAGACTCTGAGAGGGAGGGGGCACTGAACCCTTCGCTGGACCAAAGCCGAGCGAAGAAAGCACTGCCCTCAGCCAGGAGGTTGCCCACTGCATGCGTTGCGTGCAGGAGGGCGAAGAGCCAGTGCTGATTAATTTAGCCCTGGCACCCGAGCTGAGAGACTCAGAGCTTCTTCCTGAGCTCTGCGGAAAATTAGAAGTGGAAACTTACTCCACAATTAAGAGGACTGGCTTGGAACACGGAAAGGGGAAGATGTTGCATGCAATGTTCAGCATGGTTACAACCTTGATGCGGGAAAAAGCAGATCTAGAAGCCCGACTGCTTGCTGCTCAAGAGGCTAAGCAGACAGCAATGGAAAAAGACCCCGGTCATCCACCATTTCAAGATGGCGACGAAATGGAAGGGAGCTGCCCAGAGGACCTGGAAGGAAAGGGCAGAGCTACCAGCAGGCAGGTGGAAGTTCAGTCAATGACTCCACCCCCCAAGATGACATTGCTCCCAATGGGCCCACCTCCTGGCTACAACAAGGGGATAATGGATGAAGAGCTGTGACCAAGTTCCCCTTCAGATACAGCGACATCTCAGACGGCCACGCACCTCGTGGTAGCTAGAAGCTGAGTGATTGGTGCGCAGAGTGCAACTTGCACCACTGCTAACACCTATCACACCCGGACCTGGACTGAATTTCAGGAACTATGCAAGAAGTCCAAGATGAGACCTGAAGAAACCTTGGCTATGTGGTTGGGACGCCTGGTTGTGGATTTTGGGTCCAACCTGGTACACTGAGAAGAGGCAAGTTTTTTAACTAGTCAAGCCTCGTGGAGCGGAGGGTACGCCACTGATATTGATATGGTGACATGCAACCCCCACTGGCTCATTCCACTTTCAGCGCTTGTTGCAGGCCAGGCTAGCCAAAAGTCATATGCATGGCATGAAGGCTGTCCGTTGAAAGTTGATGTGGAGCAGATTCTACTGGCGGTTATAGGCATCTCGTACTACACCTGGAACCCTAGAGCACATGCATTGGGACTGATGACTGACAACACCCCAGAGGTGAGGACCGTGGCCTCATCGTTACTTACAAGATCGTGGAGCTGTTCCGGTAGCGCTCGATGGCATGGAAGCCTCCATTGAAGTATATGGAGGAAGAACTTCCATCATCCTTCGGATTCTTCTTAGTCATTTGGACGGACAACCTGCAGGCGATCTCCTGCGTCAGCGCCCATGACTGTAAGATCTTATAAAGCTGGACATAAGAATGTCCAGTGACTCGGGGCACTGATCTATCACATGCCTATATGAGTCTAGATCTCGGCAACAAGTGTCGATGCAGAGAACACCGGAGGAACGGGCCATGTTCGGATTCCTCCTGTATCATTCTAAACTCACAAAGCAGCAGTTACGAATTTTGGGAGATGAGGGTCAATGGAAACTGGCATACGAGCTGGGTTTCTGATATTCAGCCGAGCCAAGCGATGGGTTATCATGTTAGAATCCAGAATAAATTAATGGCATTGTAATATAAGTTGACTAATTGTTTAGAGAGTTTCTTTCTCCACAGGTCCGGAATCCAGCTCGCGTGCCGGAGCCAGAACAGAGAGAGAGAGAGAAAGAATACTCCAAGAAGCAAGGGCTCGACGTGTGATGTCACCATAACACCCACCGAAGTCCTTGTGGTTGAGATTTTTGGGACAAATGTAATCATGTGCATTTGTGTTGTTATAAGTTATTATTTAATCAGGTTTTTAGAGAATGAACCTGTTTCATTGGCTACATTTGTTTATACCCATTTGCCTTGTGAACCCGTCAGGCAAAGCAACGATTTGACCGACTTGCATGTGCTCCAGATTCAACTGTGCCATCAGCAAGGGGGCATGTCTGTGCTCAGTGATTAGAAGTGCCTTGGCACAGCAGAATTCTTAGCACAATGTGAGTGCTCGGTGCAAAAGATTTCCTGATATGACGAGAAAAACCTTGGTGCAGTGATCAGTCCCCGCCAAAGCTTGCAATTGCACTGTTTGCATGCATACTACCGATTGGCTTATCCTAAATTATTCCTAATTGGTGGCTGGCAATTGGTTCTCTGGCTGTATAAAAGCTAGGGCATGTTTCTGCCCAAGTTGGAGAACTTCGCGTGTACGTCGAAAGAGAGTTCCATGTGCATCTTGGAGCAAATTTGGAGGCCTGATCACCCACCAACAACTCCCCGTCACTGTTCATCCTGACATCTCCTGTACCCTGCATGCTTGGAAACATCAGTGTGCCACCCGGTTTTGCAACTTGTACAGAGTGTACCTACTCTGTGTGCATTGACGCGAGTCCCTGTACTGCAGTTTGTAAGTAAAGTTCTTTTGAATTCAACCAACAAGCTTCTGTGCCTAATTCCACTCCATCGGTGTGGCCCCATCTGGCTATTCTCGGCCCCCACAGTGACAAACCCATGCTGGTTTCCTTTCAGCATCGTTTCCTCTTCTGGGCTTTCATAAATACGCTCTTTGATGATTTTTTTCTAGTATTTTCCTGGGATAGAGGTAAGACTGACTGGCCTAATGTCACCTGGCTCCTCCCTTCTCCCCTTCTTAAAAATGGGTACCACATTGGCCTTTTTCCAGTCCTCACAGACCTGTCTGGAGCACCATGAGAGCCATACCAGTGGCTCAGGAAGGACACTGGCCAATTCCTTCAGCACCCATGGATGGAGTTCATCTGGACCTGGTGACTTGTACCCATTTAGCCCTTCCAAGTGCTTTTTAACTAAGTCAACACTACCCTTTGGCGGTCTGGTGCCTTTTGGACTTCTTTCTATGCTCAAGGTGAGAGGATTGTCTTGGTCAGTATTAAGGAATACTGAAGTGAAGAACTCATTGAAGAGCTCTGCCTTTTTGTCTGCATCAACTACCAACTGACCTGATTTGTCCTGCAGTGGTCCTATGCTATTCTGCACATTCTTTTTGCTCACTACGTATCTGTAGAAGGACTTTTTATTGTTCTTGATTGTTGTAGCAGCCTAAGCTCCAGTCTTGCCTTCGCCTGCCTAGTGGACTCCCTGCAATGGCGGGCCAGGATGGTGTATGCCTCCTTGGTGGCTGTCCCCTGCTTCCACTACCTATACATCTCCTTCTTTGCCCCCCAATCTTTCATTAGACTTCCTGTTAATCCAAAGGGGGCTTTTTTTAATCCCCTTAGCCCCTTTCTTGCATAAGAGGAGAGACTCCTTTTGTGTCCCAAGGATCACTCCCTTGAGAAACTTCCAACCCTCTTGGACCTCCATTAGCCCAATGCTCTTGAGTTTGACCACCTCACTAACTAGGTTCCTATGTTTATTAAAGTTGGCCCTTCTGAAATCTGAAACTTTTGCATCACTGCAAAACTGCATCACTATTCAAACCGCCGCGTTTGGATCGACGGTTAGAAGCAGCAGCGGCCAGCGGCGAGCGGAGCAGCTGAGGGGGCAGCAGCAGCAGCAGCTGATTCCCTGAAGGTAAGTGGGGCCGCGGGGCCGATACAGCTGAGCCGGATCCGGAGGGGAAGCCCCCCGGATCCCTCTTAGCCAAGCCG
>JAGPOW010003642.1:45074958-45099230 GCA_030014935.1 Caiman crocodilus
GGGGTCATCTGACCCCGGTGCTCTTTCCTGCCAAGGCAGGGGGTCAGACTAGATGATCTGCCCAGGTCCCTTCCGACTCTAGACACTATGACACTATGAGATGTAGCCCAAAGGGGACTATTCTGTGAGAATCTCTGTGAAGAAATGCAGGGTTTGGTAGACTGAAATGAACTGTCCTTTAAAAAGAAAAAAATAAATATATAAAAGTGACTGATCAGGGCTGAGTGGAATCTGGCTCCTTCTGGCAGAGAGGTAGCAAATCTGTCTAGCATTTCAGGAACTGAAGGATGTTGAGGGGAATTTTAATAATTTTTCTCTCAACCAGAGAAACATGAGCATGCCTGCCAGATCCAGATGGGGACTGAGCTGCCTGCACCTCTAGGCCAGCTGCTGGTGGGCCAGGGCTGCACAGCTGGCCTTCAGCAGCACTGCTGTCATGTCTTCTGGTTCCCCCAGCCTGCCACCTGTGCAGCTATCAACCAGAAGATGTGCTTGTTGCAGTGGTCCACTTCATACTGTCAAAGTGTGTCCTCCTGGCCCCAAATGGCTAGGAAGTCAGCCACTTTGTCCTCTGCCTGGGTTCTTCCACTTGCCTTAGTAGCAGGGATCCTGGTGTTCAAAATTTGCATATTCTCTAATCCCCATCATACCCCACAAGTGGTTCCTGGGAATAAAGAGCCCCCACACCCGCCCCTAGGCTGGGGCCACATGTCCCAGCACTGATGTGGGCAGGGGGCAGGACTGCAGTGCAGCAGTTGCCCCTGCAGGCGCAGCTCCCACCAGCAGGTCCCATCCTGTCTGGCATCTGAACACACATAGCGTGAGATTTGTAGGGGGATGTGGAGTTTGAAAAGGGTGTTGGGGGAGTGCATGTGTGCGAGTGTGGGGGGACACTGTGAGAGAGGTGGGTCCCCTGTCCACCATCCTGCACAGCATGCAGCCTCTTCGCAGCAGCAGCAGCCATCAGGATGCTCATGGCCAGCTTCTGGGCATATGCCCTCCAGCAGAACCGGGCTGGCTCTTACTGTCACCAGGATCTTGGCACTGTATGCCAGAGTTGTGCACCCACGGGGCAGGTAGGGTCCTGCCTGCATATGCCCCATGCACTGTCAGGCTGGGCCGACTCCTTGCAAGCATGACCCAGCCTGGCCCAAGGGTGCACTGCTCTTGCATGAAGTGCTGGGAGCCTAGTGAGAGCAGCAGCCAGCCCAGTTCTGCCCAAGAGCATGTGCTGGTGGACCAGATCCACAGCGTGCGATAGATATATCTTCTGGGGTGTCTGCAAGGAGCTGGCCATGAGCACTCCAACAGGCACTGCTCCTGTGGGGAGGGGGGAGCTTTTTAATTTGATACCAGAATTTTCTAGTATGAAATTTACAGTCCATGCTGCAAGTATGCAGCACAGGGAAAAAAAAAATCATTCCCAGCGTGCTTCTTGTGGCATCTCAAACCGCTTGAGACAACGTAACAGGCACATGCTCACTCATCTGGACATGGCCAAGGAATTCTTGTGGCTGCTGAAGCTGCCTTGCAGCTTATTCACCACTAAGGAGCCATATATGAATTAAAAAAAAAAATCTTTGTAAGGTTCTCATTTATTGTTAATTTATTACTTGTTGTTATAGTAAAAATATAAATTTTGGACTTATTAAAATGTATTATTCATTGCTGAGGTAAATTTTATGTCAAGTACACCACATTAAGTGCAGCTTGATTATATACACACTGAATCCAGAGGTGTTGTGGTCTTGATATTGCATAATTTTTACAGAAGCAGAAGGGGCAAAGGGATTTGGCAACTGCTGGATGGGATGGGATGCGAAGGTCACCAAAAAATTAAAATTAGGGAATCAAATAGTTCAACTCACAAAATATAGTTAAGCCATATAAATTATGTTGTTTATTTATGAGACAATACATTAAATTTAATCTTATATAAAAATGAAATATCAGAAAACTGAAAGAGAGAAAATGAATTGCTTCATTATAAAAATATTATTCTTAACCCAGTGCTGCACTAATTGAACAAATTAAAGGAATTCGACTTCCCTAAACAAGTCTGATCTCATTTCAGTGACAGATGAATATTGTAGTTATAAACAAAATGTGAACAGGTTTAAAAGGTATAAATAAAATTATACCACATGTTAAATAATCCAAATTCTAAATATGGCCCTGACTCAGCAATGAACTTAAACACCTGTCAGGCTTTAAGCATCTGAGTAATCCCGTTGATGGGGACCAACTCTTCTATATTATCAAAACATTTTTAAATAGCCAAATTTATCCAGAACCTACTAAGTATGTTCAATATTGTAATATGCTCTCCCTTGTTTTGAGCAAGCTCTAGTGGTTCTGCAGCAGAAATAGCAGTTAACTAGTAAGTACTAATCTCAGCAGTATACCAGCATCATTTATAAGCAATACACCTATACACAAAAGAAACTGCATTTATTTTAAATACCCCTATGACTGCCATTGCCAATCCCTTCAAATTGAAATAAATTAAAGGCTTTTAAAATTGTCTGAGTGTATCATAAAGGTATATTCAGAAGAATGAGATCAATGGCTCATATTGCATTTATGGTGTAATTAATGTATTAATCATGCCATAAGCAGCAATATGTCACACCTTCAGCTAACCTATTAAGCCATAAAATGGCAAAACAGCTAAAGAAAATGTTCCACATATAATGAAGAACATCTTTGTGGCTGGTTTGTATGGTACTATAAATTGAATGTGTGGCACATGCCAGACCTGGAGTGGCCCATTCTGGCTATGGACAGAAGTTGCATATAAACTGGTTTCAGTGATCAGGAACTAGTTTAAACCTGTAACAGAACAGAAGTTCAGTGCACATGAATCAGAGTCCCCCAGCATCCCAACATGCTCTGCAGCCCTGGGCATGTTCTGCTGCTCCTGTGGAGGGGCAGGTGGGGATGATGCATCAAGAACACTGATGCCAAGAGCAGGAGGAAGTGATGAGTGGGGGTGGCTGGCATCTTTCTCTTGTGGAGCACAGAAGCAGCAACACACTGGCCTAATCTATCAGTTTTGGAGGTTTGCTGTCTACTGATGAATCTTGGCAGTTTCTCTGACTGCTACCCCATGCTGCTTATTCATTTGAGCACTGCCAGGGGTGACCTTGAGCAGATCAGAAGTGAATGCATGGCTCTGGGTGAAAGGATGAAGTGGAGTGTGGCTCAAGTAGTATTTTGATTAATCCTTCCATTAAAAGGATAAAGGCCTGACTAAGAGCAGAAGCATCCTGGAAATCAACACACAGTGTTGTCAGTGAGGTTTTGCCTTCTTTGACCATGGAGTGGTGTTTCAAAAAGACACACTGCTAGGAACAGATAGGGTCCATCTGATAAAGAGAATGAAGAGTATTTTTGTGTACAGGATTGCTAACCTACTGAGGAAGGTTTTCAGTTATTTTCACCAGGGAATGAAGACAAAAGCCCAAAGGTAAGTAAAGAACCCAGGGACTCTCTCACAAAGGTAAATAAAGAAACTGGGGACCTGAAACATAAGCTTTAACAATGTTTTAGCCTTAGCCTTAGCCTTAGCGGTGGCAAATTTTTGGATCTATGGGGAGCCTTGTGGGCTGGATGACATGGCTCCAGAGACCGGAGCTGATATTGATAAAGTATCAGTTTGTAGCATACTTGTGCTGCTCTCAAAGCATGCTCGTGGGTTGCAGCATACCATATGGGAATCACTGGTATAGATGGTAAAAAAAAAAAAAAAAAAAGTACAGGCTGGGGGGAAAAAGAAGGAAATGCTCCAAGAATAAAAAGGCAATGTACACATGTTCTGAGTTTCAGTATGAAGAGGAAGGAAGGTTTGTTGAAGACTTTGGGTACAAGTTCATAGGAGAAAGTAGTAGGGAAGATATCATGGTGGGCATCTGCACACAGATCACCAAGCCAGGAGGAGGAGGTAGACAAAATCTTCTTTAAAAAAACTATCAAAAGCTTATATATTGAAGAACCATGTTCTCATTAGGTATTTTATTTATTGGGACACTTGGTGGGAGGGAATTAGTGCAGAATTAGTTAAGCAAATTCCTGAAGTGTATTGGGGATAACTTTTTGATGCAGGTGGTATCTCTCAGTCAAATGTGGGGATGTGGGTTGGTCAGGGAGAGGTCAGAGGGGGGAGAGTTCCTCTCAACCTGCTGCTCACAAACAGGAAAGAATTGGTTGAGAATGAAGGTGAAAGGTAACTTGAGTGACAATGACAATGACATGATAGAGTTCAAGATCCCATAATGAGGAAGGCAGGAGAGCAGCAGATAAAGGACAGTGGACTTCAGAAGAGCAGACTTTAACAAACTTAGGGATCTAGAGGGCAGAATCCCCTGGGAGACAAGTCTGTAGGAAAAAGAAGCCAAAGAGAACTAGCTGTATTTTAAGGAGGCTCTTTAAGGCACAAAAAGAGCCAGCTACTCCAATGTGACAAGAATGGGAAGTCTAACAGTAGGCCAACCTGACTAGACAGCAAACTCTTCAATGAGTTAAAACTCAAAAATGAATCCTAAAAAAATTGGAAGCAAGAACTGTCACAGCAGACTAAGAGTTTAAGATTATTGCATGGGTATGCAGGGAGAAAATTAGAAAGGTCAAGCCATGATTTGAGATGCAACCAGCAAATGTCATAAAAGGCAATAAAAAGGGATTACATCAGTATGTCAAGATTTCAGAGGAAAACCAGAGAAACCATACATCCATTGCAGAACGCATAGGGCAGTCCAGGTATGGATGATGCAAAGAAGGCTTGATTATTTATTGCCTCACTTCATTTTTTACAAATAGTGGCAGATACCAGATAAGTGCAGTTGGCAGCAAATAAAGGGAAAGCGACAAACAGCCCGAAGTAGTAAAAGGACAGATGAGGGATTATTTAGAGAAGTGATAATTTTGCAATCCTTAGCTATCCTTTTTGATATCTTGTGGAGGTTGGGTAAGGTCCTGGATGACTGGAAAATGGCAAATATAGTCCATATCTTTAAGAAAGGTAACGAGGAGGATCCAGGGAACTACAGACCAGTCAGCCTGACCTTAATACTTGACAAGATCAAGGAATATACTTTGAAGCATCTAGAAGACAACAAGGTGATTAGGAAGAAAAAATACAGATTTATCAAGAGCAAATCATGCCTGATCAACCTAATTTCTCCATCTATTATAAAGGATTGGGCAGGGTCTGTGAATGTGAGGAGACCAGTAGATGTGATGATATCTTGACTTTAGCAAGACTTTTGTCACCGTCTCTCATTATATTCTCATTAACAAGCTAAGAAAATTAAGACTCAATTAAAGTACTGTATGGTAGATACATAACTGGTTGCATTACCATCCTTAACAAGTATAGCATGAATGCCAACATTAAACATAATTATTAGGATTTGTCAGTATTAAAGACACAATGTGGAACACAAAACTCAGAAATCAAGGCACACATTCAAATAATTATATTTTCATAAAACATTTCGGAAATTATTTTCTAAACAGTTTCTTTTTAGAAATACACATATAAGAACGCCATCATATTAGGTGCATCAACACAAGATGATAATTGTCCAGTAGCCTAATAACACTGCACAGTAGTGTGTTGGGCAAAAACGGTACTAATATGTTACTGCGCAGTAGTATTAGTCTACTGCTTAGTAAATGTCCCTAAAAACCTGTGCTCTGGTGCTACTGTGCAGTACCACAAGTTATCGTTCATTGATTTACCACTTGTTTAACCAAGTACTAAACTTAATGCGCAGTAACTATGGTTCATTAATAAACATGTAGACGTGCCCAATGTCACCTTTCAAAAACAATTAAGATTTCAGAAAATCCATCTTATGCTATCACTGCTGCATCAAGTAGCAAAAGATAATTGCTGAAGAAATATTACACCAACATTTTATTAATTATCTTAGTACAATAAGATAATTAAAAGCAAACATGTATAATGTAAAAAAATAAATTTAATAGTCTTCTTCGTTTCTTTAGAAACAAGTAGTTTCTTTTCTAAATCTGACACTTTCCACCTTATGTACTTAATCAGAATACATATTGTTCTATTTGGTTGTGTTAGATAAAATTCAGAGAAAGTTTAGCTAATAGCTACAGGCACTGATAATGTTATTACTAAGCCTGGAACACAACTTTGCCATGGGCTTTGTGTTACTAGCTTTTCTGATTACTGCTTTATTTTGAGTGCAAAAGTAAAACTTAGCACAAAGTAATGCCCAGAAGCCAATATTTCTGAAGCCATAGACCCTGGAGGAAATAGTGAACTTTGCTCTCAGAAGTCACGTCACCCTCCATTAAGGGCAAATTAACCAGGAGCCAAAATGAAGTATACATTTGCATTTCAACATTGAGATATGAAAAAATTGCCTTGAATAATTCATTGAGGCTACAAAGGTCATGGCCCACAAAAGGATTTAGGTGCCAAAAAAGCAGTAGTTAAATCTTTTTATCCAACAGTGCAGGAACTAGAGAACAGTGGGAAACTTGGATTTAATTTCCTTCTCTAACAAATTGGATGTAAATGTACATATTCCAGTTCTTAAGAAGAATCTTACAACCCTTAGGCCATAGGCAATTGTGCTGAAATAGTAGTGTAGTTTCCCTACGTACAACTATAATTAGGCACATATTTGGGGAAAAAAAAAATCAGATTTTGGGAACAATTTGGTTTACTTGTTGTTTGTGATATTTGGCTTTCCTAGTTTGACTCTTCTTCTTCTAGTACAGGGGAGAGAGAAAGTATTTGTTAAACCTGTCATGTTGAAGCTCTTGCTTTCAAAAAAAAAGTTAATATTCATTAAACAACGGACAGACAGACTCTCTAACCCAGTGATTCTCAGTCAAGGTGCCATGTCACTCTTGAAAGGATCTCAAGGCACCCCAGAGTGCTGTGGAGTGCCACAAAACATTAGTACTGTTGTGTTTGTGACCATGACCATGGTTTACAAGACAGACCCAAAGATTTAAAATTGGAATTCATAGTGTTACAAACATTCTGACCTCTTTTAGTCATACCAAATTTTTGCAACAACAAAAAAATATATATTTGTCATTAGTCAAGAAATGAGTGAAAACTGAAAGCTGGCAACCAAGTGGAGTGCCTTGAGTCTAAAAAGATTGAGAATGATTGCTTTAGTCTAAAAGCCATAGCACTCAACTTGGATGGATAAAATCCAGCTTGTTTTTAAGTGTTTTATGTCCATATACTTGCTATTATGGTTCAGTGGTAGAATCCTTGTCTACCATACAGGTGACCTGGGTTTGATTTCTAGATACACATGTAGCTACACCTAGCGAGGCACTGAGCATCTGGATTCAGTATGTCCTTTGGATCCTGCCTCAATGGTCTAAGGGGGGGGATAGAAAGGCTGGGCAGCCTTCACTCCTCCATACTCCTATTTAGATGTGTATGCTGAAGGTCTAGGTGATCTCTCATGCATACACCATGATCCAGAATGATGGACACTTGACCACTACTACCAACACTCATACAGAATATTCTATGAAAGATATTGTCAGAAAACAACCAAAATGATGGGTCTTCGTAAAACTCTTGAATGCTAAACATTTTTCAGGGACTTTTTCCAAGGGCTTTCATTGAAAATAAACTGGCAAAATACAGAACAGGGAATGAGAAATCAATCTCTGGTACAGCCAAAAATCCATAAAATCAAAGGGATTAAGCTATTCTTGTTGTCCCTCAAAACTGATAGACGGAATATTAGAGTAGATCACTTCTGTATTTGAAATCCAAAAATTGCAAATACCATGAAGTATCAATATAAAAATCAAGCTTACCTCTATTCCTGTAAGAATAAATCAGTAAAGTATCCCTAGAGCTGGATCAGACATAAGTTACTTTGAAGTTTTAACAAGCTATCCAAAGGAGAACATAAATTAAAAATAAAAATCTGATATAAAGACCATGATAACAGATGATCTGAACAATCTAAACAGGCACCAGAAAGTCACTTCTAGCTACTTCCATACAACACGTCCTTTCAAGAAAATGTACATTTTACGAAGAACTGCATACAGTTTTGTTTTCATCCATATTCTTTTGGTATCCCTAAGTAATTGTTTTTAGCAAACTAAAGGAATAAATTTGGCTATTCGTAAATTGCAGTGCTACATTATTTATAAGAGAAAAGCCAAATTATTCCCCAAATTTTCCTGCTCACCATAGGTCCAACTGTTATTCCACTCTGGCCTGGGGTGGGGACACAGACCACATGCTGCCTCTGCGTGCCCAGCCACACAGCAGTATCACTGGCTCTAGGCTGGGGTCAGACCAGCTACCCCTGCATCTGCTGCTACATGTCTGGGTGGGGACCAGAGGCAATTTGTGATTTGTGTTCCCTACCCCAGGCTGGCTGTAGGATCCCAGCCAGTGCCAGAGCTATGAAGGGAAACTAAGTAGCGGTGGTTAGGAGGGAGGTCAAGCAGCACAGAAGGCAGGTAGTAGGGAATCCTAAGTGGGGCGGGCCAGGTGCTAAGGGCCAGGGACAGACATTACACATAAACCGGTTTACGTGATCAGAAACTGGTTTAAAACCTGTAACAGAACAGATGTTCTGTACACATAAACCAGTTTGAAAATGGATGAAACCAATTTGAGATAAATCTGGTTGAATGGAGTATCAGACATAACTCATTTGGCTAAAACCAGTTTATGCAATGTCTGTCCTAGACCCCTTGCTGGTTTAACTTAAACCAGACTCCCCTAGCATCCCATCCTTCTCTCTGGGCTGGGTGGGGCTCTCTGCTCAACAACAGAGCTGGCCCCTCCTCTCTGTTCTCTGGCTGCAGCTCCAACAGAGACTGCAGGCAGATCTACCTGGCTTCTGCTCCCTGCCCTCCCCTCTAAGCAGGGACTCTGCCATCCCCTCTGCCTTACACAGACACAAAGCATTAACTAGCAAACCACATACTAACTATGGTCTGTGCTGTGGCACATGGGACAAAGGCAGAATCAACAAGTAGCTGGTAATCTGCCTCTGTTGTTTTCTTAATAGATTGATAAGCATTGTGTTATCAACTCCCTGCTGGGCTGCTCAGGATGTGTGGGGAGCAACCCCTTCCTAGTCAGAGCATCCTGCTGGGACCTCGCCATATTCCCCTCAGCTCAGCACTAAGGAAGGGAAGAGAGGGCTTCTCTGTCATACCTCAACTTCTAACCTGCGTCACTGCAAGCATGTGACTGCATGCCCAAGATGTCTTTGCAATTACAAACTGATTTAGCCTAGCCAAGTTAGACTAACTTGCAAGGATTGAATCAATTAAGGCTCAGGTTTTTGAATGTGTGTCCCTAGGCAAGGGGAGCAGGCACAGGACAGAGAGGCACTTGGGGGAACAGGCTGGGGCTGGAAAGTGTGGGGGGGGGCAAGTGCTAAGGGGTGCAGGCACAGGTGGGGCAAATGGCAGGCAGCAAGGGAGAAAAAGAGGAAGGGAGAAAGCTGCAGGGGCACAGACACTGCAGAGGACAAGCAATAGGGGGCACGCTGTGGAGGAGCTAGGTGCCAGGGCTACAGGCCCCAAAGGTGGCAGGTATGAGGTATTCATACACTCTGGTGTTCAGGAAGCAGGAAGGACAGGTGTTTGGGTGGACAGATGTCAGGCGTACTTGACTTCCAAACTGCCTGACTTTCCTGATGCTGCTTGCTCCACTGGAGTGGTGAGGAGAGGATGAATTTAAGACAACGCTCTAAACTTAGATTCTAGGTAGGGAATTATTTTCTATTAAATTGTCTAGGATAAGATCAACCCCTACTATTTCTCCCAAAGCAGGAGGTTAAAATTTCTTTCAACAATAATTTGAGGAAGAAATAAAAAGCTGATTTTATCTTACAGTTTATCCTCCCTTTCTCTCTCATAAAGCAGGACAAGGTGGCATGTTAAAGATGAACGGATTCAAAAAGGTAGAAACTTTCAGAGGTGACAGCCTACATCACCAGATGCTATGTTTGGACTTGCAGAGATTAAGGGTATGAAACAGAAAGGAATAAAGTAATTTAGGAACAAATATGAAACTACAGAATAAGAAATTCTCCACAGATTGAATTGTGTCAAGTATGGTCTCAGCAGTGATTCTGAATTCTTACCCCATTACCTGGACTAGCTTTTACAGCCCTTAGTCCCTCAGTGGGTTAACTAATTGTTTATCCCTTTTGATCTTTTCCACACACCTTCCCTTCTCAGAAGTGCCTCCCATCTTTTCCTTATCAGGTCCCTATTCTTTGTATTTAAATTACTTTATTTCTTTCTATTTAGGACCCTTGTGCTCTGCAAGTCCATTCATACTATCTGAAGGAGTACCCTATTGCCTACAAAAGCTTGTCTTTCTGAATCAGTTAGTATCCAAGGTGTCACATTGTCCTGCCTTCTGCCTGATTTCAAACTAACACAACTAAATACCTCTCTCATAAAACTCTGAGAAATTACATTTTCCTGTGAGGAGTTTTGGAATGATCAACCTTCACAGGGTAATTTGCTCTGGAGTAGGCTTACTAGCATTTTGTTTGCACTGAAAAACAGATTGGCTCTCAGGAATTTCCTTTTGGCATTAACAGGAATTAGAAGAGATGTAATTGACATGCCAAACATAATTTAAAGTGACATACTATAAACAAAGTAAATCTGAGCTACCATTTCAGTCTATCAGTTGTGTGACAAGGAAGTCTAAATGGAAATTATAGAAAAAAATGACAATATATCATTTAGCTTCTTTCATTCCTTGAAGTCTCAGAACAGCAGATGCTTCCTATGCCTGAAGAAGAGAGATTGCACCTGAAAAGAAATTTTCCCCAACTACTTAGTTGATCTAATAGAAGATATCACATCTACCCAAAAAAATCTTACTAGTATATGTAAAGAAGAGTTTGAAAATGCTGCATTACATGTAGAGAATGATATACTTGTTGCCGATTTCATCAAGAAGGGATGCTTCTTAGAGTAAATCTATATGGCAGAATGTACTGTGCAGTGCCATGCAGAGATCCCCAAGCTAGCCTGAAAGCCAGAGGCTCAGATGCAGTGTTCCACCCAGAAGATGGCCTACTGAATGGACTACCTCAGGTATCCCTGCAGAGTACGCTGTAGTGTGGTGTACACATTCCCTTGAGGTTTAGCATTTAGGGGATATGGATTAATGGTTGGAGCACAGGACTAGAAATCAAGCAATCTAGTTTCTGCTTTCAACATGGTCAGTGACTTGTTTTATGATCCCAGCAATTTGTATGTTTGGTGATCATCTCCAGCTCATTTCAGTAACTGTCTATGCACAATTGGATACCACTGTTTTTGAAGTTTTTCTTTTAAATGTTTTAAAAAACCCTATTTTAATTCATTTGTCTCACAATACAATGAAGATAAAGCTGCTTATCATAGATTGCTAGGAGAGTTAATTACAACTTGATTGTAAAGTGCCTTTCCATTATCTCAAATAAATAACGTAAAGCCCAACACAGATTGTACAAGTTATGCATAAAGAGTGTTGAAATTTTACTTTGCTCTCCACATTTTTAATTAAAGAAACAGATTTGAGTTGGCTATGAATTTCTATATTGTTTATTCATAGATACTTCCAATTTTTCTAAAAACCTGAATTGTGAACAGTAATAACTCCTGATTAAGCTTTTAAAATACATGTATGAAATTTAGCAGGTTTGTGCTACACTTCCTTGTGGACAAGGAATTAAAAATAAGTTTTTAAAAATGTTTAAAAGGAGAACTTTAAAAACCGTGGTATCCAGTAGTGCATAGACAGTTAATGAAATGAGCAGGAGACAGTCAGAAAATATACATATGCATAATATCTAGCACTGAGATCCAGGGCCTCTAATTATATAATAGAATAGAATGTTTTAGTTCAGCAATATTAATCAAATTGGAGAGGACAGTGTCAGGATACTGCACTCATTGTAACATGTTTGTGTCACTGGCAGGAGTTGCAACTGTATAGATCACGCAGTAGATCCTATCGTGCCTTTACCTGCACATATAGAGGGACCTTTTGATACATGTTGGTTCTTGTCCTCCTCCTGCTCTTCCTGGACACTCCAAGGTGGGAGAGAACATTTTCACCTCTGTGTTTCCAGTCCTTCTGGTTGTCAAGATAGACACTGAAACCCCAGCTACTCAGCATTTTTTTTTTTTTTTATTTCCTCTTGGGTACTTCAGAAAAAGCCATGAAAAAGTTTGCTCTTACCAAAAAAGAATTTACTTACTAAGCATCAGAGATGACAAAATACATGATGGTGATACAGAGGATACACATTGGAAGAACAAGCATTTCAAAAGCAAGATGAGAGCTGTTTAGACATATGTGCAAACTGCTGGTTTAGTTATTATATTTTGGGCTTATTTATTTAATTGCACTAAAGTGACTAACAGTTTTAATAAAAGAAGATGTAAAGATTTTAGGAGGAGTGGTATTCTTTTTTCCCTTCCTGGCCATCTAAGTGTCCAACACTGATCCTTTACACGGCATTTTGGTTGTCATTAATGGCAACAATGCTACTTACACACAAGCTGGAATTTTATTCCTGGCGACACAGCAGCCTCACTATGGAAACGAATGTCAACTTTCTTCACCTTTGCAACACCATACTAATTTTTATGGAGACAAAAAGCTACATACAGAAAATAAAGGAATTCCCATGCAGGATCCAGCCCCTAAAGTGCTGGAAGAACCTGCCCAGCTTTCTCCATTTACCAAGACATGCCCCCCCTAGGATCTCCAGAGTGCATCTGGGTAAGTGGGAAAAGTTTGGGTTTCTCCACTTACCTAGCCACGTCTCTAAGATTGCCAGGGCATGTATGGGTAAACAGGGAAAGTCATACCTCCAAAATCCCCAAATGCATCCTGGTAAGTGGAGGGTGATGTGGAAGGTAGGATCTGATGTGTTTGGGGCGTGATAGAATGGGGCTGAGCATGGGAATATATGGAATAACAGAAGGCGGAGTAGAGCCAGGAGGCATTTAAAATAGCAAGGGCAGTGCATAAAGGTCAGTGAGAGCCACTTTGGGACCACTGTGGAATGTCTGTGGCATTCAAGTATAGGGATGCAGGGAGCAGTTCTGTGGCCAGGCTGGGGGATAACAGCTGTGGTCACTCTACCCCGCTACCAGGTACCAGTTGCTTGCCTCATCCTGGAGCTGCCAGCTAGCCTCCCACAGACTCAGTTATATTTGTTTTTGCTTGGATTAGAAATTGAATATTATAGTCCCAGGCCCCTAGCATAGCAGTAAAGCATTTATTTATAAAATGAGAAAAATATGCATCATATGATGTGATGTGATGTGATGATGCACCACACCATCTGCATCATCCATAGCTGGTAAACACATAATTTTGGTCTACAACTTAGTAGCTGAGGGGTGGCCATTACCTTCACTTATTTTCAGATACAAAACAGAATAATCTAAATAGACTTTAGGAGTCTGTAATACAAAACAGTTTTTAAAAAGCAAAATCTACTTTTCTGGCTTATGGAAAGGATAACACAATTATAGATATATTTTAAACACTGGTAACATTTAACTTTTTTTCTCAGAACCCTGTGATATATCATGGATTTCTTACAAGAATGAACTTTTGACACTTTGTACAGTCATAGAAATAATGAAACTTCAACAAATCAACCACTTTTAAATAATTTATCAACAAAAATCTGCTCATACATGTTGCAAAACGGGGTGTGTCTCCTCATGCTGAATGCTTGAGTATTGTTGATAAATAAAAACATGAGTTTAAAATACCTGCCTTTTTACTAATCAAGACTGGTTTCATTTTTTAATAACTGAAATAAGGGTGATGATGTCACATTGTAGCACATCCTGAATTAAAACACCAAATCTCATTGTACTTTTTTTCACATTGTATCATAAATGCGAGATAACTAAAAATTCAAACAATGTCCAGTGAAAATCGATTTGTCTTTCAACTGACCAATTTTGTAGCTTCAGGCTCTATAGATCACTATTGTAGTGTTACTTAACAACATTATAGCTGTTTTTTTAAAGAACTTTTGATAGCATTCATTAATTGAATACAGGCATGAATTAGTTCAGTTCTACAGAGCGCATAAAATAAAGGAAAATTAATCTTCAGGTTCAGAAATTTTCATCTCAGCCATACAAATTACGAAAACTAGGCAACATGGTGCATCAATTTGGTCTTTATGAAAATTGTTCTTGTTGCAATGTTATAATAATTGTGGTTATCATATAGTAGGTTATTCATACTGCCAATATTCTGCTTACTTGTCTTATTCTACTTTTTTAAACAGTCTTTAGTTATAAAACCTTAAAATCCCCATTCAAAAGACTGAAAATAGATATCAAAAGTCAGTTTATTATAAAACATATTTTGCCACAGAAATTTATATTGATTAGATCCTCAGCAAGGCAATGGAGTTACAAGAGTTTATATCAGCTAAAGGTCAGGCCCATTTATTGTCATAGGTACAGGCAAGTGATATTTTATAGATTCTTTTTTGTCCCTTTTTGAGGACAACTGGCTCCTTTTAGGACTTTGCATATCAGGGTAGATCCATGAAGTCTGAATGCTTTTAAATTGGAGCTCCAAAATGCAGCCTCTCTCTAAAGCAACAGCCCTCAAAAAGTTTGGTATTTCAAGGTTTTCACTCTAAGAGCTTGTGACAGTGACTTTAAAGTGACTCAAAAATAGTCTATTTGAAAAAAAGCTCCATCTATTCTTTAGCTCAAAGTTACATACAAGAAATGCCTAGGTGCCCATTTCCTTTCTTAAGTTTAAATATTTTATCCATAGCCCAGGGACATCCATCTTCTTCCTACATGGGACAGCCATCCTGTCTTGCTTATAACATGCTTTTTAGTTTAGTTTAGTTTTTGTGTTCCCCAGTCAGCTTGCATCTCAACCTCTGTCTGTTAACACCACACTCACCTATTCCTTCTGCAGGCCAACTGTCTTAAGTTTAGATCCCCATTAAGAAGACTATCAGACTTGGCAAGAGTATGTGTGATAGCTCAGAGGAAGCCAGATAAGCAACTACTTATCAATCAATGTACTAAGTATTGTCATCTTATCTTTTTTTAACTTATTCATCCCATTTGTTGCATCATTTCCTTTTGTTTCTCCCCCTTAACATACAGATGGGCAAAATATGGCCTGTGGGACAGATCTAGCTTGCCAAGAGATTTTTCTGGCCTGATGTGGGTCCCTTGGCCCCACCTGGACCAGGCCATGGAATGGGTGACTAGTCCTCCCCACCTCCAGGTGCATGGTGGGGTGGGAGTAGCATGGTGGCTAGACTCAGCTTCCCAGCAGGCCCTACCATGGTAGCTCACTGCCCAACTGTTTCACCCCACACATAGCACCAGGAGCACTGGATGGAGCGCACAGGCAGGGTTTCTACAGACCCCTATAGGGATGGGATCATGGGTGGGCAGGGAACAGCATCCAGGGGTGTGATGGGCAGGCAGGGCCAGGGTTGGGATTGTAGGGTGGTGACACGATGGAGCCAGGACCCAGGGCAGAGCATCATGGCCCTGCCCAAGGCCATGGCCCCAGCCCTGCACTGTCACTACCCCACGATCTTGCCCCAGCCATGGACCTGCTTGAACATTCCACTCCTGAAGGCTGCTTCCCTCCTGCCTGTGACCCCCGGCCCATTTGTCTGGCTGAGCACATCCCACCCAAGGGAGTCTCAGGCTGGTCTCCATGGAAACCTTAGCTTCTCCATCCATTGCAGGGCAGATGGCCTGGTGCTGGATAGGGCTAGCTGGCCTCCTCACCCCCACCACACCAGGCTAGGTCAGCACCTCCCCCTGCCACATCAGTTTAGCACCTCCACCCCCCTGCCCACAGCATCTCACCAAAACTATTTAAGTGGCTCTGCAGCCCAATTAATTACCCACCCCTGCCCTAACAGCATCCTGATGCTTAATATTAAACATAAAAACTTTAGGGCATATGAAATTTATAAAGAAAGTAATACATAGCTCTCTCAGTTTCTATATTTGACTACCAAATTGATAGAAAACATGCTTTGTAAACAGTTATATATGCAAATAGCACTGTGTTTTCAAATATTTTAAAATGCATTTCAGAACAGATGTCCTACAGTTGCTTTTAAGTAAAGTAAGGCTTTAAAAAAAGCCTGGTAACCTAATTTATTAATTCAGTCTTGGATGCAAAACAAGATTCGAAAGCAAATATTGTTGAATGAATACTAGTGAAAAAAAACAAACTTGATAGTAGATTAAACAGATTGCTGGAATACTGAATAGCAACAGCTATTACCAGTGCTTATACTTTCAGACTAGTCAATTGCAAAGAGTTTCACAATATGAACCTTAATTGGCAGAGAAATTAATACATGCTATTTAACTAATGTCAGTGCTATTAATGTATATTATCATTATTTTAATTTGGATTAAAATAGCTGCCTCATTGTAGTAGATGCATTACAGCACATAAGAAGAGGATTACTGAACCCTTGAGCTTAAGAAGAAAGCCAGAAAAGGAAGTATTATGATCACTACTTTGTACATAGAGAATTGAAGCACAGAAAGATTAAATTATTTCCCCAAAATCACTCAGGATTATGCCTATCAATATATTCTGGAAGTTTCATACTGTATCTTGTGTAGAATTTAAAATCCTGCAACTTTTTATAGGGAAAACTTTAAGTCAGATGTAAATAGTATTCAGAAAAAAAATGCAGAAAACTTACCAAATCATATGTTGAATGAATACAAATAAAAACAACTAATAATTTTGAGACAGGCAAACCTGAATGCACTATGACACTGCAATGACCATTGTATATTGCATTTCTTCTACAGCTATTCACACATTCTCCTGCTTCAAGTACCTATGAATTATGCCAAATAAAATGTGCTAACACATCACTGAGTAAATCTGTAAATTAATAGTGGCGTACTTAACTGCGGCGTATTCCAGGGACAAGCCTGTCAGGCTGTTTGCTCTCACTGGCCACCTACTAAAAGGGTGTGTCTGCACATGGAACCAATAAACTCTGGTGCATATTGTTAGAGTTTATTGCTTCCAAGCACCATGTTTGAATGTGTGCCTGGGACTGCAGCACATTGAGCTGGGTCAGAGCAGCCCTGGCCCCAAAGATCAACCTGCCAGCTTGGGGTTGTTCTGACCCAGCTCAGCACTCTGCTCAGGTGCTGGCTGAGGCCCAAGGGTGCTCCAGAGTAGGGCTAGCCAGCAAGCAGCCCCCACACTGAAGCACGTTTGTGCCCCAGCCAGTTGCAGCCGCAGTTTATAAGTTTACTGTGGCCTAATAGGGCCACATGTATAGATGTTGAGATTTTTACTATGGATCTAATTAGACAGCTCCTCAGTAAATGCCTTATGTAAACATACCCACAGAGGAACAGCAAGGAAGCTTGGAAGGGCTATATCTGTAAAGAGCTATGCTGCTTCTGTTTTGATCCAGGTCAAAACCTCACACTATACAAATCACTTCAAATGTAAGGTTTAATTTCAACCAGGAGAAATTGGTTACATTTGCCACAACCTTGCTACAGTCTAGATTTCTCATTTTCTTTCTAGTGATTAGCATGCCAGTAACCACCATCATTTTAAAGGAAATTCCTATGTGCTTTATATTATAAATGGCCATGTCCAGTCATAACAGGTGCATCCAGATGCGCATGGATGTTTGGTTCCTGAGGACAAGTAGCAGCAGCACACCTGGCACTGCAGCTACTTGTTCCTGAGGAATGCCTGTGCCACACTCACTTTGGCATGCAGCAAGTTGCCCTGGCAGGGTTAGTGGAGGCTGGGGCCAGCACTGTGCTTTACCTGGGCTCCTGAGGGCCTCCCAGAGCTGCAGCCATGGAGATTCTGCCGTGGTGTGGAGCTCGGCCAGCAGCTGCAACACAGATCCAGGCAGCCTGGCTCTGCTCTTAAAAAGTTTCTTTTCCATGTTTTTTTTTTTTTTGACCCCTGGATATCCCAAACCCACAGTGCAGAGCACCATCAGGCACTGTGCCCTTACAGTGCAGAGAACACTGGACTGTGTGGTATGTGGTTCTGCAAACATATTTGCAGAGCCACATACTGCATGACCATGCTTATTGGGACACACCCGACTTTTTATTTTACTTTAATTTTTTTACACATGGTATTCAGTTGTAATTCAGAAACAACAGTCACCATTGAACTCTTTATTGGGTTGTCTATGATCAAGAAAAAAAACATTCAGTGGATCTATCTACACGCATGCTTTACTGTGAAGTTGCCCAATTAGCTCTGCAGTAAAACATCACCATCTAAACATGGAGAGCTACTAGGCCAAAGTAAACTAATTAATGTTGCTATAGGTTAATACAGCCTGACACAGTACTATTCTATGGTAGAGTTATGTACTCCACTACAACACATGTAAAGACAGACCAGGGCTGGCTGGCGCATGAGGGTGCCATCTAGCCTCACACTGTAGCACCCTCGTGCCCCAGCCAGCCTCTCCAAACCACATTAAACTGTGGTGGAGCTGCTTCGAGCTAGCAGGCTGACCCCCCGCCCCCTGACCATCTGCCAACCAGGACTGTGCCACTTGGGCTCAATAGGCTGTGGTCCTGGAAACATATGTAAATGCTATGTCCAAGAGCAATAAGCTCCAGTGTGAACACATCAGAATTTATTCAGGCACATTAAACACAAATGTAGATGCACCCATCATGTACCAAGAACATTAGTACATTTTATTGTAACTCAAAGTGAAATAATACAACAGGAATATATCTTTCACAACATATCAACGTAGTTTATATGCAGATTTTCAAGTACACCTCCTCTAGACCACTGCCCAAAATTACGTTTATACTTATGGTTTTGATAACTAAAATGTACCTTGGAACTCAAGGATTGCATACACATATGCACCCATTCAACTCCCCAGAATTTTGATATCTGACGTATCCATGTACGCATGCAAAATCTTTTCCTTGAGACTTGGCCTTCATTTTCATTAAAATTCAGGAAAATATGAGCATCATTAATAGTAAAATGAGCCAGATGTAGAGAAAATAATCTTTTGATAACATGGTAGCTACTGTGAACATGTAAACCAGACAAAACTTTCTCAGTTGCTTTCAAGCAGGTGAAGAAACCACACTGTAGTACTACAAATTAGTTACATCTCTGCACTAACCATTCTCATTTACCAAATTTGTTCTGGCTAGCTCTTGCTATATCACATACTAAGCAGAAAACAAGAAATTTCAAAGTTTTATTTCTGGATGTAACATTTAAGCAATAACATCGCCATTAAATAATGCATATTTGACTGCAATATAGTGAAGGCTGTCTCTCAGCTCTCTCTGACATAATAGTAGTTCATATAAAAATAAGTTACATTGGAAAGTCTTTTCTCATTTAATCTTCCTTAAAAAGTTGTGATAGGGCAGTGTTATTGAGTACTTCCCCTCTCACTTCAGCATGTCCCTGAAGACTCAGTGCCCTCAGTTCTAGCTTGCATACCACAGTGTTCCAGGGACTAAGATCTTTTTTTGCAAGACATGTTTATTAACTCTCGATAGTCTTTCTCCCGGTGCCCTGACAACCTTTCTCTCTCAACCTCAGGAGCCTCACCGCTTTTGGGCTGGTGTACTAGTTCAAATTGGCTTCAAATAGCATTTCTTCTGAAGCTTTGCAAATATAAGCCAGCTACATCTTAAAACACAGATTGTCCGAACTAGTCCACTTGTAGTTAGTACTTCCAGCCTTGGTTTGAAGGTGAACAGATAGTATTATTCTTCTGCCAGAAGACAAAATGTAAGTTGCTCTCTTTCCAGGGCTTTTCCTGCTTGGTTCAGAGAGAGAGAGAGAGAGAGGAGTTTTTCACGAATAGGCTCCCTGGACTGGACCAGGGAAACAAACAGCACCACCTGCTTTCCCCAAACACTAATTAATCTCTGAGAACCACTTCCTCTCTGCCAACATATGTTTTTGCTATTTCCTAGGCCTTCAGTTACCTAATACTGGTGGAAGTTTAATGGACCATACCAAACAGAATCTGTCAGTTTCCATGGTTTGTACCACCCCTAAATGGAACAGAACACCCTCTCTTACAGATACGAACAACACACACAAAGTACCAAATTTATTTCTATCATAAAACCGTAACATTTAAAAAAATAATTGCCTAGAACATACCTCAACTGTAATGTACTAGAAATGAATTTGGCCATTATTCAGGCATTTTTCTTAAGTTCAGCAATACACTACAGACATATATAAATCCACAGAGGTTATGAAAACCAGAGCTAACCGACATCCATATTATAAGCAAAGTAAACCCCTTTATTTGGAAAGGTAAATAGATTAAAACAAATTAGTCAAACAAGTATTAGCTCTCATCTAAATCCAATTCTATATCACTCCATTTCAACAGTATCACACAGCAATATAGTCACCCTGGAAACATCCTCCAATTCCTTGTTTAAAGTCATGGGACAATTTTTAGAATTCTTTTTCTTTTCCAGATCTGCTCAAGAAGAGGTTTTTGTTTGTTTGTGTTTTAATCTGTCAACTTATTTAGGCTATTCAGAATGTCCTAGCTTTTCCTAACTATTCCTTTCCCATGATGCATCAAATATCTACTTTATATGCCTTTAGCTGTAAAGTATATTTGGGTGTGATGAGATACCAACAGAAAAAGTGCATGGGCTATGTAGCCATTCATTGTCAGACAGATGCAATGTGAAAATCTTTTCCATTGTCATGACACTTTGTAAGATCATTCCCATAACACCCATCCTACAGAACTGCAGGAAGATTAGATTCCAAGGTATATAGAGTCATTTTAAAGCTAATATACCTTAGGTATATTATGATGTTTAATGATCTACTAAACAAAGGTATTGTGCTGTTCCTGGAGCAAAATATATACTGCAACTTCCTGAGGGGAGTGTTAACATTTTCTCATTTCCCAATCATGCTAATAAAGGAGTGACTGCATTGAATCTTGTGTATGCTACTCCTTCTTAATTACTTGCCCTTCTATGAAACCAGGCCATGATCTGGCCTTCATATCAAATCTCTCTCCCCCTCTATATACATTAGACTCCTTTTAGTGCCTTCCTGAGCTCCAGTTCACATAACTGACTATACTGAACACCAAATTGATTTCAACACCCTGACATTTTTATTCCTTCTGATCCTACTTGTTTGAGCTGTGCCTCTGACAGCTCTTCCTAGACCTTTTGCCAATAATTCAAACTTTTGTGGCTCAGGTGAGCTGTTTAATTTTTCCCTAATCTCTTTGCATTTCCCTTTCTTTCCTATATTAGCATCTTAATATTATGCCACATTTGCCCATATTCCACATGCGCCTTATCCCCCAAAATTAGCCATCCAAAACTGGAGTGTGCAGAAGAGCTGATTTTTCTTTACCTGAATAGAAAGAAATGGGGCACTCCTGCAAAAGCACGCCTGGGCTTTTATTTCTGCCAGCCTCAGGAAAAGAAGGGGAAGAGTTCAACTTTAGGGCCAAAGCTAGTGTTAAACCCCCTCACACCCAGTCATTGTGGTCAGATTTCCTACCACCACCACCCTTTTTTTAACTGCATTTTGCCTTCTGTATATTATTTGAGATATAGTATGTGAGAAGATATGCTAACTAAATGAGAATTTTAGGTCAGTTGGATGGTGAGTCTGGATCATAGAGAAACTAAACTGTGATTATAAATTTTAGCTGCAACTAGGTGAAGAAAAACTAATATAAACATTCCTACTACCAAACTATTTCCCAAGATACTTGACATCTAATTTTATTTTAGGTAATAAAAGTAATGACCCAGTATTGAAGGAAGAAAAAGAAATCAGTGTAAATTACAGCTGTAGCACCAATGTGGAGAAAAATGCTATACCTATAAAAATATTCTTCTTATTTCCAAGACTTGGCCTTCACACCACTGGTCAAGAACTAATATCCAATCCAAAATCTGCCTGCATAATGTGGCTAAAGGAGAAGCCCTGTACATTGTATAGAATTTTGACTGCCACTGCTACAGTCACAGAAGACACTAAAAATGAAAATGGGCACAAATATTTGAATTAACCTTATCTGTTTATAGTTCAAGGATCCTCTATCCATTTAGAAGCTTCAATCTGATTCCCCTTAAGATCCTACTCCCTGTTCAACTTCCCTTGTCCTTCTCAGGGGCTAGGGACAGACATTACACATAGATGGGTTTAAGTGATCAGAAACTGGTTTAAACCTATTAACAGACATAAGTTCAAAGCACATAAACCAGTTTCAAAATGGCTGAAACTGGTTTAAGATAAACCTGATTGTATACAGTATCAAACTTATCTGATCTGGGTCAAACCAGTTTATGCAATGTCTGTCCCAGACCCTTTCCTGGTTTAAGTTAAACCAAATTTCCCCAGCATCCCAGATGCTGTGAAGCCCTGGGCTGTTCTGTCAGCTCCAGAGAACAAAGCTAGCCCCATCCCTCTGCTCCCTGGCCAGAGTGCCAGCGGAGACTGCAGGCACAGCATGGTCTGCCTGGCTTCCCCCTGCCCCTCCACCCCATCACTGCTCAAGTAGAGATCCCCTCCTTCCTCCCTTCAATCTCCCACAGCCCCATTGACCCTAAGCATGTGGTATGCTAGCTAATGCTGAGCGGTGTGTGTGTGTGTGTGTGCGCGCGCGCACGCACACATGCACGTGCACATGTCCAGTGTCATTGGGACAGGGAGAAAAACAGTGTCTGTTTAGGGCTTTTTGGAGCTAATCAACAAGTCAGCTGGTAATGTCCCTCTGTTCCTTCCTTGGAAAAAGCTGTTTAAGAAGAGCTTGAACTAGTAAGAGAGGCTTTTGTTTTATTGATGAGATGGTAAATGCTATGTTAGGTTTGCAGACAGTATGAAGAAGCAGGAAGAGGGAGGTTGAAAAGCTGAGTAACATCAGTAGGTGCATGCACTGCACATACCCACTTTGCCTCAGAGTGCTAGCCAGGGATTGGGGTCTGGCAACACTCTCACCCCTTGAACAGCAAACAGGGAAAAGCCTGGGGTGAGGCAGGGTGGGGGAAGTTGCAAACCCGTTTAACCTACGCAGGTTAGACTAACCTGAAAAGATTGAATCAATTCAGGCTCAGGCTTTTTGAATGTCTGTCTGTAGCCAAGATGCTCAGATGGTATCCCTTTCAGTCACTTGCACCCTGATGTGATTCCATTCCACTCAGGAAGGCATGTAACTCTGCATGAGTTCTTGAAACCTTTGTTACAAAAAACCACAACAAGTGATCATTTAGAAAGGATGGGGAACTCTCTCTTAACTCTTAATTGAATAGCCTAGTGTTTCAGATACCTGTCTAGGCAGAAGGAACTTATCTTTACAAGTTCTAGGAATTCCCTGAGACATGTCACCAGCTTCTCAGCAAAGTGTCTCAACTATCAGGGTCATCAGCACCCTCCTATTGAAGCTGGTCTTCTAACTATCCAAGAAGGAAGATACATGAGGCCAGAAGAAAAAAAAAGTCAAAGGAAGTCTTACACTGTGGCTCAGTGAATTGGGCAAGGCTGCTGTCCCAAGGGTATTGTCTTCGATAGAGACTGGATAAAATAGATAGACAGCAGTGTGATATCTTCTGTCCCAGTAGGGACTATAGAAAGTGACTGGAACCAGGCAGTAAGGCATCATTGCTAGGCTGTGAATTTATATAACTTGTCCAAAGAATTAGTCACATCTGAATACAGAAACAAAGAGCCCTGACTTTCAAAGTTTCCTGTACCTCAATCCCATTGAATTAATACAGGAAACAGGTCCACTGGTCTGAAACTTGCACTGTGATGTACACCTATGAAAAAGGAAGGTAAAACAGTCCCTCTATGATTTGGTAGCATTTTACACCCATTTTACACAGGCTTAATAGACTGCATCAAGAACAGAGCAGTAGAGAATTAAATATTCCCTTTCCATTCTTTAATATTTATTGGTTGCTATTTTTTTTTCTTTTAAGAGCTAGCTATAAGTATTTGATTCAGTGTCATAGACAGTGAACTAATTCCATAGTTTCATAGTATCTAGGGTCAGAAGGGACCTAGAGCAGGCCATCTAGTCTGACCCCCCGCCAATGGCAGGAACAAGTGCCAGGGTCGCAGGACCCCGGCCAAGTACCTATCCAATCTACTCTTAAAGACGCCCAAGGTAGGAGTAAGAACAACTTCCCTAGGAAGCCGGTTCCACATCCTAGCCACCCTAACTGTG
>JAGPOW010003642.1:45115458-45160791 GCA_030014935.1 Caiman crocodilus
GTAGGGGCGGCGGAGCCTCGTGGACCATCAAGACCTCCAGGTCGTGAGTACCCCTCAGGCGTACCCCAGCAGTATAAATTACAACACTGAACATCCTCCCTTTTGATATCTGTAATCATCAAAGTCGTGGCGGGCGAGACGAAGGGTTAAAGGGGCAACCTGAAGGAGTTACCTACGACCAGGGGACTGACCGAAGTCACACCCTGCTTGCTTAAAAGCCTCAGGAGAGGAGACAGAGCAAGTCTAAAGGTTTTGAAGTTGAAAGGAACCTGTCTCCTCCTGGCCCTGTGACTTTGAGATCCACAGAAGTACAGAAAAAGCACAAAGGAGCTGAAAGAAAGTATACTTCTTTATTGAAAGTTAAGAGTTTAAATTTCTCTGAATTCAGTATATTAAAATATTTTAGCTGCATTAGTATATGCTCATGACCTATGAAATTCATAATTTAATTCATACTATTCTGAAGTTTTGTGGCAAATCATCCAACTTTAGCAGTACGGTGAAGCCTGCAGGGCAGGGAAGCTGTTCACAGTTAACTCTGAAGAGGCCTCTCTTCCATCCATTACTAAATTTGTACATGCTGTTGCTTAGTCTTTATATATGCAAGACACTAAATTAAATTTTTATTTTTTCTCCCTCAGCAAAATGGTGCACCCAAATTCTAGCATATGAAAGCAGTTCCACACTGCAAGTTATTCTGAGAAGAAAATTGTGATTTGCAAATACTGTCAAATGAAACATGCATTTCCAAATGCTACTAGGATGATCAAATACATCCTTATATATAAGAAGTATCTTGCAGACATTAAAAAATCCTTCATATGTGTAAGTGAGGAGGCAGTAGATCCTGATGATGATGAAAGTGCAAGTAGCTGTTTCCAATGCTCTCAATCTAGAACTACTCCTCCTCCCCTTCCTCCTTCTCCTCCTCCTCCATCACAAAGGGTTGCCCAATCAACATCCTGAAGTAACCAAATATTGCAATCAACTGTATACAAAATACATAGCTTCATTTGTAGACAGAACTGTAGACAAAATAGCTTAATTTGTAGACAAGATGACACATAAATATCAGGAAAAAATGGCCAAGCTCTTCCAAGAGCAATACAATCTTCTGGGACGCCATTGTCGAAACTGAAAATGCATACTGGCAGGAAGCTTTTAAATTACTAAGACCATCCAACTGTTTGCCCAGCAGACATTTTTTGAGAAGCCTCTGTTGGAGTCAGAATATGAATGTGTAATGCAATCTGTGCAAGGAAAAAAAATCAATGAAGCACTGTCTTGCAGTACAGGAAACCCTTGCTATTCATGAGTTCAGCATTCACAGTTTCAAATATTCACGAATATCGAACTGCAACCTAAATCCACTTAAAGGAGCTTCTTGGGAACTCCGTGCTTGTCATTGCCGGGCTCCCGCCACTGCTAGAGTAGCCAAGCCCTCCCCCACAGCCGCTGGAGGCACTACATTTATGAACATCATGACTTATTTGCAGATTTCGCCATTCACGGGATACAAGAATGGCGAGGGTCTCCTGTACTTATAGATGGATGGACAAATGTGTAGGGAGAAGGAATCATAAACTTTGTGATAACAACAGTTTGCAGTTAGCATTAGGGGTTATAGGCTCTACAGGCAGGATAAAGAAGGAAGGGAGGGGGTGTGGCACTCTATGTCAAAGAGCAATACACATCTTCTGCCAGCAAAATGGGGTCAGAGGAGGGGCAAGGTGAAATGCTCTGGGTCAAGATACAAAGGGGTCATTGGGAGAGGGATATAACAGTGGGGGTCTACTTCACATTCTGTAACAAAGGAGAGGAGCTGGACCTGGAATTTTTGGGCCAGCTTGGAGAAGCACTTAAGGCAAGGGATATAGTTGTCATGGGTGATTTAAATTACCTGGACATCTGATAGGAGGAGCAGTCAGCCAGGTCAGACCATTCCAGGAGGTTCCTGGCCAAGATACAGGACCTCCACTTAACACAGGAGGTGCACAATCCCACCAGAGGAAATGCCCTGTTGGACCTGGTCCAGGACACAGGTGATCTAGTAAGGGGGCTTCAGGTCCTTGATCACCTGGGTGATAGCAATCATTTCTTGCTGGAATTCATCATCCAGCGTAGGGTGTCAAGGGCCTGCAGCAAGGCGGTAGCCCTAGACTTCAAGAGGGCCAACTTCAATGAGTTGAGGACATTGGTTGGAAAGGCACTGGGGTTATCGAGGGCAAGGGAGCTCAGTGCCCAAGGTGAATGGTCATTCCTTAAGGAGACAATACTCAGGGCCCAAGGGTGATGATCCCAACAAGAAGCAAAGAGGGACACAGCTCCTTCCCCACCACACCTGTCATTTTTGATGGGCACGTGGCTAGTAACCTTATAACATTGATCAAAAGTCCCAGTGTAGACTGAATAAAAACAAAACCAAGAACTCTGGGACATAATTCAGATGTTTCAGCTTGTCTGACCTATACATTTCTCTCAAATTTATACAAAACAGTGAGAAGACTGAAACTGGTTCAGAGCATAATTTGTTTGTTTTTATTTTACCAAGTTATTTAGCTTCTGTGTACAATGATTTTCTTGAGTGTGATTTTTTTTTTTTTTTAATTCCCCATGAATTGATTTTATAGTCACAGGATCTTAGGAAAAAAAAAAAAGCTGAAGTGGATTCTAAGGAGCTCAGCTAGTCCAATGTTCTTTTCGGGATAGGATCATTTCTGTATAAACCCTTCCAAAAAAGTCTATGTCCAACTTGCTCTTAAAAGCACCAAGGATCGAGTTTCCACATCTCCAGATAAACTGTTTCAATGCTTCAGCACCTTCATAGTGAGAAAGTTCTACCTATGAGCCAGACTAAAGGTCTCTTGTTGCAATTTAAGACCATTACTCCTTGTCTTGTCCCTTGCAGTCATAGAGAATATTCTATTACCAACCTCTTTATATCCACCCTTCAAGGATTTCAAAATTTATCAAATCTTAATCTCTTCTCCAGATTAACTGAACTCAGATCCTTCAACCTTCAAAAGTGGACACTTTTTGTGGACATGCTACTTCTGGTGAGGTCCCCACCAGCGCTGAAGATCGTGAAAGAATCATTTCCCTTGGCTTGCCGGTGATACCCCTGTTAAAAATCCAGGCCTTTTCTTGCAGGAAGAGCAGTCTATTATAGTTTCAAGGTCATTTTCTGCAATTGTGAAGTCTACCCAGTCATTCCCCCTCTATATTTTCATCCTAAATGCCGATTTTTTGCACTTGTCCTTATTGTATTTAATTTGAATAACTTTCAACTGTTTGGGGAAGGTAAGGAAAAACATCCTACTCTTAAAACCATTTTCCAGAGAGTCTGTAATTCCATCAGTCTGTTCTAGTTATACACTCAATTCCATCCTCCAAATCATCAATGAAACTGTTACACATGACCTCAAATATATCCACCTTACTGTACTTTTATTAGACAGTGCTTTTATCAATATTTCCTTATCTTACTAATGAAAATGCTAAGAGAAACAGCATCAAATGCCTTGCTAAATCAAGGTATAATCACAAAGACGGCCATCCACAAAACCTGTCATATTGCCATAGACAGAAACAAGTCTGTAAGTGTAGCTTGTCTTGATAAATCCATGTTGACTATTTTTGATTATTTTATCCTTTAGAAGCTCAAAAATATATTATGACATCATTCATAGTCTTTGAGTATTGAAGTTAAACCATTCTGTAATTTGTCAGATCCTTCTTTTCTTTCTTAAAGATGGGCATTATATCTTCCACTTTCTAAATCACTGAACAGCACACTTTATTTTCATTGGCACTGACAGATGAGGAAAAAAATAAAAGAAAACAAAATAACGGCGCTTTATGGGATGAGGAATCATGTCAGTTCCAGATTCAATCAGCTATTAGATGAAAGCACCAAAAAGCCCTATTGAAGTGCACAAGCTATAAAGATGCTGGAGAAATGGGTCAAACTGACGTGATTCTTTTTCTGGGCATGTGCTGTGCTTGATGTGGGGGCACACCAAGCTGAAAGTAAAATGCCAAAGGGTTTTTTCCACGTCTATAAGCAGCCCATGAGTTCTCAAAGAAAGAAGCCAATGGTCCTGCAACAACCTCATCCGATTCCTTGAGTACTCCAGAATGAACCTCATCTGGCTCTACTGATTTGAAAATATCCAGTTTCTCAGGGTTACTCCCTAACCTTTTCTTTTCCTACTTGAGACTGATTATTAGGCCTGTGCAAAATGGCTAGCATTTGCTTCAGATTCAGATTTGGCCGATTCAGGGGACAGTGATTCAATTTGGCAATTTGAATCAATATCCTGATTTGATTTGGCAAAATCTGATTCAGAGATTCAGCAGATGAATCTCTGAATTAGCTAGGCCAGGCCCAACCCTTGCCCCTCTCCCAACCCACCAACGGCTGCCCCAGCTCTCACCACTTGGAGGGAAAAAAAAGCCTCAGCTCAACAGATGTGGCTGGGCAGGGGGCAATCCCCACTGCACCTGACTGCCCCACACTGCATGGGGGGCTTAGCATAAGCATCCCACACTCCTCCAGCCTCCCTGCAGGTACCCTGCATGGGCCAGCTCTGGCCCTTTAAGGAAAAAAAACCCTGAAGAAACCCGAGGACTCACTGCTCCTGCCAGCAGGGGGTGATTTCTGCTGCCCCCAGCCACATGGGGAGCTCTGCAGCAGCCCTCAAAGCCCCAAGGCTGCACCAGGAGTGGTGAGTCCTGCGGCTTTTCTCTGCTTTTTTTTTTTTTTTTTTCTTAAAAGAGCCAGAGCCCTGGCACATGGGGCAGCCACGGAGGAGCTGGGGAAGCAGGGTGGTGGTGTTGAGGGGGTTCTTGCAGAGCACCCTATACAATATGGGGCAGTGGGGATCACCCCCTGTCCAACAGCATCCAGTGAGCACTGGGGCTTTTTTTTAAAGCACTAGGAGCTGCGGCAGGTGGGGGTTGGGGGGAGCTGGGAGAGCAGATAGGGTTGGGGGGGCCCGGTAGGGGTCCCTGCATGGTCCCATCCCCCAGCCCCTAGTACTTACCAGCTCAGAGTGGCTGCAGCTTCCTGCTGCAGCCACCAGGCTGAATCAAAGCTCTCTGAATCTTTGCTGAAGATTCAGAGAGCTTTGAAATCGATTCAGACCTTTATATTGGTCCTCTGATTCGATTCTGATTCGGAGTTTCAGCCACTGAATTGGGCTGAATCTCCTCTGAATCAAATTGCCACCCAAAGCTTTGCACAGCCTTACTGATTATTCTCTGTACTAGTTATGTGATAGCTGACCTCATTCATGTACACTGAAGTAAAAAAAATGCATTGAACACATCTTTTTCCACTTCATCCATTCCCAGATTGCCCTTAACATTCAGTAAGAGACCTATTCTTACCTTGGTCTTTTCCTTTATGTCCCCGGCTAGTTGTATCTAAGTTTGTGCCTTGGCCTTCCCGATTTTTTTCACTCCTTGCCGCACACAATGATGCATATGATGATGTTATAACCACTCACATTTGCTTTCTATGCCACTGATAGAGTTAAAAAATGAAATTTAAGGAATCTCCAGAATAACTTTTGCCTTTTCTACACCTATGAGAAACCCTGCTTGAGGTAGCACTTCTTTGGAGAACTTGGGTGGCTTGTACCTTAAGAAAACAATTACTTTCTGACTTAGAAGAGGAGTATTTCAGAGAGTGAAGTATATGACATCTCTGAATACCACTTCAGCTCTACGACCTGATGTGAAGAGGTTTGGGAATGATATACTTGCAATCTATCCATCCTTTCTGTGTACTGCTGCAGTTTCTCAATCTAGAAAAGATTACATTGTAAGAGAGCGAAGGGGGGCACAATAGCCATTATCCTCTGCCCACATAGATTGCATTTATGTCTTGACCTACTTGCACAAAGAGTGGAGGAAACAGTTACTGTACCTCCCTTCCATGCTTTATAGCTGTGTAATAGCGAGGCACAATCTGGCCCTTAAGTAAGTGTGGATTGTGTATCTAAAGGTACCTATTTGATGTTTATTTTCCCTTTTAATCTTTCCAATACATTCTGTATTCTCTCGATTACTCCGAGTTCTGTTCCTTCACTGACAGAACACTGACAGACATGAAAGAAGCTAGGAAAGCAATGTTTATATGATTCTTACTTCTGTACCCAGTTAATTGTTGTGAGTCCTTATTAAAGACACTGTATTTCACCAGGATCTGAACCTTGTGAAGCAACATTAATTTCAAGGTTCAAGGTACTTATCATCACCGATAGTCTATGAAGAGAAGTGTTCTGTAAGGCTATTTTATGTGATGCAGATAGAAAATGACTAATATTAAGCACAAGGAATCTCATATCTTATGTCCTTTGTTTTGAACAATTCATATGTAAAAACTATTACGCAAGACAATGATAAGATGAGAAATGCCACCTACCTACTACTTTTAACCTAGCTTTCTTCTCTGATGCTACAATTTACAGTTTTTATGGACGCTTTAAAAGTCTTTAGAAGTGGAAAATTTAAAGAAGTCTTTTTTGATTTCTGAATCAGGAAATTGTATTATAAAATGTATATCTTCTTAATTTTCTGTCCTAAATTATTGTGTAATGTTATGTGCGGTCGACCAAATTTATTATGATACAATATATATTTGTAAATACTTTTTTATGGTTTATTGACATTATGTAAATATCAATATTACTTTGAAATGTACTGAATAAAGATTCTGCTAAGGATTTGCTTTCAGTTCTGGCAAAAAAAAAATTTTCATATATATTTAAAAGTAAGTTGAATTTTCATTGCTCTCTGTCTCTACCTACTGGCAGATACACAAGAGTCTTGCTAACATAAAGCATTTCTGATAAATTAAATAATTAAATTAGGAATGCATCTTGGATGGGCACTGAAGAAAGCAGCTCACTTTTCTAAAAACTACCAAAAAAGAAAAATCCTAAAAGATATACATGTCATGTAATTTCTTTGTTTCATTCACAAAGTGTTCTTTCCTCAAATTTCCTTCCTTAAAGTCAACACATCTTAAGAGAGCTCATATCATAATGAAGTTAAAAAAGGCACTGGAGTAATAAATTTAACCTTGAATAATAAAGAATCAGACAGATTTTGCAAAGTTAAATTTAATAAGGTATGGTGTATCTTCATGGCAAATTATATTATTCAGATGACTACATACTGTACCATCATGTTTCCCCTTGTGACCACCCTTTGGACCATAGCAATATTGTTCTTTTGGGATGTCTCTTTCTTTTTGCAGCTTTCATTGTTGTTTTACCATTGCCTAACTGTAAGCCTCCCTCTCTTTCTGAAATTCCCTAATTAAATTACTAACAACAGAAAGAAAAATGTCAAAACCTGAAATAAATTCCTTGTTTGGTTTATATTATTCTTTTCTCCTGCTTTCTCAAGTTATTTACTAACAGATTACTTTTTCTTTTTGACTATAAAAACAATTATTTGAATGACACAAAAAGAAAAGCAATGATAAAACGTGATGTGTATAAAATTCTGTGTAGTTCTGAAAATCAGTTTCAAATCCTGCCCACATATTCAAGTCTGCGGAGTTTTTGACCAATCAGAAGAAAGAATGCTTTGCAAAATATAAACCAGAATATTTGCGTCTACTGCCTAGCTACACTATGGTACACAGAATTTTGGTGGGATGAAGGGAAACAGGGCTCTATTATTTTGTTAATTGGCTGTCCTTTGAACAGGGAGAAAGATAGCCTTATGAAAAGCACACTGGACTGGGACTCAGGAAATCTACTGAGGTCAGGTTCAGGTCTCAGATTTCCTCTGTGACTGGGCAAGCCATTTAATCTCAGGTTTCCCATATGGGATTCAGCTATATCTATTTTCTGCCTTGTCCATGTTATCACAATTATTTTGGAGAGAAGAACATATTATGTATGTATACAAAGATGAATCCCAATTTCTAAGATATATTACAATATAGATAATAAATTATTAAACAAAATTGTAATAAAGGCCTCAGAACAGCAGCAAGACCTGGAGAAATGATCTCTCTGTGCCATCGTGTATTAGTATAATAAATTAAGATTTAGTCAATGGATTTCATCAGCTTGTGATGATCGTTAAAAAAAAAATTCAATAGTTTGTTTCCTAACATTTAAAACCTCCTAGACTTAGTTTACAGGAGTGTGAACATATAATTTTCTCTGTTTTGACCCACTCTAGGTTCAAAATAATCAAAAAAATCAACTAGCTTTCAATCAAAAATACTCTCATCTGGTTTCCATTTGAATCCATAACATCACAAATTAACCATAGCTAAATGGAGCAGTTTAGCAAACTTTTCCATTAAGGCAGTCCAAATATAAAGTTTTAAAACTATCTTTCCCTACTGTTCACACATGCCCCCTCTGGAATCAGGCATTACCTTGCTAAAATGTTTAGGATTATATCCATTAGTTGTTAGAAAAACATCAAATTCTTCTCACCCCCATCTCTCTCAGATTCAGCAGCATCTAGAATATATTGCTATTTTCTCTTCATCCTGTCTTGTTGTTGTTACATTTAATTCCACCCACTCTAGAATTATGTGGAGAACTACAGCATTTTTGTATAGCTTTTGAGTAGGATCCTAGCAGGCATAAAAAGAAAAAATGACTGAAGTATCTATTGTGTCCTTTTCCTCAAATCTCAAGCAGCTAGGACAGTCTACTGAAGCTGCTATACCAGCCAAGAGAATCTCTGTGCTTATTGCACAACTTGTGCTTCTAAAATTTACTCCCTTGCTCTGCTTTCCATCAATGAGTAATAACTGTATCTTAAGATGCTCTGTCAAGAGCCAATCTGAACCTGTTAATTGGATTATGACAAGGCTCAGAACTCAGACACTGAATCAAGCAGATATCTGTCAAGTTCCTTGGGCAGGTTCCCATGAGCAGAAGTGTGCATTCCCTAGAAACACCCTTGCACGCATGCTCTGGCGCATGGTAAGTTGCGCTGGGTGGGGTAGGAGAAGCTGGATGAAGCACCTGGGTTGGCCTCAGCAACCTTGCTTTAGGTCCTGGGGCCCCAGCAGTGGCAATTCAGGCACACAGGCACACAGACCCTGGCCAGCAGCTGGAGCATGGTTTGTCATGTGCGCCACGCCACTTTTTCCTGGTGAGAGTTTTTGTGATGCTAGAATCTTCCAATGTCAACCCCCCTCCACCGCACTGAAAATTAGCAGGGAAGTGAACACGTATATGTATGGCGCATGTTGTTTGTGGTACCGCACATGAGTCTGCAGCACCAGAAGCCACACGTACCCGCTTTTCTGGACATGCTCCTTGAGTCTGGGTAATTTGAGTAATATATAGTATCAGTTCAGTGAACAAAACGTATACCTTTCATGGAAGAATTAAATAGTTAAAAGCCTCAGAGTTAAACCTGTATGGACATCAACTGGAGAAGATCTGAAGCACATTTCACTATGCATTTGCAAGAAATTAGTATTAGCAGAAAAGGAGATATTCAGAAGGCAGACAAGGTTCTTTGGGTAAATGTGATATCTTTTATTAGACCCACTAAATAGATGGAAAAATTGTTTTTTGTGCAAGGAACAGTTTTTCCAACTATTTAGTCGGTCTAATAAAAGATATCACATTTACCCAAAGAACCTTGTCTGCCAATGCTATGGCTACAGCCAATACCCCCAATATTCAGAAGGTACACTTACTTGTTTTAAGAACTGAATCCAAAGCAGCTGAATGTTTTGAATAACTTCTTTTTAACTGAGAGAAAGAAAACTAATTATGAAAGTGTTAAAGAAATATTGAGGAGGACTGCACTCTACATAAAAATGAAAGGTATGACTAGTATGTTTTTAAGGTATGACAGTACATAAAAGGTCAAACCATATAACAACTTGTAAATTATCTAAGGTTCAAGAGCTAATTTTGCTATTTTGGAGGTGCTAACTCAGTAAGGGGACTTTGTGGCAGTTGTGCCACTAATTATTCCCTACATCATCCCAGAGTGCTACTCTGATCTCCACCTCTGCCTGATCTACTGCTCTGCCATATTCTTCCTGCCCCATCTGTCTCTATGCTCCTCTCCTGTCACATGCCATACATAGAGGCTGCCCATGTCATCTGTGGTTGGGCATCCCTGGCTTAAATGAATCCCTGATGTGAGGTAAGTTAGTCATAGGGATCTGGGTCCAAATACTCAGAAAGACACTGGAAGACCTTGAATTAACCAATGACAAAGCATTTTGATTTGCAGAAGTCACATAGATCAGACTGAAGTTTAAGTACAGTGCTTTGCCCGGAAGCAAAAGTCATGCAGGAGGATCTCAAAATGCAGCACATGGCGAGTCCCATAATGCAGCATACAACATAAGTCAACTTAATATTTGGCAGTTGAAATAATATGCAAAATCCAAACCACTTGGCAAAAAATGTTCAAGTGCTAGTAGACTGTTCCTAGCTTAGCTCAGAAACAAAGGACAAAATTACAGAGGAATGTTCTATCTACCTGACAGCAAATGGGGCATTTATTAATCTTAAGTTGAACCTGGGTGCACAAACCAGCATAATACCAGAAACAATGATATTCACAATGAAAGAAAAAACACAGTACAGTAGAAACAGATTAAACTCAGAGCTTACACTGGTGAGATTATACCTACCAAGGGTACAATCTTTTTCTTGTGTCCTATTACCATGTTCATATCTGAGTCCAAAAAAACAGGCCTGTACTATTGTCCAATATATAGTCTTAGCGAGGTCATAACTGGTGCATGGTGCCCCCTTATGTGGAAACGCCAGTAGGTGTTTTGTAATCTAAGACTTTCCTCTACATTCATACATGGTGTTTGTGTTATTCCAAATTCTCACAATTGCACGTTACCTTTAGCCTTACTCACACCTGTTCAGAAACAGTTCAAGCTTCTCCATGTTAGCTAAAGGAGCATGTGAATTAAATGAATGGGCAAATGTAACAGTAAATAGCTGATGTGACAAGGTCCCCAGTCTGGCTTATCACCTAGCTCTGCTCTCTTCACCCTTGCTTCTGGACATTCTGAGTCCTTCCCTCCCAAGGTTTTCTCTCTTGCCACAACTTAATATAGTTTTGTGGAAAGGCTGTTCCCAGGAGGCAGATGTGGGTTTTTCAGTAGGTCCTTGTCTGCACCAAGGCTCTTCCTGGCCTTGGTTCACTTATACTCTGGCTGGGTCCTGATGCCCTGGATCCACCACACCAAAACCCTAGGTACTAGGGTTACAGCCCAACCACGAGTTCTGGGCCATTCAACCTGTAGACACGACCCTTGCAGGCACATGGGTTACGTTTCCCACAGTCCTTGTTGCCACATACCCCATCCTTTGACACACCACATTCCTCCTCCTGAACTTTATTTAGGCTCCTGCCAGTAAACAACACCCCAGGATTCTAGGTCCCAAAATCACTATGAGCTGGCTGCCTCTTCACACCTCAATTTGCACCTGACCGCCATTCCAGTCCTCTGGTTTAAATGTATATCAAAAGCATGAGTATTTTATCTCAAAATACAAAGCTCACCAAACACAGTGCTTCCTTCTTGGAGTTAATTTACTGCTACCCCACAGTAGCAAAACACAAAGATTAGAGGTACTTAATTTTCACTGCTCCAGGTGCAGGGATCCTTCCTGAGGTGCAGGGTCCTTTCTCTGGAGGCAGGCCAGGTGGGCTGTCCCCAGGAGCTCCGCTTCTCATAGCTCCTACAGCAAGACTCCCTCTTCTGGGCCAGGTCCTGGGCTTATAAGCCTTTCTTTAAGTCACTTGACCCTCCATCTCTATTCCAAGCTTGCTATTGACTATCTGAACCTGGGATGGGAGGTAATTTTATTTAAGGCTCCATTTGCCAGTATGGGTGCGTCCAGATGAGCGCAAACGTGCCTCTTGCCCTGCCTCAAACCCCTTTTTGGTGGGGCAAGAGGCACGTACAGGAATGAAAACGTTCCCTGTGCTGCAAGTTTGCAGCATGGGGAGAAAATTAGACCACTGGATATCCAGGGGTCTAAAAAAAAAAAACAAAAAACAAAAAAAACCAAAACACTCCACAATAGAGTGGAGCGAGGCATGGATTAAGACCTTGCTTTGAGAGCCAGCCCTCCAAAATAGACACTCTGATGTTGGCCAGAGCATCTCTGTTGTTCCTGATGCCCCTGGCACTGTCCCAGGTAGGTTGGAGGGGGTTTCATGGGTGTGGGTGAGTGAGGGGTGGCAGGAGGATGTGGGGGGCATTTGGGGAGTGGTGGGGGGGATGTCCCTGGGGCTGTGGGGGGTGAGGACCTGGCCCAGATCCATGTAGCTCACTAGTCTGGCATTGCACCGCAACGGTTCACACAGCTCCAGGAGGCATGCACAGGCGCTGCGCCTCCCGGAGCCCTGTGACTCACTCCAGTACAAAGCTGTACTAGTGAGCCACATGGGGCTGAGCCAAGTCCTCACAACCCCACAGGCACAGGGGACAGAGGTGGGAGCCGGCCCTGGGGCCCGGCCCACGGTGACAAGACCCAGTGCGGCACATGATCCCTGCCTGCCGCGCCGGGTCCTGCTGCCAGGGCGGGCCTTTCCTATAGCAGCAAGACCTGGCCCAGTGCATGAGGACCATGCCAGCCCTGGGGCTGCTCGTGCCACCTGGCAGCACAAACAGCCCTAGGACTGGCAAGACCCGGCTCAGCTCCGCACAGTCCCTGTAGCTGGGTGGCATGAACAGCCCCAGGGCTGGGAGGACCTGGCTCAGCTCCACATGGTCCCCGCATGCCAGGCCAGGTCTTGCTGCTATAGGAAGGGCCTGGCCAAGTGGTGTGGCATGCAGGGACTGTGTGCTGCACTGGGTCCTGTCACCTGGGCCGAGAACCAGGGCTGGGTCCCGCCTCTGCCCCCTGTGCCTGTGTGGGATGAGGACCTGGCCCATCCCCATGTGGCTCACTCATTCAGCTTTGCACTGGAGCAGGTCACAGGGCTCTGGAGGCTCAGCTCCTGTACGTGCCTCCTGGAGCTATGTGACCCACTCCAGTGCAAAGCCAGACTAGTGAGCTGCAGGAATCCAGGCTAGGTTCTCACCCTCCACAGCCCCGGGGACATCCCCCCTGCTGCCCAGCAAAGCAGCCCCAAGGGCAGCAGGACCCAGCTGGGCCACGTGCTCTGCTGGGTCCTGTTACTATGGGTCCAGCCCAGCCAGGCAGCAGAGAGGCCCCAAGACCCACCTGGGCCTGGCATGTGCTCCCTGTATGCTGCACTGGGTCCTGTCAGCATGGGCCCCAGGACTTGGCTGGGCCTGGAACACAGTCCCCATGTGCTGCACCTGGTCCTGCTGCCGTGGAACCAGCCCAGCTGGGTGGCAAGAGCTGCCCCAGAGCTGGCAGGACCTACCTGGGATCAGTGCATGGTCCCCCCGCTGCTGCTGTTAAAGGTTAGTTATGGGTCCTGGGCAGAGGGGCTGGGGCCCTTCAGGGTGGAGCTGGGACCCTGGGTGGGGTGTCCTCCAAGGTGCCTGGGAACCCGGGCAAGGGGGCTGGGGCCTTGTGGGGAATAGGGGTTATGGCCCTCCAGGGTGGAGCTGGGACCCTAGGTGGGAGGGAGCGGAGCTCCAGGATGCCTGGGACCCTGTGGGGGATAGGGTCTGCAGCTCTCCAGGGGGGAGCTGGGACCCTGCAGGGGGATTCCATGTGCTGGGGGGGGTTGCACCGAGGCCAAGGGACCCACCCCTCCTGAGCAGTCCCCCCACAATGCCCAACACATCCACTGTCCTCCCAGCAATTGGCTCACTCCTACCACAGACCAATCCACATCCGTCCACACACATACACCTGCTTTCCTCCACACCCCTTCTCACCCCTTTTCTGCAAATACCACATCCCCTCATCACACATCCATCATGTGTGAAGAAAACCAAAATCACACAACACATATAGATATTTAGAATGTATTTTATCATGATGATAGAGACACTGGTAGGCTTCCAAATTGCTTTAACACTGTAAATATACCAATAAAGCATTATCCAACTTATCACTGTCTCTCTCTCTGTCTGTCTCTCTATAGGGTGTGTGTGTGTGTGTGTGTATATAAAGTGTTTTTTTGTTTTTAACTGTGGAAGAACATGGATTTTGGGGGGCTTATTTTTAAAAATAGATTTAGGATGCTGCTGCAGCAGTCCAGTTGGCACAAGGGGTAGTGTCCCCAGGTATCAATTGGCTGGGCCCCAGAAGCTCCTGAGAGAAAGTAGTCCTGAGCTGCTTGCCAAGGCAGATTTTGTATGGATGGGGCCAGGACAGGGCAGCTTTTTATATTGCTGGGGACAGCATAAGTGCTGGCCCTGGGCTTTAGCTCCCCATGGCTGCAGATCCAGGAGGAGCCAGACAGGGTTATTTTGCCCCAAGTGGCACAATTTGCTCCATAACAAAGTGCATGTTCGAGCACATGTGCCGACACGAAAAGCCCCGACTCAAATTTGTACCGCTTCTATTTGAGCTGCTGCAAGTGCACGTTTTTGCATGTGTGGATGCACCCAATCAGTCTGGGACTGTGCCCTGCCCCGCTTTTTTAGATTTTGCTTTTTTTAGACACCTGAATATCCGGGAGTCTAATTTTCTCCCCGCACTGCAAAGTTGCAGTGCGGGAAACATTTTCTTGTTCCTGCACGTGCCTTTTCCCTGCCTCAAGGGGCTTGAGGCACAGCAAAAGGCATGTGCACACTTGTGTGGACGCACTCAATGAGTCTGTTTAGAGAAGCAGGGCTGGCTGGCAGATCCCAGGCTCCCTCCACTTCTCAGTAATGGGGCAGGGGCCCTCTTATAGTAAATAACAAATGATAAAAGATAAAATCTGAACTGATCAAAGGGAAGAGAGCTGTATTTAGGATGTGTCACATTCACATTGACTGAGGGAAACTATTCTTATACTTCTAGACTGCTCTTAGCACTTCTCAGAACTCTCCTAACTAGAATATACTAAGCTAGAGAGATGATGGTATAGCCTAAAGTTCATCTCTACAGACTTTATATACCAGGCATAACTATATATGACAACTACCCACAGTTCTGTAGGCATGTGTTGAAGCAGATTGCTGTGAAGTTTCAGTATAGACACAGTACAATTTGAACCCATTAAATCAACAGAATGTTAGAAAATGCTGTCAAAATAAATTCCTATCTACTAAAAAGACTATAAAGTCAGACTCTGATCCACATTCAACACTGTTTAAGTATAGAATAGCAGCAATAAAAGCACAAGTGGTAACCTATTGACATATTTTTTTTAATGGAAACTGAAAACAATTATTTGTGCATTAGAAACTTATGCTATGGTCATGGGGGTCTTTCACTACACCAAAGAGACAGACAGGACAAAACAAAACTCAATATGATTTCAAATCTGAGGACATGCAGCCAATTCATAAAATGTATTTTGCATGTGTCTACAATGGACTGCAATGGTTACAAACATTGTTGCAGATGTCACTACAGCCACAGACCCCAAATATCTATCAGCTACTGGATCATCCACTGATGCTACTGTGTCAGCCTGAAAAAAGCTATTTTTTTTCCCCTATTGCTTACATCCCTAGTCATCATGACTCTGCAAGGTCAATTATCTAGAATTGTTCTTTAACAAACAAATGCTAAAATTTCTTCAAACCAGAGTAAAAAAAAATCACAATACCATACATGGTGAAATGTTTTTACATGATTTTTCACAATTTAAATCTATTTTAAAAATATCTGCATTTAGTGTGCTTAACTAATTTAAAATAAATTAGAAAATTAACATTTATTGCAATTATGAAGTGCCCTCATTGGAAACGACATTGAGTTATATTTATATTTTACTAAGATAAATAAGATGTGAGACGTGAGAGTGTATCTAAATTCCTACCCTTTGCGATCTCAATTGCGTGTCATAAGAAAGTTTGCTCCTCAGGAAACTTACTATACAGAACAGTAAACACTAGCTTATTTAGCAACAGAAAAAAACTCCAGCTGAACAATCAGAACATAATTGCAATGCGTCTTGATTCCTCTTTTGGAAGGACTCACATACACTGGGGAAAAGCAGAAACTCTATAGCAGGTATAAACTTAATCTGTTTGAGAAGGTAATTTGTATATTTTGGACTACATTACAGATAGAATAACTATTATTTAATTCAGAGAGGGTGCATCTACATATGCCCCTGACTGCACATTTGGTACTGCGCAATCATTTAGTACTTGCTTCTGCAAGTACTAAATGACTATGCAGTATCCACCAGTACTGCACATTCCTGGCAGTGCACAGGTCATTTTTGACCCTGCTGTGCAGTAGCAATGAGCTACTGCACAACAGTGGCAGCATCACAGTTAGTGCCTACATCACTGTTATGTCACTGTGGTGCAGATGCTACGTCACTGTAGTGATGGAGTTACGGGGCACAAAGTTCAAATGTCTGACTAGATTTATCTCTGTGGGTACAGAATGTGCAACATTTATTGAGACAGCTTTGGAGGCTGTGCTCACCACCAGAATATCACACAATCCAAGCGATGAATTAGGTCATTATGAATAATCAATTGTTACTCAATTTCCATGTAGTACAAGGGAACCCAGGCTCCTCCTAAATCTCATGAAGCTGAGGATTTGTGGAATAACCAGGGGCATGTAGAGTTGTGCAGAACCACTGAGGTGCTTCAAGTATTTGATATGACTTATTTTAAAGGCCACCCTTTCTCCAATCAACTGTGAGAGACTGCTGATGAGTTCTGAGTGAAGAAGTTACAGCAAACAACTGTGTAAACCATCCTTAATTTGTTAGCCCCTAAAGTTAAGCAGGTTATGAACCATTAGGATAAAAATAATCTAGGTTCTACTGAATCAGCTTTGTAACTGAGATTATCCAGTTCTACTCTAGGAATATAGGTATGGATAAAGAGGAACCATAGACTCTCTTCACTGGTGGCTTTCAAGAAGCTAGATAGAATGGTTTAGGAATAACAAAACTTGCATTTATGTTGGAGTAGATGACCTACAAGGTTCCTTTCAACCCTATGACTCCATGGGGAAATGTCTACCTGTGCACTTTACTGTACAGTAGAGTAATTTGCTGCATAGTAAAGCATCACCCTCTACATGTGCATGGTAATTAGGTAGGTGTACACTAATTTATTTTGCCATCAGGATAGTACTTGTGTCTGACAGGACTATCCAACAGTGGAGTAAATTACTGTGTTTAAACAAAACTTGTAGATGGTGATGTCTGGATTAGTTTACTCCGGCTCAATTGTGTTGGGGTTTATTCAGTTACATTACTTGCATGTGTAGATGTGCCCTGGAAGTATAATAGCCTGCAGAGATGATTAACCACAAGATGTCTACCACAAGATGTCAAACTTTTCCATTTATGCCATACCTCACTGAAAAATCTCTTAAGATACTCTACTTTCCCATTTGACATTGTATAGAACAAGGGAGGGCAATTATTTTGACTGGAGGGCCACTTCACGAGTTTTGGCAAGCTGTCAAGGTGCCCACCCCCTGGTCACCATCTTGATGCCAGAAGTCCCACCCCCTAACCTCTGACCTTTGACATGGGAAGTCCCTGCCCTTGCCCCAGAAGTACCCCTTTTGGGAAGGGGGTTTGCCATTGGTGAAGATCTTGTGAGGGAACAGCTTGAGAGGCTAGGCATACACAAGTCAGCTGGCCCAGATAGAATGAACCCAAGAGTGCTAATAAAGAGTTGGCTGACAGCATAGCATGACCAATGGAGAGGATATTTGAGAACTAGTGGTGTTTGGGAGAGGTTCCTGAATATTGGAAGAGGGCCAATGTGAAGATTGGAAAAGAGTCTTTCTCCTATCTTTGAGAAAGGGAAGAAGGAAGATCCAGGGAACTACAGGCTAATCATTTTGACCTCAATCCCTGGAAAGATCTTGGGGGGGTGGGAAACAAACAAATAAACAACCAAACAAACAAAATCAAAGAAATCATCAGCATCAGGCTAACAGAAGGCAACCTTCTAAGAGATAGTCAACATGGCTTTGTCGTGGGTAGGTCTTGCCTCACCAACCTCATTTCCTTCTATGACCAGGTGATGCAGGGGAGGGCTTGTGGGTAAGGTGGGGTGTGTATGGGATCTCCCCTGCACATGCACCCCCCTGAGCCGGTCCTGCCTGGAGCCCGCATGCCCCAAACCGGCTCCCTAACACCGCCAACAGCATGCAGCCCACACAGCCCTGACCTAGCCCCCACACCTGCTTTGCACTGTCCGTCCACAGCATGCCCTGCCACCCCCTGGGTTCTCAGTGGGCCTGGGGTAGCTCCATGCTGGATTACATTTCTAGGCAGCTGCTGACTCCAGCCCTGCGGTACTGGCAGGGACATTCATACAGCCCTGCCCTGTGTCTACTGCAGACTCTCCTGCTCACACTGAACAGCTAGAGCAACACAGTGCTGGCAGAGTAGAAGTGTGCTTAGCACAGGGGAAAAGCAGCCCCCTCCCCTTCAGCACTGCCCACCACTTCCTGCAGCAGCTGTGCTGAGCACAGGCTGGGCTGACCTGCGGCTCCTCTGCACTGCCCCCTCTGGTCTGCAGGTCAGCCCATAGGTGACAGTGCAGGGCAACCCAGCATGGGCTGCACACAGCTGCTGCAGGAAGCTCCGGGCAGGAAGCCTTGATAGAGGGTCTGCTTTTCCCCTGTGGCAAGCACATTTCTGCCTCACCAGTGCTGCTGCTGCTGCTCCAGCTGTTCAGCATGAGCATGTGAGACTGTAGCAAGCATGGGGCTGTGCCTGGGTCCCCACCACTACTGCAGGGCTGGTGGCAGCAGCTGTTGCTGCCTGGGCTGCCTAGAAAGGCAGTCTAGTGCAGAGCTGTCCCAGTCCTGCTCAGGACATGCCACTGTTGGATGATGCCTGGGCCAGGAAGGACTGATGGACCTGCCAAAGGCCAGACAAAGCCCCTCTCTGGGCTGGATCTGGCCCATGGCCCATATTTTGCCCACCTCTAGTATTGACCATCCCTCACTTGTAAAGATCTAACACTCAAGTTGCAACTACACCTAGCAATTATGCAGAAATTGTAATATTTGGAAAGTATTTATATAATACTTATTACAATAAAAAAAGTATGTCATGCTTGCAAAAATATAATTACATCATCATTGAGATCATTATTATGTTTCCCTCTCCAATATATTCTGTTTCAATCTCTCACTGGACCCTCTCCCTTTCGGTTTTCCCTTCTACCCTTGGGTAATGTATCCAGTCAGCTGGTCTTGCCTCCTGTTTTCTCTTCTGTTTCTGCAGCTCTCAATGATATTCCTTCCCCTACAGCTGGCAGCCCCAATCACACCAGTGACTCAACTCACCTAAAGTAGTTTTCAACTTTTGCAAAGATAACTGCTAGCAAACACAACTACACAAACTCTTTCTCTTAATTTTCAGTTGGTTTTACAAGAAACAAATATGCTTCTTTACAAAGGAGGTTCAGGGCATTAATACATTCACCTGAAAAATACACAGAGCCAAATCTCTAGAAACCAGAGTCTGCAAACCACAAGAACCAGTACCTCTATTCTAGGTTTATATTGTAATTCTTTTTAATACTAAAGAATTGCCTTCATAAGTTTCACAGGAAATGTAACATAGCTATGTAATTCAAATTTGCTAATAACAAACATCTCAATCAGTCACCACAGTGTTGCTCTATGCAAATTTACTTTTCAAAAACTTCAAAACATTTGTTGCTACTCTTAAAAAGAAGGGTCAAAGTGACACACCAAAAAGGGGTCTTGTTATAATGCTAAACTCAAAGATACAAAGAAACCTGGTCCCAAACTGTTTATTCAGGAAAATCCAGAATTAAAGAATAGAGTAACTTCTTGAGAGCTACATGGAAAGAACTGCATATTTTAAAAGACTTGAAAAAAGGAAAAGGGATAGTTTGGCAGACTGGGAAAGCCTGTCAGAAAGAGAAAGAGGAAATGCATGTAGATAAGAACGGAAGACAAAAACAGGGCATGAAGACTGGCATTGTTTGGAACAAAGGAAACCTACAAGAGAAAGGTAAAGAGTTGTCCAAGGCTTTGAATGAAAATGCTAATAGAGTAAAAATTGATGCAGTGTTAAAGGGAGAGCCAGCAAAAAATACTGAAATGTGGTGATTTGGTAGATGAATTTTGAACAAGCTGAATTAGGAGGTAAGGAAGGAAGAGGTTAAAAGAGAAAAAAAAATGTAATAATTAGAGCCTGGATCTGTTCTGATCTGTGGTACAAAGACAAATGATGCATATAAGTAAAAAAGGACCTTCTTGGTTTGTTGCTCATAACACTCATATATTCCAATACATAATTCTGTGACTTAACTAAAAGTCTAAAATTGTATAACCTAAAGTAAAATAAAGAATTAATACTACTTTACATATCCCTAAGACTGTTGTCTTAGAGACTATATAGCCTAAATATAGAATCATAGAATCACAAAATCATAGGAAGTTAGGGTTGGAAGGGAGGTCATCTAGTCCAACCCTCTGTTCAAAGCAGGACCATCCCCAAATAAATCATCCTAGTCAAACTTTGTCTAGCCTGGTTATGAAGACCTCCAAGGATGGAGATTCCACCACCTCTCTGAGTAACCTGTTCCAGTGTTTTATTACTCTTCTAGTGAACAGATTCTTCCTAATATTTAACCTAAACTTCCCTTGCTGCAACTTGAGACTGTTGCTTGTTGTTCTGTATTTGCCAACACTGAGAATAGTCTAGCTCCATTTTTTTTTTAAACTCCCCTTCAGGTAGTTGAAGGCTGCTACTAAATCACCCCTCAGTCTTCCCTTCTCTAGATTATATAAACCCAGTTTCCTCAACCTTTCCTCATAAGTCATGTCTGCCAGCACACTCAGCATTTTTGTTGCCCTATGCTGGACACTCTCCAATATGTCCACATCCTTTCTGTACAGGGGTGCCCAAAACTGAATACAGTACTCCAGACATGGCCTCACCAGTGCTGAATACAGAGGAATAATCACTTTCCTTGATCTTCTGATGACACAACTAACAATGCAGCCCTGTGTGCCATTAGCCTTCTTGGCAAGAATGGTACACTGCTGGCTTATATGCAGCTTACTGTCTACTGTAACCCCCATGTCTTTTTCTGCAAAGCTAATGCCCAGCCAGTAAGCTCCAAGCCTGTATCAGTGCATGGGATTCTTCTGTCCTAAATGCAGGACTTTGCACTTGTCCTTGTCAAACCTCATATTTCTTTTAGACCAATACTCCAATTTGTTTTAGTCACTCTGAGTCCTAGCCCTACCTACCAGTATATCTACTACTCTCCCCAGCTTGGTGTCATTTGTAAATTTGCTGAGGGTGCACTCTATGCATCTTCCAGGTCACTGATGAAGACATTGAACAAAACTGGCCCCAGGACCAACCCCTGGGGCACTCCACTTGATACCAGCTGCCAATTAGACATCAAGCCATTGATTACTACTCTCTGAGTCTGATACTCCAGCCAGTTTTCTATCTACCTTACAGTCTATTCATCCAGCCTGTACTGCCTTAGCTTGCCTGTGAGAATGCTGTGAGAGACCGTATCAGAAGGCTTGCTAAAAATCAAGATACACCACATCCACCAGTCTTCCCACATCCACAGAGCCAGCTGCCTCATCATATAAGGAAATCAAATTAGTCAGGTATGACTTGTCTTTGATGCATCCATGCTGACTGTTCCTAATCACTTTTTTTCCTCCAGGTACTTAGAAATGGATTCCTTGAGGATCTGCTCCATGTTTTTTCCAGGGACTGAGGAAAGGCTGACTAGTCTGTAGTTCCTTGGATCTTCCTTCCCTTTCTTAAATATGGGCACAATGTTTACTCTTTTTCAAACATCTGGGATCTCTCCTGTTTGCCATGAGTTTTCAAAGATGATGGACAATGGCTCTGCAATCACATCAGCCAACTCCCTCAGCACCCTTGGATGCATCCCATCTGGCCCCATGGACTTGCAGATGCCCAGCTTTTTCAAGCAGTACCTAACCTGTTTTGTCACGACTGACAGCTGTTCACCTCATCCTCAAACTGCCCTGGTGCAGTAGTCTGGGAGCTAACCTTGCCTGTAAAGACCAAGGCAATAAAGGCATTGAGCACTTCACATTTTTCTGCATTCTCTTTCACAAGGTTGCCTCCCCAACTCAGTAAGGGACCCACTTTTCCCCTGATCTACTTATTGCTACCAACATTCTTGTAGAACCCTTCTTGTTACCCTTCACATCACTTGCTATCTGCAACTCCAACTGTGCTTGGTCCTTCCTGATTTTATCTCTGCAAGCCCAAGAAATGTTCTTATATTCTTTTTTAGTTTTGTCCAAGTTTCTACTTCTTATAAGCTTCCTTTCTGTGATTTAGTTTACTGAAGAGTTCCCTGCTAAGCCAAGCTGGTCTTCTGCCATATCTGCTAGTTGTCCTGCACTTCAGGATGATTTGTTCCTGCACTCTCAGTAAGGCTTCATTGAAGCATAGCCAGATCTCCTGGACTCCTCTCACCCTCAGTCTGGCTTCCCAGGGGATCCTGCCCATGAATTCCCTGAGTCGAAGTCTGCTTTTCTGAAGTCCAGGGTCCTTACTCTACTGCTCTCCATCCTTCCTTTCCTCAGGATCCTGAATTCAATCATCTCATGGTCACTGTTGCCCAAGTTGTCATCCACTACTACATTTCCCACCAGTTCTTTCCTTCTTATAACAGCAGGTCAAGAAGAGCATGGTCCCTAGTTGGTTACTCCAGGACTTGCACCAGAAAATTGTCCCAAATACTATCCATAAACTTTCTGGATCACCTGTGCACTGCTGTATTGCCTTCCCAGCAGATGTCAGGGTGACTAAAGTCCTCCATGAGAACCAGGGCCTGTGATCAGGAAACTTCTGCTACCTGTTTTAAAAAAGCCTCATCCTGAGTTTGGCCTCCTCTCCTCAGACTTTGCCCTAGGCACCCCCACCTCATGCCTCCCTACTCTGGGACACCACAAAAATCACTTTACATATAATTTGTACAGGGAGAAATGTTTTTTTTACTGCTGGTGTGTGGTGAAGGGGCTCTATTTGTTGAGGAAGGAGTGGGGAAGGGGGCTCTGTTTGTTGAGAAAGGAGCAGGGTGTGGGGTCTGTTTGATGTGAGGGAAATAGAGACTTATTCTTCTGACGTGTCTGCAATAAGCATGGTACAGGTGGTGGGCAGGTGGGGCTTGGGTTCTGTAGGCAGTGGTGAAGGCAAGCTAAAGCAGGGAGTGCTGAAGGAGATGCTCAGACAGGGTCTCCCGTACCTAGTGTCTCAGCCCCAGTTGATGGGTGCACAGCTCTTCTGAAGCTTGGGTGAGAGGGCCTGCTTGGACCAGTAGGGCTAGCAGGGCCAGCACCATAGCCAGCAGGAGCATGAGGCACTGGTAGTTGCTGCCAGGGACAGAGGCTGTAGTAGCCATGGTGCACAGAGGCAGAGTGGGCAAGGAGAGAGCTACCATGTGCTGCCTCTTCACTTGGTATGCTGTTCCTAGGCAAGGAAGAGGCTAACCAGAGAGCAGAGCTGGATTTTAAAGATGGCTGCTAGGTACTGGCAGCTGCAGTAGGAACCTAGAGCTCCCTCCAGTGGCAGCAGGGGCCATTGCAGGGCTGAAGGAAACTGGATGCAAATCTTCTCCCTAACCCTCACATGTGTAGACACCTGCCCAGAAACACACCAGAGTAGTTTAAAGCAGAGAAAACTTAGACCAGAGTAAATGCATGTTTAGTTGCACCCATTGGATACTTCACTGGGCTGGGGTCCAAAAGAGTCAGTGTTTCAATGCATGGTAACCTCAGAACTGAGCAGTGCAGAGCATGTGTATATATTCCACATAACCTCTGCAAAGGATCCATGTGCAAATTAGCCCTCCACTCATGTCTGGAACCAGGTGTTCGTGTGATAAGTCCTAGAACCCTCAACATATTTATATGCAGATGAGGTGCAGGGCAACCTGATTCACCTCTACCTCCTGAGGGCAGGGTCACACTGATTAAATATGACAGGTTGAGAGAGAGGGTGACAGAGAGGTTCTGGGTAAACTGCTTGGGGCCCTGTTTGATGATATTTGCCAGATATTTAAGGCAGATGAAGAAACAGGAATCATTGGAAATGGGAAAGAAAGGGGTGGTTCGGCTGTGGGAGTGAATTGGAACTGCAATTTTGAAATGCATTCAAAATTGAAATGCATTCAGTGTAATGCCTCATTGTGACTTGAAAAAGAGCTAGTGCTGGGGGGGGAACTGAGGACAGTGGGCACTGCTATATATCTTATTCGGATGAGCTGCACTAACTTATCCTTGTAGTAGGTTCCTATTAGGGGTGTGCGAAGTGGGCCTATTCAATTTGCATTTAGATTCAGCTTGATTTGGGGGATGGTGATTTGATCTGCTGATTTGTATCATTCTCCTGATTTGATTTGACCAAATCCAAATCTGAAGATTCAATTCCGATTCAGAGACTCAGCAATTCAGCATTAAACTGCTGCCAAAATCAGTCATGCTCAGTAATGGAAGCCATGAATGAAACTATGAAGGTGATTAAATGCAGCCAACACTGAGAATGGCTATAAAACACATGACCCACATTAGGCAAACATACAGATAGGAACTAGGACTGTGCAAAGCTTTGGGTGCTGATTCAATTAGGAGGCAATTTGTCCCAATTCGGCAGCTGAATCTCTGAATCCAAATTGAATTAGGAGACCCATTAACCTCTCCGAATTGAATCAGAAGACGCTGATGATTCGGCAATTTGAACATAGACGCAGATTTATATGGGTTTTTTTGCATACCTCAAGGTACCAGGTAGCTTGTGAATGTCAAGATGGTGGGACAGATGGAGCATCCTACAGGAGTGCAGGGGAGTCCGTGCTCAGTGGCAGACCTGGAAGTGGACCAGAAGTACTCAATGACTGGTGCCTCCTCGGTTTTGGGGGGGGGCACCTGGGGTCCCCCCAGCTGATTGCCAAGCTGGAGTGGCATGAGGATCTCCACGCGCTCAATGGTGGACTTGGAAGTGGACCAGAATTACTTTCAGTCCACTTCTGGGTCCGTCACTGAGCACAGGGGAAGCCCCCCTCACTCCTGTAGGATGCTCCATCTGTCCCACCATCTTGACATTCATGAGTCACACCTGGTACCTCGAGGTATTTACAAAAAACATATAAAGCTGTATCTATCTCCAAATTGTCGGATCACAGTCTTCTGATTCAATTCAGAGATTAATGGGTCTCCTGATCTGATTTGGATTCAGAGGAGTTGGCTGCCAAATTGGGCCGAATCTCCTCCAATTTGAATAAGCACCCAAAGCTTTGCACAGCCCTAGTTTCTATCTGTATGTTTGCCTAATGTGAGCTATGTGTTTTATAACTATGCTCAGTGTTGGATACATTTAATCAACTTCATAGTTTCATTCATGGCTTCCATTACTGAGCCCAAGCCCAATTCTGGCAGCAGTTTAATGATAGACAATGTATTTAAATGATGAGGTTTCCTTGTATATGGATGTAAGACAATGTTCCCCCCCCCCCCATGCTGACTGGAGAAAATAATCTCAATTTGTATTTGAGTAAACACAGTATGTGGCAGACACCTACATTGTAGTCCCAAACACTGAGCCAAATACAATAGCAAGAAGTCATAAACTTGCCCACAGAAACTTTGCTAAAGGTTAAAATAGGACCCTGAACTTCTGTCCCTCATTTTAAACATTTAAAAGCTGCCAATTAAGGTAAACACTGAGCAACAGCCAGCTTTAGCTATTTTGATAAAACAAAACTATTCTGTGGGAAGTTTTGAAAGTTTACAGTTCTTTTAAAAATCAAATAATGGCAAGGCTTAAAATTTCTAGCTTGCATCATTTTTGGGGGTTGGAGGTGAGTGAAAATTTTATAGCTGTTAAATTGGAATTTGTTTACTTATCTAAATATCTTACCTGATTGTTTCTTAGCTTTCTCCTTTTGTTTAGTTTTCTTCATGACCTTTTTTTCTGTATTATCAACGTCTTTCCATATTAATTCCCCTTTCTTTACCCCCTCTTGCTTTTCTATCTCACTTCTCTTGATTGCCATGTTCCTTTTTCTCTACTCTTTCCTCCCTCCCCCACCATCCTTTTGAAGATGCCAGCTACTGGTAGCTGGTATGATAGTTCCAAAATATCCAAAGGCTATGAAAACCAGGGGTAGGGGAAACATGCCAAGAGGAAAGAAACAGCCAAGGACTGATGCTTATTTGAAATTAATTTCTGTTTCCAGTTCAATATTTTGTGCGCCTCATAACACATTAAACTCAGAGCCCTGGGTGTAATTTAAACTGATTCTTTTGGTTTTTTTAATTAGACTTCTCTTTTCCCTATCTGCAAGAAATCTCTCCTTCAGTTAACAGTATAAGTAGTTAATTGTAGAAATGTGCTATCTCAGAGTATCTGAAACATGGAAAAGACTATACCCTTGCTCTTCTGCTTTCACCTCTTTCTAACTCCAGACACATCATTTCAGGTAATCCATGTCCTTTTCAAGTATCAAGACTCACACATGGTTTCTAAGATTACAGATTGAAAGTGGGTGTGTGCCTTCTTTGTATACAATTCAGTACAACCTACCACATGCGAATCTCTGAAAATTATTTTTTTCTGGAAGGGAAGGTGGAGTGATACACAAAATATAACCTACTTGCCTTTTGGCCTGCTTTTCTTGTTAAGAAAGCAGCATGCAGAACTTCCCTTTGTTTTCCCATGGATTATTAAATTATTCTTTGAAGGCTGCTTTAGCAAATTTGCCCCAAGTCTGGTATTGCTTATAATTAATTTTTTTTGAAGAGACTACTGAAAATACAGAAGAGTATAATTAAAGCCATAGCAGCAAACATGGAAATAGAAAACTTATCAGTGGTTCAATGCAGGGCCATTCTTTGATACACAAATGAGCACAACTGTGATTTCAGATGAAATTCTTTAAATTTAAGCATGTGAGGAAAGTGTTCAGCACCTTGCAGAGGCATGGGCTTGGGGAACATACCAATAAGGGAAGGGACTGCCCTCTCAACTCCTTCCCTAGTGTTCGCACCTGTTGGGAAACCTGTATCCTTCCCCTCACCCTTTAGGGCTATTCGTTAGAGGTTAGTTTTCTGTTGGTCAGTGCTTCTGATCCCTGCTTCTTATCACTTCTATTCCTGCCTGCACCAGCTGACAAGCCCATACTGCCCGCCACCACCAAAGAATATAATTCTGCGCTGTCCAGCCCCCTGAACTGAATCTGAACAGAAAAGCAAAAGAGGCATTGAGTCTATATTCAGTGCTACACAGTACTGACTCTTTACAGGTGGCCTCAATGTCAAGGATTTAAGTTTTTGTTTATGTAACAGCTGCAAAAGCTTGCCTGGCTGCAAGCTGAGTGGGTGAGCTGTGCCTAAGAACTTTGCAAGAAAAGTGGCAAAAAGTTTGCATAGACTTTAATAGCTTTTCCAAACAGAGAGTATGCATGCTTTTTACTGGAACATTTGAACTGTGATCAGAAGCCCCACTGTAAATCCCAGGGTCTGATTGGCTACTATGGAACCATAAATACTGAGGGAGGGAACAGCGGGTGAAAAGAAGCTGGAGGAGAGCAACACCAGCCTGGAGAGAGGGGCAGAGACTCAGACCCTCCTCCCTCTCCCCACCCTCCTCAGATAAAGGTAACAGAGCAGAGGCTTGCTTGGGAGCAGACTTCAGGACAGGAGAGCCTGAGTCATCCCAAGAGAAGCTGATTTCCCACCCACGGTGGAGCTGTGCAATCAGGGATGCAGGTACCGAGGAAAAGAGTGGGGAGGGGTTGGTAAGGTAGCTGGGAGCTAGGGGAAGCTGCCTGGTCAGGGACCTGCAAAGGAACGTCCTCTGTTTGGGCTGGAAAGGTTTGTACTGCAGGAATAGACACCTGCAGAGGGAATCCCCTGTCTGCATGTGGAAGTGGTGCTGGGGGACAGAGACAGCCCAAAGAGGGAGGGGGTTGTCAGAATCCCATATCTGCATGGGTGTGTGAGGGGACACTTGACCCCTACAGTTTGCAGGAAGTGTAATTTTCAGAAGTAAACTAGAGAAAAGAAGCCTACTGCCTGCAGTGGCTGATCAGAGACTTATTGTTTCTGAGTTACCAAGGAAGACCAGGGTCCTCTTTCCCTGGAAAAGCAGAAGCCTCGCCTCCGCCATCTAGCGGTTGATCATAATTCTAGCTGTGTTGCCATTTATTGTTATGGGAGGGGGATTGTGACCAGAGGGAAATCAACCTGGGTTATATGTGGGGGGTGAAGAAAGGGGAGACTGTTTTAAAGGGTAAGAACCAGGTGAATGTAATCACTGAGGTTGTTGGATGCCAGTGGGTCCAACCAGTGTGGTGGTATTATTAATCTACTTCGCAATTGTAATTTCCATTCAAATTGTTGGTTTTATCATCAACTATTGATAGTGTGTGTGTGTGTGTGTGTGTGTGTGTGTATAATTTCTTCTCTTGGTTAATCATTTCTTTTCTGTATATAGTTGTACATAAAGAAACGAATGTGTTTACTGAGTTTGGAGTAAATTCTTGGGTGGTGAGAGGCAGGCACACACCCCTCCATGGAACAACTCAGTCAGCACACCTGCCTGCAGGGGTTCCCAGGGCTACTGGCACCCTGAGGATCCAAAATCCGGCACATCACCCAGCCTAGCATGCTGGCATGGGTTGCTAACTGTTGTTGTGAAAAAATGTTTTCCTCACTTCTAGTTACTAGTGTCAATTTATTCTGTTGTCACTATATATTTTCTTTTTGATCATCTTACTCAAATGGTTGGAAGGTTTCAAAATCAGTGTAGTAAAGGTTTAAAAGTTTCTGCTTCAAAAGAATTTAACATCCCCCCTCAGGTTTTATAATGGGAATTTAAAATGGGCAATTACAAATCATAGGGCGAGAGGATATATTCTTTTGAATTTTCTGAAATTCCCCAATACTTTTCCTCCATTTTTTGATTACCTTTAATATAGACTTCCATCAAGAAGAAAGCATTAGTACCAGCAGTAATACCACCAGGAGTACTAGGAGTCAAATTATAATGTTGCAAGATTTCCAGGAGATTATAATAACTAGGACTGATTTTTTTTTTTTTTTTGCCTTCAAATTATAGCTATAATAATAACACCTTGCTCCTATAAAGTTCTTTTCATCCATGGATTATAAAAAACTTTGCAATTTCAGTTAGTACTTTATCCTCATTTTACTAATAGAAATGTTAAAGAAAACTTGACCAAGGTAATTATTATTAAAAAGGATCCACCAACTATGTCACTCAAATTGTATCTATATGTGAGAGCCTTCAGTTGCCTACCAGATCTCAAGGGTCCTAGATAGTACAACACAATGCTCACAGGGCTGCATACATCTCATGAGCTCCCTGTGGCTAAATTATATTACTCAGCCCTTTCTTTAAAAAAAGAAACTAACTACCCTGTATGAACTCATATATGGTCCATTGATGTTATTAACTCTACAGTGCATGCCAAATCAAAGAAATGAAAAGACATCAGGTATAGAAAACCCAGAATGAATGGAAGTTGTGTTTCATTATGCTGCTGTTGTGCCTTCCCATGTCTTTCAGGCTATGGACAGCCTATTATTTTATAGTGTTACATATAGTATCTCAGCATTTTGTAGTGCTACAAAAATATAGCATTATGAGAGATGCTGGCCAAAGAGCTAGGAAGTGACCTCAAAGGCAACCTCTCCAGCCAAGGAATAATATGGTTCCTTAGGTCCCAAAGCCCCCAGGGAGCCTGAACAACACTGACAGCCTGCCCTCTCTCCTGCTGAGGAAGGATGCAGGGTATCAGTGATCATCTGGCACCTGCTGAAAACCAGCAGCTGTCAGACAGATCCTGCTACTTACTGGGGCAGCGTGGTCAAAGAGAACTGGTCTCCTCTCCCCCACAAGCCCTAAGAGTGCTTCTGTTGCTGTGGCAGCCCCAGTTCTTGCTGGTGGTCAGGAACCAATGACAGCTGAGCTCTTCCTGTAGGACCACAAGTGCCAGAGCATCATCTCTTGCCAGGGCTCTGGTAGTAATGGGAAATATTACTGTGGTACTATTGTAGCGGCAAGACTCTGTGTTCAGGCACCCCAAGTAGTGGTAGGAGGGCTCTGGAAAAGGTCTGTGATAGTTCACCAGCTAGGTAGGCCATCAGGCAGTCAGCTACTCTCTTTTTTCCTTCCTTCCCCCTCAGAGGGTAGAGCTGGAAGGGGGAGGGAGGGAGAGCAGAGGACTGCACTACAGATAATGAAAAAGACATTACATGTGGTACTACAAAACCTACTGCTACAGAGAAGTTCCTTTTTTAAGCATCTACTTTTCTCTAGTTCTTGGGCCATGTTTGTACCACTAGACAGCTTGTACACCTGTAGGCTTACATTTGGCAGCACCACAAAAGCTTTTGTAGCTGTAAAAATATAATGACTGTCCATATCCTCAGTTAACATGTATTTGGGTAGGATTAACCCTTACAATAATCAAATATTTTTTCCACTTGTGGACTTCATTAAATTATATATTACCATTCTTTTCCTTTCCCCCAAAAGCATTTTCCAAAATTATATAAAGTGGATAAATGATGGGGCACCAACTTCATCCCTATCAGTGACATTACTGAAGTGATGGAGAGAGCTTTGAAAATGAATAAGGAAACATTCCCGTGCTAGGCAGCGGGGAGTAGTGATGGTGCTATAGTTGGTCAGATAATCCTCAGACACAAAAAATGCCTTTCACCTCCTCACTTTAACAGCCGGGGCAGATTCTGATATTTATGTAGAGTTGTTCCTTTATCTTCAAGTAGTCCAAATGGTTTCAAATACCTCTATATACAGTATCAAGAATTACTCTGCAATTAGAAGGGTCAAAATACAGTGTTTAGTAATTGCACCTATATTTTCCTTTTTATTATAAGATAATTTACTGCATTTGAAAAAAACATTTTCAATGACAGATCAAATGACCCTAAACTGCTTTTATCTTTTTTTTCTTGAGACAAACCTATTTTTGTTGCTAATAAAATTCATGAAGTCCATACAGACACTTTGATACTGTTTTACCCAACTCTTACAATGTTATCTTGGTTATATTTCCTAATGCAAGTTATTTTCTGGTCCTGCTTTGTATTATGTACAGAAAGATAATAACACCTTCTGAAGCTATTAAAAGGTTTTTTGTATCGTTAGCCTTGTTTTTAATACCCAAATATCAAGTATGTATCCCATGAAAAAGTACCACTATGGTAAAATATTTACACTGTTTTCATTTTCCTTGCTTATTATTCTAGCCACTGCACTTCCTTGTCTCAGCCAATACCCCATATTTTTACAGGGATTAATTAAAGTCAATGGAAAGAGTCCTACTGATTTCAGTGGACTTTAACTCTGTCTTACGATGTTTAGCATATTATTGCACTTAATAAGTCTATATCTGTACTTCTTCTATTATTTATTTAATAATCTTCTAAATGTAATCAGCCATGAACATAGGCAAGTTTTAGAGAGGCACTTTACATCACTGTTTTCAGTGAATCCAGAGTTCCTAAAGAATGCTAAAGAGAATTTGCGTGGTTCCCTAAGTCAATCTTTTAATTATTTACTCTCTGTTTCAAGAGACAACAAAGTAAATAATAATTAAACACAAACTTTTTACTTTCTAAACAGCGATCCTCTTTCACCTGATGTAAACATCAGGAAAAATATATGAGTAAAGCAAGTAGAAAAGTGGCTGTTTGTAAAGTAATGCTAATGTATGGGTTTGTTTTTCAGATTTGATATTAATTTAATAGCTTGTTTAGACAATCATAACTAATATACTTTATTGCTGTTAAAACTGCAGATAGCAATTGCTAAATATTTTATAACTAAATAAAAGGTACAGAAGTGTCTGTACCCTGACTACAGCAGGTCACAGGCTTAACCAATAACCTTTCACATTTCAGTGAAGGATATGAACTGCACATTCTGCATTACAAAGAAAAATAATTTGCATGCATTGACCTTATTATTGCCCTAAGATTCATAATGGAAATATATATTCATGAGCCAAATCCACCTTGCTTTTGAAAAGCAATTGAATTTCCATGAGTATCTAAAAAAAATACTATTATTTATGACCTAGTACCTTAAAATTATAGAAGACAAATACAAATACATTGTGATGAGAATTCTTAGGCTAGCTAAAGCATTTATAGCAGGGTAGCATCAATGACAATACTCAGAAATGAACGGCCACTCTGATCTCATGTACAGTCATTACATCAGTTACCGAATATATGGATATTTCCATTGGGGCAGATCTTTTTTATTTTGATTGAGTCATCTTCCAATAGGTCTTTTCATCTCATATCTGTGAGCATGAAGTATCTTTTACATCATGCTATGCAACATGTCTTCAAACAAAGAGGCACATACAGGCCATTTTTATTTACCTATGCCTGTGTCTGGGACAAGTTGCTTACACTAGGATCTGACAAACATGCAGCTTCCCACTCAAACTAATGGTACTTCACAGAAAGTGCCATAAGTTGGAGCATATCCCCCTCCCCCAACAAATGTTTGCTGTTTTGTTGGGCGGGGGGGGGGGAGGGGATTGAGCTCCACTTTGGAGATGATCCGGCAGAGAGAAGTTGCCTGCCTACAGCATCTTTCCCCTAGCACTGCCCAGCTCCAGTGCTGTCTACAGGATGGCAGAGGGGAGAAGGGAAGGGAGGGAGCTCTGTGCTGGGGATTTCCCAGCCTGAACTGGAGGGGGGAAAGGGCTGTGGGGGGAGAGCTGTGAGGCAGGTGGACTCCAGTCCATGCACCCCCACTATAGCCAAAGCTGGTTAAACCCCATCCTGGAGCTCCCTCCCCACCCTTCTCCATCCTGCAAATAATACCCAGGGTGTGGCCAGGCTACATCAGCCCAGGCCCAATTGTGCCCCAAGGCTGACAGAAGTTAATGAAGGTGCTCCTCTTTGGAGCACCTCCACCTTAACCCTCAGATGGGGGGTAATATGTTGCACTTTTAAAGTGCTCTGCAACCATGCACTTCTGTCAGTGAATGGCTATAATGCTCTTTCAGGGGACCAATCATTCAAGAAATGTCAATTCTGTCAGTGCTTACTGTATCTCAGTGAAAATAAGAAGGAAGAAAAAGGAAGAAAACTTAAGTTTTCAAAAACCAAAAAGTTTTTTAGACAACTACATTTCTGTTCATCAGCCACAGTTATGTGACATAAGTCACATAATGTTATCTTCATGTTCCCATGGACATTTTCATCATCTTCATGATTATTTATAATTATTCAAAATATTTAAGGTGCATGCATTTCATGATTACCTATAGTAGGTACAATTTCTGCCACAATCAGATCTTGCTTCTTGAATGGGCCCCATAAGTGCTACTATCATACAAACAAGCATTTTATATTGAAGGTGCAAGTCAAAGATTTATTTTACCTATTCATAGGATGGTTTTAGTTTTAGCATGTATTGTCTACACTTATATATTAATGGGGAACACTGAATACTAGAAGCAGTGATATTTAACAACAGCAACCAAATAAGTTAATTATAGTCACTTTATAGTAAAGTCTATTGAAGTTTCCTGTAAAGGAATGGAGTTATTCTGCAGATGGCCATATAGTATATTTACTTAATATGGAGAAACCCCCATTAATTCACATTTTGCTGGACATTGGGTTATGGAAAGCAACCACAATTTCCATAGGTTTCACTTTCTTTATAACACATTGAATCACATTTTTAATAAACCATTTGACACATTTCAATAGAAAAAGCAAATAGGGTACTACAGAATTAGGCAAGTAATTGCTAACCATCCATGTTTCATCAGCTTTTTCTAACAAACCACTTGCAGTTAATCTTTTCTATCTCTAATACTGTAATAATGACACAGGAGTTGTTCTAACACAAAAGGGATAATATTCTTAAAGGAAATAGACTCTCTAGTTTATGGCTTTGCATTGAGTGTTAGGAGACCCAGGTTCATTTCCAGGCTCCACATCAGATATCCTCTGTGATTTTGGACAACTCAGTTTCTTTGTACCTCAGCCACCCAGCTCTAAAATTTACCCATTACTTCCACCCTGGCACCCTTTTTCTGAGGTACTGAGCAAGAGAAAATTCTTTAATGTGACAACTGCCCTATGTTTATATACTGGACCTAGAACAATGGAGATCTCAATGTTGACTGGGGTCTTTAGGCTTTAGAATAATATAATAAAAGTGCTCTGTATTTCTGTTTTGTGCAGAGTGCTCTCAGTCCCCACAAGCTTAAACAAGGTTTAAGAGGGCTCTGCAACCTGACACAGCTGTGTGCAAGAGCCTCTTTCCTACCTATGGGGGGAAAAAAAACATGGGGGGGAAAAGTACTTAGTCACCTTTTAGATAAGCTAAACACAGTGAAAGACATGCATTATCATCTTTTGAATAATCTTTGAAGAAACAAAAATATCTGTCATTTGATAATGTGTCCCGAACTGAAATTTGTACTTTGGAATTATTTGTCTACTGTCTGCCTTTTTAAGGATTCCACAGAAACTTGTCTATTGTCAGCTCTAGGTGCTAGCAACTGACAAGAAAAAAAATCACAGCACTTTCGAAACAGAATGAATACTGTCAGCTTTCAACCTTGAAGGAAAAAAAGAAAACAATATTTGGAATCTGTTGCTAATCAAGGGGAATGATAAATATAAAAGAACAGTTATCACTATGAAGATCTTCATATATTGTTTTTCAAGGAGAGAAAAAAAAAAACAGATTTGGAAATCCTGGCTTTAAAAAACAGATGGAAACTCAGTGTTATAGAGGACTGTCTTTTTCCCCTCTTACTGTTCCCTTTTGGCTGTTATCTGATATGTCCGAAAGGCCTCCAGAAAAAAATTATGCCTGTCATGCATGCTCCCCTTCCAAGGGGAAAATCTTCATCACTGACATTTACAGTAAAGTAACAAGTATCAATGTTCCTGTTGCTTTAACTAGTTGCTCTCTCGAATTAAACTGTTTCAATAGCCATCATACGTAAAAATGTAAAATGCATCTCTAGAAAGCTTGACAGATGGTGTTTTGAAAGATAATGCCAGGTATCTGCTGTGAATCCAACATTAGCATTCTCTACAGCTCCCACAGACACACCTTCATCGTTTTAAACATTCAGGTGCACTTAGATCAAGCAACACAGAGAAGAAACTAAAAGTAAATTTACTCAATCCTAATAATTTTCTGAAATACAGATTTGGCACATATTAAAAACCCAGAAATAAACCTCACATTTTTTCTTTGTTTCACTATACTTTGTACTTTCAATTCTTTCTTTCTTTCATGTGTTTTCTCTCACATGCTCTCTCTCAGTAGATATCTCCCCCTGCTGGGAAAATACCAAATTGCAAGGTGCAAGAATGCCCCTTTGAGAAACAAGAAATAAAAGGTTTATCATATTCACATTAGTATAGCATCTATAAAAAAGTGCTGTAGTTATCTCAGCAGCAAGATAGCCAAGTATATTAAATATGTCATTATTCATTCTGGATTTTCAGCTATCAAACAGAAGCACTCTATGAAACCTAGACTCAGTAACTTTGAGAATAATCAATAAACCATATATCTAAGAAAGACAATATGAAGACTGCTGACCTAGAGGAAGCTCTTAATGCTAACATTACAATTTTTAAATGGTTTTATATAGCTTACAGATATAACTGATCTTTGGAAATTATTCCTAGGTTTTTAGGATAATTACATTTTGAACATTTTAAAGGGGATCATTAAAGTTTGTTTGTTTGTTTTGTCTGGTTTTTAATCTCGGCTTCATTTCTGGGCTAGTTAGGACATCTTGATTTACGCTTCATTGTCACTAGTTCTTTATATTTGCATTCCAGTTTGACTGTATTTTAAATAAAGCAACTATATGCACGAGGAAAAGAAAGTATAAGGAGAGTTTAATTCATTGTATTTCTAAATACTTAAAGTGCTGTACATTAAGGCAGGACATAAATTCAATAGGTATGTGACTTGTAAAAAAGGAGCAAATGATAAAGTTTATAAAGTCTTCCCAGTTCCATAATATAGCTAACTCAAGTGCATGAAATGCAGCTACATTATACACACTGATTGTTATAATGAGAACAAAATGTTATCTATACCATTCTTTAGGTCACAGTACCCACCTAAGAGAAATGCAGTAAGTCCTTAATGAAATTATGTCATGAAACTGATAAACCATATCTGGTGAATACATGAAATAATAAAGCCAATGGAAAATAATGCTACAGAATGAACATAATAGTGGATTTAGTTGCTATCAGTAAGCCCTAGTACCTCAAGACAAAACCAAGACAGAATGAGTATAATGGGAAACTAACATCTGCCTTCGTGTAAATAAAATCAGGAGCCATGGAAGCCCTACCCCCAGAACCTACACGACTGTAATGGCTCATTTATTCAACAAAACAATTTGCCTTTAATGAAAAAACCATGAAGACAACCACTTTCCATAATAAAAATAATATATATATATATATATATATATATATATATATATATAATAGATCTAGCTTTTAAGCTGAATGTTTGGTTCTATAAAAAGATCCTCAGTACTCTGCCAGCAGAACCTATTTGTAAGTAAGCTTCAGAAAGTATCAGTGAGTAAGAGAGGAATGCTATCTTTATAATGAATGCTCTCTGCTTTCCTAGGAAAGGCAGACAAAATGTAGCTTGTACTTCGCAAAAGCAGTGGCTTGTTCGTCATTGGCAAGTGGAGCTTCTACCAGAGAGAGCATGACATCGTCCACAGCGTGTCCTCATCCAGGATTAAAAATATACATCTAGCTGCCTCCCTACCCCCGTTTCAGTATCTCTACTGACAGCAGTACCCCAGTGCTTGAGAAATGCAGTGGAAATCCAGGCTACAGCTTGCATCCACAGGGACACTGATGGGCGAGGGGCTGAGGTGGATTCACTTAAAGGAGGGGGAACCGAATCATAGAGAATGAGGATTGGGAGGAACCTCAGGAGGGCATCTAGTCCAATCTCCTGCTCAAAGCAGAACTGTCCCCTACTAGATGATCCCAGCCAAGGCTTTGTCTAGCCAGGTCTTAAGGATGGAGACTCCACCACCTCTCTTGATTGCCTGTTCCAGTGCTTTTCTGCTCTCCTCGTGATGACGACGATGGTAGTAACGACAGTAACAAGAAGCCCGCAAACACCTTTGCCCACTTGGGAAGTGGGGCTGCACAGAGACACTGCACTTGGCGGTGCCCGCTTCTGCTGGCGATGCCACCAGTCCCCCCAGCTGCCACCTCTGCCCGGCTCTCTTCCTCCAGGGAAGCCAAGGGCAGGGCTGCCCGGCTGCCACCAGGGCGGGCAGAGGCTTGGCCGGGCTTACCTTCAGCCAGGAGGCGCATGGCGTGAACAAAGGACGGATCCAGGCTGTCTTTCTCTGCCATCAGCTCGGGCAGATATTTCTCCTGCTCCATAGCCCCGCCGCCGCCGCGCCGCACTTCGGACCGGGCTCCGGGGGCTGCTCCGCGGGTGGAGGCTGGTGCCGGGCGCGGAGTCCCTTCGGCAGGGAGCGCGCGGGCCCGGGCCCCTCACTGCCCCATGCACCGCCGGCCGCCCCGTCCCCACCCTTCTGCGCGGCTACCGGCGCGGGCCCCTCCGGCTCTGGCACGCTCTCCCCCTCCGCGCCGCGCCGCTCTCATAGCGCCGGCCTTAACTAGTGAGGCGGGAGCAAGGTGCCCGCCCTGCCCCTTCTCCCCGCTCATTGGACAGTGCGCGCTGGAAGGCGGAGCCCCGCCGGGCGCCTCTGCCAAGCCATTGGCTGCGGCCCCTGCCTGGACGGCGGAGTGGCAGGGCGCGCCGCGGGCGGGCGAGGCGAGGCGGGGCGGGGGGAGGCAGTTGCTGCTGTCCAGGGTCCTGAAGCGGCGGGAAAGGACTGAGCTGGGCCGGTGGCGGCGGCGGCGGCGGCGGCGGCCGTGCTCTCCGCACAGCGCGGGGGGGCCCGGGGTCGCTCAGCCGCGCTGCACGAGGCTGCCCAGGGCCCGTCGCAGAGCCCCGCGCTTTCTGCTCGAGCTGAACTTGCGCCGCTGCACGGAGCCGCTGAGGCGGAGGGGTCGCAGGCTCCCTCCTCGCCTGGCTCTGAGGAGCTCCCCGGCCGGCTTCGGCCACGACCTGCCCTCAGCGGGGCCAAGAGCTTCGCTTCCAGAGACCGTCTCCCATCGCTGTCAGGAAGTCACCCCCCCCCCCCCGCGCGCGCGCACACACACACACACAAGTATTAACGCACTCGTTAATACCGTCTTTTAAGACTATACAAAGCATTCCCCGAGACATTTATATATGATCTATGTATATATCATATACACATCAAGTAGTATATCTATATATCATAATATATATTTAGATGTAATATATAGATATAATCTATATATAGATATATATATATAATACAATGTACATAAAATATGTATATACTATATACATATATACACACAGATGCAATCATATATATAATAAATTCTATACTCGATTATATAGTTATTATATTTTATATAATAAACAGATATACATATATACACATATATCATAGATTATATGGTAGAATATTTATTATGTTTTATATAATAAGTTACACACAGATATATACATATATGCATAAATCACACATTACATAGATTATATATTATATTGTATATAATAAATTAAACATGCATATAAACATGTATCATAAATGATATAGCAGATTAATTTATTATATACAATATAATGTATAAACACACAGGTATACACATATATAATAAATTCTATAGTAGAGTATATATTTATGATATTTTTCTTTAATAAACAGACAGATATACATATATATCATACATTCTGTAATAGATTATAAATTTATTATACTTTATATAATACACACATATACATCTATACATAAATTATATAATAGTTGACATATTTATTATTGATATAATATATTAAATATGTATCATGCTATATGACAACAGGGAATACATTCATAATAAAATAAACAATCAATCAATTGAATCAATACATTAGATGTCCAAAACATAGTTCATCTTTAAATGTATTTAAATATAAATATAGACATAGTTTTAATATAAATATGTTCTTCTGGATGGGTTAAGAAACTTCATTGCTCAGGACAACGCCCTCAGTAAAGCATGTTTCCTGAACTCCTGTTCTAGTCTAGGACTCTGGTTTGTCTTATTAACATATTGATCCTGATGATCACATGAAATGAAATATTTATCCCAATTCTCCACCTCGAATGGCCCGGGGCTGTCTGTGCAGCAGCTCTTGTAGCTTTGGCTTGTGAGAGAGATGAAGAGGGAGGCAGCAAGTGCCCAGCTCTGGCCGTGGCTCTAAGTTGAGCGGGCTCTGAAGACATTACAGGTGCAGTGACAGAGAAGCTGGATCTGTGATGCTATCAAACCCAGTCAGAAAGATTCACAGAAGCTTTCACTCCATTTCCCCCTCAGTGTGTCCTATAATTGAGGGGTTACACATGTTGACAAGAACAGATAGAAAATGCCACACTGGGAAATGGGCTAGTAGTGTTTTAGAATCCTTCTTGGGGGAAAAATAAGTGAAATTATTGGAGAGCAAAGTTTTCTGCAGAGACAGAAAGAGGGGAAGGGAAGGTGAGGGGAGTGGAGAGATGTTTAATTTGAACAGCTAGTTGGTGGATAATAGGACCGTGCTAACAGAGGTGGCCAGTCTCATCAGCAATCAGTCATTTTTATTTCAGTTTGGAACAAGTAAGAGGGAGGGAAGAATGAGTTTTCCTCTTTTAAATAATAAACTAGCATACAGCCAGACAGTGAAAGCCTCTCCTACTCATATTTACCCACATGAGTAGTCTTTATTTAGCCTGGAGGAAGATGGCATTTCATGGTGAGTGCTTCCTGATGGAACACCATGTTACAGCTATAAAGCTGTAGGTAGCTGGGAAGCGTCCTGCCTGAGACAGCACCTCTCTTCTCATGTTCCTCACATACAGGAACAATCATCAGAACTGCTCCAAATGGTGCCTCCTTTCTTAAACAAAAAGAGGGGGCCGGTGGAAATATCTTGCAAGGGGTTGTCAGCAGTAACTTCAGTTTCCCACTTTCAGAAATAGAGCTACTCTGTGGTTCTCAGCCCTCTTAGGCTGACTTTTTGAAAGGCTCAAGGCACACCCAAGAAAATGCCAGCTCTTGGTTTTCACTCATTTTTTGACAACAATGAAGTAAAAGAACAATTCTTCTGTTGCAAAGAACTCAGAAAGGCCACAACAGCTCACAATTTTTTATTGCTAAATTGCTATATGGAAACTCTAGGTTTCTCTTGTGAACTATATTTGTGCACCTAATAGTGTCAACTGTGTAGTATTCTGCAACACCTCTGAAAGGAGCTCAAGGCACCCCAGGGTACCACAGAAGCCAATGTGAGAACATGGCTTAGGTCTTTTAGCATTCAGGTCACACTGAAAGGCTCATCTGTGGATCAGTCTCCTTTGAAAAGTTAGTTTTACTGGAAGTGGTCTGCAGCAGACTTGCATACTTGTCGGTTACTCAGTTTTACCAGTTTATTGAAAGGCCTTGGCCAGATACACTTTATTTTTATTTTGAATATTACAGTAAAGCTATATATTTAAATGTTTCTAACATTTATGCTATATCCTCTTATGCATTAGAGTGGGCTTTATCCAGTTAATTAATTTTGTCAGTGCAGAGAATACAGTGACATCTTTTATTGCTCTTTATATCAAAGTGAGCCATGACAATTTTTTCAAGGGTCTCATTTTCAAATTCTAGAGCTCAAGCCACATCGAATTAAAATGATACTTTGGCTGATAAGTTACAAATGCCTTTGATAACTATATTTATTAGTCAAATATAAAATACAGACCTTTGGTGATGTGATGGATGACTTCTTTGCAAGCTGTAAATGGGATGTTTGTTATGCCCACTAAAAACTAAGGACACCTTTTACAAATGTTTTATTTGAATGATTGAGGTGAATTATAAGGTCATGTTAAAGGCAATACTCTCCTGGGTGAAAATTTTATAAGTAGTCATTAAAAGTGACAAAATGTAAAACAAACACATCAAAAAAACTCCCAAAACTATTTAAGCAGTAACAACTTTCTCTCTACTTTCCTGCAGGGGCAACGCATAGGGGGTGCATGTGGTGGTGCACCTCCTACAAAAAGGCACAGCCGGTACAGTCAGCAGTGCCTGCAGGTGGTCACTGCTTGACACCCTGCCACTGCCACTGCTGGTGGCATCTGTGGCTAGTCTGTGATCCCTGCAGACACTGCTGACACTGCTGGCAGTATCTATGGGCAGTCTCCAACCCCTGGTCGGCTCTTGCCACCCTCCCCCACTTACCACTGCCGTGCTTCTGCTGCCATCTCCCCACAGCCACCGGAGACATGCATAGTTCATGACTTCCTGTGTCTTTAGTGACACTAAGTGTTATTGATTTTTAATAATTAATTCTTAAGGACTTGTTGCTTGCTTTTTGATTTCAAGAAACTATATGAGAGCAAGACTTTTGATGGGTACAGCCAAATATAAAAAGACATGGTTCTTACATTCGGCAAGTAGCACAGCTACAAAAAAACCGTGATTATGACAGGTGAATCTTAGTGCATCTACCTCTGAACTCAGTATTGTGTCCTGTTGTAATAACTTTGAACATAAAGGGCACTATCAGTATGTAATTTCATAAATATTTCTAAACTTACTGGCACATGTTAATATATATTAATATATATAATATATATGTTAATATATATATGGCTGCTGCAACAGAGTTACTCCCCTCTACTACTGCATGCTGTCTGCCTGCTGCAGGCTCAGGCAGGAGAGCTGGCTCCCCACTGCTGCATGCACTCTCAGGACGCAGTGGGGTCCTGCACTCCCCAGACCTGTGTGGGGGTAGAAGTGGGATGCCCACTGTGGGCTTGGGCACCCACCCTGCTGCCATCCCCTGGGGCCTCCTCAGACCAGCATGAGCAACCCAGTGCTGCAGGAACAGCAGCGCTGTGCAGAAAAGCTGCTTGCCACTGTGAGCTCTGTGCTGTCTTGGTGATGCATCCTCCATGTGAAGTGAGGGAAGTGGCACGGGTGTGTGCTGCTCACTGCAGCCCTATGTGCAGGGGATGCATGACAGGGCAGTACGGAGCAAGCAGTGGCAAGCAGCTTTCTTGTGTGGCTCCACTGCCCCAGTGGTGCTGGGTTGCACCCACTGGGCTGCACAGGCCCCAGGGAGGGCGGAAGGGTAGAAAGCTAAGTCTGTAGCAGGCAGTGCACACCCACGCCCACCCCAAACAGATCTGGGGGTGCAGGTCTCCCCTGTCCTGGTGACACATCCTCCATGTGTGGGACTGCAGTGAGTAGCACAACCACACACAGCTTCCCCTGTTGCTCTTGCACATGGAGGATGCATTGCCAAGGCAGCATGGAGCTTACAGCAGCAAGGAGATCCCTACGCAGCTCCCCTGTTCCCTGCCATGCCGGGTCACACACACTGGGATACAGGGACCCCGGGGTGGGGAGGAGGGGCAGCATGTTGGAAAGCCAAGCCCACTGTGATCAGCCCGCCCCAACCCCCACCCCACGTACAGATCTGGGGGGAGTGGGTCCCCTCTGCCCCTCAGTTGTGCACCTGGCAGCAGGGAGCTGGTCCCACCTCATGCCCCCAAACAAGCCACCTGCAACCCTATCCCACACCCTGCTGGGACCCTGAGGCCAAACATTGTGACCCTAGGCTCCAAGCCCCATGTGATGTTTGGCTGGGCAGTAGCCCCAGCCCCAGCCTTGCCCAACTCCTCACATCCCACCCTATGGGAGCTTCAAACCTCCCCCAGCTTACCTGAGGGCACTGCTATCCAGGCAGCCTGGGGCCATGTGCATATAGCACCCCCTATTTGCCCTCTTCCCACTCCCTTCTAGCCCCCTGCAGGCTGGAACTGTGCCGGCGTGCACAGAGCTCATTACAAAACTGCAAATTATGTGCATTTCTCTGCTACAATGAGAAATCTGCATTTTACTCCAATCATTTATGGTAGAAAACAGTAACAGAGATGTGAGCAAGGTGGTTTGACTCTCCAAACCTGACTTCACATTATAAAATTTCTCAAAGCCCAGATTTGATTTTTTGTTGGTAATATAGAACCAAAACCACAACCCACTGAGCTCAGGGGAAAGACACCATTTGATTTCAATGGGCTATGGATTTCTTTACTTTTTCTGTCTTCAGCAAATGAAAAATAATAAAGATATTAAAAACTTCATTAAAAGGGGGTATCATTACTTGGTACTTTTTATTTCCACTATGTCAATTATTTCCAAATTACTCATGTAGTTGAAAACTGAAGGGAAGTTCTGTTTTCTTTCATTGTACTTACCATGATAAGTACAATGAAGGAAAACAGCACTTCCTTTCAAGACACAAAAAAGCACAAAGCTTTGGCATAAGTGATGCGAAACGGTTTTTGATTTTTTTAAAAAAATGAAATTTTAAACCGTGAGGGACAACATAGAATTCTTAAATAATCCTGGACTTCAAACCAGAAAGGCTGAAAGTCACAAGGATTGTGACTGTTTCTTTCCCAGACCTGACAAAGGACACTTGAAGCCCAAAAGCTGATCTCTTTTCCTTCACAACTATACAAGCTAGTCTCAAAAATAAGTTTTTACCTCCTCAGAGAATAAAATTATGCAGGCTAGAACACCTCTTTCTCTTTCCTATCGCACATTTTCTGCATTGCAGACTCACAGTTGCTGCATCAGTGACAATTACCTCTGTCTTCCAGCAAACCCTACACTTTGCTTGTTCATTTCCAAATCTATTTTGCTTTCTAGCCCTTTGTCATCTGGTCTATTACAACCCTTACATTCTCAGCTTCCTATATTCCCATATTAGCTCCAGTAGACAGCCAAGTGCTGTCATGGCAATCTTCCACTTTCTAAATAAACATCTCAGACTCTTCACACTCTTACTTTCCACATTAAGTTCAATCTTTTCATTCTTACATGCACTATTCCTTTCCATTTTGATCTCTGCTCTCATCTCTTTACATTTCTCTTCCTTCTTAACACATCATATCTATTGATTCTCTTCTCTTTCTCTATTCTCTTCTCAGTCCCTCCCTCTGGTACTTTTTGTATTTGCCATGTTCTTCCCAATGGGAAAATTAGTTTTCAACACAAACTTCTTCCATGAACCCTACTAATATCAGTCCACCACCCACAGTGAGTGCTCTATGCTTTAAAGGGAATTATTTAAATGTATGTAAATCTGTATAGATATATAATGAATGTAGTAACAAGCCAACATTTGGGACTACTGGGATGGAATTCTATTACCTTTTGTATCTCTAAATGACAGATTTTAGCTTTTATAAGAGGCATTTTGAGCATTTATGCACAGTTAAAAATTCTATTACTCCTGCAGGGTAGTTACATAAGGGTGCATATAAAGACTGAGAATACATGATAAGCTAAGCACTGGTCATGCTTATATACAGATATGTATATGCTCCCTTTGTGGAGGCAGACCTGCATTTAATTCTGGATACTGTAAGTGTCCAGAAACCCATGACTAGGGGAGGGGTTACACTTTGTAGGAGAAGGGCAGTGCTCCTGTTTTTTATTCCTTATTAGGCCACTCACTGGAGAAGCCCGAGTTGAGTTCTAAACCAACTCCTTGCTCAAAAGGTGTTTTAACTTATAGATTTATGGTGTTTTTTTTAGTATGGAAGTTTTACCACTGTGCCACAGCTCAGACATTTTTGCAGGCCTCTCTCTAGTATTTCTTTTGATGCTGGATCCCTGGGCAGCTGAAAGAGAGAACTTTGCAGGCCCAGGAGGAACAAAGTAAGCTAAGATATGTGGCTCAGTGAGATAGCAGTTTGTGTGGCTAGCATCAGGTCTTGGGCTCCAGCCTTGCTTCTGTTGTGACAGAAATTTCGCCATCTGTTTTATCTAATGACTAGGAAGTACAAGGGGCAGTGGATCAGCTTCCAAAGAAATGCTGGAGGGAAGCTCAGATAAAACCTGAGCTGTTATGCGGTGGTTAAAGTAGTATGCTAGAAATTCAGGGAGATTGAAGTTCAAACCCTACTCTGAGCAAAGGGGACTTACAGTTTAGCAATTTAACTTACTTCAATTAGCAAGGGAGGGCACTCTGAGGTGCTCTGGGTTAGAGTAAAAGGCAATCAAGGGGAAAGGGACTTAACGGTGGGAGTCTACTATAGACCTC
>JAGPOW010003642.1:45160891-45196383 GCA_030014935.1 Caiman crocodilus
CCCCAGTGCTCTTTCCTGCCAAGGCAGGGGGTCGGACTAGATGATCTGCCCAGGTCCCTTCCGACTCTAACTACTATGATACTATGATACTATGATACAACTTGGGTCTTTGTCTTTCTGGACAAGTGTCCTAACCACTCAGCAAGTAGAGCTAAATCATTGGGGTTCTTCCACCTCATCATCACGCTCAATCTTAGGTATAGGTACATGCACACAAAGCTGCAAACATGCTTAAATAGTGCAAAGAGCCACTGTACACTCAGTCTATGTATGCAGGCTTACATATCCACCACATGAAGTAAGGGCCAAAAGTAACCTAGCAGATGGCCAGAAAATTGTTTATATGAATTACAAGAAATAGAGTTCTTCCCCTGGTATTTATGGATTATAGCTGTCTACTGTTTGTATTTAGATTGCAAGATCATCTGGGCAGGTAGATAAAAATGGTATTCTATTTAATAGTACTGTTCTCACTGTACATATTCTCATAACTATTTACCAATATGAAACATTTTTTTTTATTTATAATTTCAGCTATCAGTTCACAAACTAACTTTTGGATCTAGGGCTTGAATTGTTTCTAATAAGTATGCATGAATTAATAGTGGGATGATGAAGTTCATACATGATACAAATAGGAAGTACTCAACTATGAGGGAAATCTTCAGAGATTAAAATTTGGGGCTGAAAATACTAATAAGCATCTTGGTAAGGCAAAAACAATACATCTAGGAGGGCTCAAATACTCAAAAAGAGAATAAATTAGGAAAGAAATAATAGTTTCTAATTATTTCCCCTTACCCAAGAGTTTTGTGGTATTATTCCTAAGTGAATAATCATCTTCCCTTTAAAAAAAAAAAATGATTTTGAAAGTGAAGTGTAAAGAGTGTTAAAAAGGAAGACAGCAGAACAGTTAATATAACAGAACTAAAGTTTTCTGATCCCTCTGACAAAACCAATGGACTACACTGTTCAGCAAACTGAAAGAGACCTAGTGGTCAGAGTAGATTGCAAGTTGGGCATGGCGCTTGCAGCAACATGTAACAGTAAAGAGGTCAATGCAATTTGTAACTATGTAAGAAGATGCATTACATCACAGAACAGAGGAGGTAGTTCTCCCTAGAAAAACATACTTTCATTCACTTGGAAAACCTCATTCCATTTCAGCCACTTCAAATCCAGAAAGACAAACCAGCATTCAAAATTGAATACTGAATGCTATGTTTGAGAAAATAGTGCCAAGTATGTGCAGTGTGTCCAAACAATAAGTAAGTAGAATATATATGTGTAAGCATATGAGAGGAAGGAAAATATTTTTTTTAGATGGCATAAGGATTCTAAACAAGAAACCATAAAATGATAGTACATATGGGAAAGTCTAAACTGAACAGTGTCACAACCCAAATCGAGTGAGTGCCCCTGACTCAATAGATCATCCCTCTGAATAATTGATATTGCCCTAAATTTGGTCACATTCTGCCTCATTCCCACCAGGCATTCCCACCAGGCGATCTGTCATTGGCTATTCTAAAGGTATAAAAGTCTGCACAGTTTCCGCCCAATTTGGAGTGGAGCACACTCTGACCACATTGCAGGAAAGACCTCGCAGATCTCTAAGCATCCCGTGACGATCTCTGAGCACATGGCAGGGTGAATTTGGAGACTGATCACCCACCAAAGGCTCCCCAGCAGCGACTTCCCAACATAGCGCTTCCCTGCGCGCTCATTTTTGTTTGCGAACTCGTTGTGGTAACTCAATTTGTAACTACACAAGTGAGCATAAAGCCTGCATCACGGTCACCAGCGGCGTAAGTAAAATCTATTTTAAACCCAATACACTGTTCTGCCTTTCCATCCACCAGCCCGCCTGATGTCTGCTTAGTTAACCACCGTTCTCCTCGGTCGGCTCTGACCGGTCAGCCAGCTGAGACAAACAGAAGGAAATATCCTCATCATGACATCTTTATTAATAGTGGCTTGGATCTTGAGAGACTTAAGTTCAGTTTCTTGCTCCACCATAGATTGTGACCTTGGATAAGTGTGTTCGTGCTCTGATTCTCTTTGTCATCTGTAGAATTGAAACAGAAAAACTTCCTTAATGAGTGTTCAAGCTAAATGTATTAAAGATTATCAGGCATTCTGATTCTATGGTCATGGGGGCCATAAAAGAACCTAAAACAGACAGTTTTTATTAATGCAGTCACACTTAGAGTCAGTCAAGGTTGGGGCCATGAACTGTAAATAAAGAACAAAATTTAATCCTTTCCCCGAAGATATTTAAATAGACAGGCCAAAATAGATAGAAGTAATGGAAAGGGATAGACCGTGCAAGTAAAGTGAAAAATATGGTATCATTAATCATGTTGGTTGCACATTTTTGAGTGGTGTTGTGAGCAATTGTTTTATTATTTTAAATGCTGCAGTGGAGTTATTTTAAGTGGATATAAATGCAAAGGAGGGACATATTGGGAAGATATGGAGTGAACAAGCCATCATCACAAGGAAGAGTGTGATTAGAAAAAAGCAGCCTGTTTACATTGCCAGAAACTGTCACACCCTGCTTGAGCTGGTTTCTGTAGCAACAAGACTCTGGACAGCTCCTCCCTGCCACCTTTTTTCCAAAATCAACATAGCTGGAAAAAGGGAGGACACGTTTCCTAGTGTTCCCAAAGGGAACATATCTCCCAAATAATGCTGGGGCCATAGAAACAAAACATAATGTATGTTAGACTGGCCTTTTTGAAGGCTCTTAGCAGATGTTACACTTAAGGTGCAATAATCAGCAATTAATGGTGTGATAAAACAGGGAATAAATCACAAAGTTATTACAAAAAATATGTAACAACTTCGTGGCTGGTAATAGTGTTGCACCTTAAATTGAACATGTGGCCAGTGCTGATCAGTGTTCCCAGCCTTGAAGGGCTCTGGTTTGCTCTCATAGCTGGAAGTACCAGTCAGCTGATTGGCCCTTTGCTCCGGTGCACTCCCGTGGCTGGAGCCATGGACTGACTGGTGCTCCCAGCTGACTGGTGCTCCTAGTCTCAGGATTGCACTAGAATCTTAAACTACTCTGGTGTACTCCTGAAGATGGGAACACTCATCAGCTGACTGACGCTACTAGTCATGGGAGTGCATGGAAGCCCTTCAAGGCTCTTGTGCATTTCTGAAGCTGGCAGCACCAGTCGACAGACTTATCCTCCAAACCATAGGTGCACCCAACACCCAGCTTTCTACTTTCTGGTGTAAGGAGAGCCTGGGATCATGATCTAGGGCTTCCCCTGCACTGGCAATAATGTATAAGTGGGATCAGTCCCTGACCCCACTAAAGCATCTCTTGCCTTGCACGTATAGCCTGGCAGGAGGTGCAGTTTTCAGATTCTGGATTAGATACCGTTGTATCTTTACTTAAACATCTTATTAACAGCCTGAGAGGTCTTTGAAAGGTCCATTATTTGGGACATTTAAATCTAGGATTTACAAGGACAACAGAAACCATTCTGAATAAGGAAGGAGTAAGAATTAGTATGTTAGAAATAGAAAGTGCTATGGTTTACCTGTATTCAAAAATGGTTCTTATGATGTTTCTTTTCCTATTGAGAACTCACATGTTGACAATCCTAAACAAACAATTATAGGAGAACTGTTAATAGGAAATCAGCAGTAAGGAAATCTCTGGGCACCAAATGAGTGTCACAATGCACTATGTCAAAAATAGCAATGTATCCCTAAAAGTACTTGTACACATGATGGGGGTTTAATCCCCAAGATTTTATTTTATGCCCCCTAAATTGAAACAGTGGGTTTTAAACTGTTGAACCCCACCATTTCAATTTTTCTGTCACAATATGGCAAAGGCCAGATCCTTTTACTTTTTTTTTATCGGAGCCAGAGCCTGCCTACACCGGGGGGGTAAGCTGTTGGTGGGCTGAGTGGCCCCTGAGCTGCAGGAGGACTTGGTTTTTCCCTCCATGGCAGTGGAGCCCTCCAGAACCACCTGGGCAGGTAGCTAGTGGGCCAGATGCTGCCTCAGCTTGGAGGCAAAACCTGGCTCAGGAAGCAGTGACACTTCCAGAGGCAAGGCTTGGGGAATAGTTGGATTGGCCCAGATGCTGCCTCTGAGTTGAGGTAGCCCCTAGCCTGCTAGCCATCTGCCCGGGTGGCCCCAGCAGGGTGAGGGGGTGATGCTGCTGCAGTTGAGAGAAGGACTGCCCCTCCACCCCCTGCCCCCAGCTCAGGGGCCACTCAGTCCACTGACAGCTCAGCTCCCAGCCATGGGCAGGTTTTGCCAAAAAAAAAAAAAAAAAAAAATCAGGCCTCTCACAGCCTTCAGCAGCTGCCTGCTGAAGGTAGAAGTGGTGAGTGACCCAATCTTTTTATCTTTTTTTGCAGAGCCTGCTTGCCTTCCCACCTCTCCCATGGCCAGGGGGTGAGCTGCCTGAAGGCTAAGATGACCCTGAGCTGTGGGGGGCCCCAGTTCCTCCCTCTGTAGTAACAGCAACCCCTGGGGCCACCCAGGCAGGCTGGTAGCAGGCTGGATGATGCCCCAGCTTGGAAGCAGCACCCAGCCCAATACAACTTTTTCCTGAGCCTGTCAGGGCAGTGCCTCATGCACTGTCCCTGCTGCCTTTCCGCCACCTGGGAGTGCCAGGGAATGGGATGGCTTGACCTGGGGCAGTGTGGCAAAGTGGCAGGTGGGAGGTTGGGTGTGCTGGTGGGCAGAGAAGGCAGTGGGGACAGTGCATGGGGCTGTCAAAGCACACCAAGCACAAGCTTTCCTGAGCCTGACTGGGCTTCCAATGCCCTGTGCATCATCCCCACTGCCTTCTCCAGCCAGCAGCATATCCAGTATCCTTCCTGCTGCCTCCCCACACTGGCCCCAGGGGAGAGTTTCCAGGTGGTCCCAGGCTGTAGAAAGGCAGCAAGGACAGTGCATGGGGTGCTGGAAGCCCTAGCAAGCTCAGGAAAGAGTTGGATCTGGCTGGGTGCTGCCTCTGAGCTTAGTTAGCTCCCAGCCCACTAGCAGTCTATCCAGACAGCCCCAGGGGGTGTCACAACCATGAATGAAAGAACCAGGGCACCCCACACCCCGGGGCCCACTTGGCCCCCCAGCAGCTCACCCCCTGGCCATGGTAGAGCAGGTGCCTGCTGAAGGCAGAAGCAGCAAGGAGCCCGATCCTTTTTTTCTGTGGAGAATGCCTGCTTCTCCCACAGCTGGGGGGTGAGCTGCTAGCTGCATCGTTGTATTTTGCAATGTTGAAAACTAAACTACATCCACATGTAGTTTAATTTTCAATGGTGCAACATCATTTAAAACTCCCCAAACTGTAATGCATGATGCTATTTAGCCACACAAATCATTTTCATCATGTCTGTGCTGAGAAAGTAAAAGTGCCTCGACACAGCTGAGTTCTCAGCACAATGCGAGCGTTCGGTTGCTTCACTTGCTTACAACATATATCTCTATAGAATTCAGCCAACTTTGATAAGCTTATCTTAAAAGCTGAAGTACAAAAATTATCCAAGTACCAGATACTTAAATCAGCCATGGATGGTATCCATCTTAAAACAATAATAGACATATAGAAGTATAGCTTGTAAAATCATTCATGGCTAGTACAACAAGAAAAAAAAATACTAAACAAGTTTTAAAATATTACACAATACAAACAAAATTCAGTGAAGTCTCTTGACATATTGCATTATTCAAGCATTATGTGAATCCTCTTTATAACTTAGCATAGCACAGAGAGAGCCTTTTCCCTTATTGGTATATGAATCATCATAGGTACCTTAATATTTATTTATTATGGTTGATTTAAGCCAGGGGTTTTCAACCTTCTTTAATAAGTGTACTTCTGGCAGTCAGACACGGAGTGTGAGACAGGTGGCACATGGCCAAACACGGTGTGGGGAGGAAGTTTTTATGCTGTGGTTGCCACCCACCTCCCCGTACTGCTGCCACTCCACATCTGACCAAGTGCCAGCCTCCCTGCCCCACTCTGCTTATGGCTGCACACCTTCCTGTGCAGCCTGCAGAGAGGCACTGCTGCCCTCACCCCTCCCTCCCCTCTACCCTGCATCTGGGAGGGGTGGTGCAGGGTGGTGGGTGGCAGTGCTCCATCTCCACCTGCCTGTGCATACCCCCTCAGGCCTTCCCAAGTACCCCTGGTTGACAACCCCTAATTTAAGCAATCTAAAACAGAATTTAAATCCATAAATACTTGGAAAGGACTGCTAAATTTGTTGTAATTTTCTCTTCTGTAATTTTTTCCTTAAAATAAATTGCTCTGATCCAGTTTTTAATTTATAGGTGAGAGATTGGCTGAGGAGTTACCATTATATCTAAATTAGATGGATATGCATCTGACCTATGGTCCATATATTTGACAGCCCTGAGCTAAATTAAGGTTAAGATTCAGATTTGAATTTGATGATCTAGAATTCCCTGATATGCTACTGCAATATTTCAGCCAAAACAACAGAAATCTCACAAAATCAATTCCACCAGAGAAGTTAGTTTCCAAGTGTGTATGTTCCAGTTTGCATACAAACTGGAACATTTGCTTACAAACTGGAACATACACACTTGGTGCATGCCCACATACCAGTTCCAGCTGAAATTTGGTAAAGTGAATACTCATTGCTAATTTACTCAGGAACCAGAGCTGTGAAGGCTGTAGTCCCTGTTCACTTCCAGATGCCTTGTTTTCCTACTGGGAAGGTATGTCTCCTATACTGCAAGGTAAAATCAATTGCCAGATTCACAGTAAACCTGTTTTGTTTTCAGAGCCACCTAATAGTTTTGGACATGCAGTAAATCATATCAACACATATGATTCCTAGAGCTGTGTTGATATGATTTACTGCATGTCCGAAAAACAGTAGTAAGCAACCTAGTTGTTAGATTTAGTTCTGTTAGCCTATAGAAGAAGTTGATGTCCAACAAAATCAGTGGGTTATTTTTTTTAAGATTTACGGAGTGCAAGAAATGTAGAGTAAAATGCAGAACTTGAGGCAAAGTTTACATTTGTATTATAAAGTGTAACAAGATTTATAATCTTGGGTAATTCTATTTCTAAATATATTTGACTGAAACTTGTCTTTCAAAGAATGATTTGCAATATATATGAGCTTAAAATCCAATTTGCTTTATTGGATGCTGATCTATTTTTTTCCATTTTACTCAGTTAAAACAATAACAAGACAACATATTTGTTTCTAGTTTATTTAATGTGTTTGTTCTTATGGACTAGTGTACTGCTGTAATGCTAGAGTTGCAAATCTTCAAAGGAATGTTGAAGTCCAAACAAAGTAAGGAGAATACACAAAATAGATATTACAACTAGACCACAACTGACAGAGATCAGATATTTCTCTTACAGAAAATGTACTCCTGACGATCTTAAAAAATTTAGTGGGTTGAAACCAAGTTTGAGAAAACAGTTTAATTAATTGTCTGTTTTTGATAAGAACTTGTAGGTTAGGGTGAATGAAATTGTATTAAAATAACTTTGCAGAAGGTTATGATGAGCACTTATGACATTCCTTTTTTCTCTGGGCTCATATTTCCACAGATGTTGCTATTTTCGTGCCCCCAGTTGGCTCCCCAGTCAATTCCTCCAACCTTTTTTACACTAATAGTTTTCAAAAGATTATGTTTCTTAAAGTTTGTGAAAGAGCAAATATTTTCATCTCCTGAATGGCTTCAATAATAATTAAAAAAAAATTCAAGAACTCAGCAAATGTCAGCTGTGATCTTAACGCTGTAGCTTATTTGCAATTTGTGCCAGAGCAAATTGTTTGGCTTTATTCCAGTTCTGTGTCAAGTTACAGTTTTAACTACTGCAAAACTCACTTTGTCCATGGACCTAGTGGATGTTAAATCATTCTCTTTTCTAAGTAGGGTGTAAAGAGCAATCTGAGCTTACTATTATTTAATTTTCCAAAAGGGAAATCATTTCACAGTGTTATAAGATGTAGATTTTGGTGGGGGAGGGGAGGCGGGCAGGGGAGAGAGTGGGGAATAAAGTTTTGGGATGTATTACATCACCAATGCTTATTTCTAAGGATAACTTACATCGGTGGTGCTCAGCTTTCAAGAGCTGTGTCATCTGGCCTTCAGGGCTCCCCACAGGTCAGCAAATTTAGTGGTGATGGTGTGGTGCCAATTAACACTGCCACCGAACTTCCCAGCTCCATGTCCAGAAGACATGGTCCCATGTATCAGGTTGACAGACCTGATCTAGCATGAAGTGGGCTGGGCCTGCGGCCAGGGCAAAGGGCCTGATCTAGCAAATAGCACCAGGGTTCAGTCTGGCACATAGGGATGGGATGAGACAGAAGCCAGAGCAGTGGCCCTGATTCATTATGTGTGAGTTTGGGACTGGAGATGGGGCCAGGGCTGAGGTGGTAGCCCATTCTGGCAGGTGCAGAGTTGGGAATGAGGTTAGGGTGCTGGGCCCAATTTAATACCAGATCCTGATCCAGCATGTGAGCTGCAACCAGGTACCAGATCACACCTGCCTGCTGTCTCCATGCTGGATTGGGCCCATGAACCATTTCATGTACAGGATCCATCTTGTGGACCTATACCATACTACTCATCCATCTCACATCCCAGAAAGTTTGGCACCACTGCCAACCTATACCATCAGTGAATCTACATGTGTGCTTTACTGCACAGTAGACTGATTTATTGCACAGTAAAGCATCACCATCTATACATGCACAGCAGTTAGGCTGGTGTAGACTAATTTACCGTGCCATCAGACAGTCCAGTCAAACACTAGTAAAAACCAATGTCAGGGTAAATTATTGAGCTGAAATGCCCATGTAGATTGTGACATGGGCTTAGGAGTGGCAAGTTTCATGAGGGCTACTGGTTTCTGTGGGGAAGAGCTAGTTCATAGCAGTAGGCTTGCACTCCAGGTGCAGGCTGAGATTCTGGACTAGCTACTAGAACATGAGCTGGGCCATTCAGGATGAATTCTGCCACTGGTTGTCATCCCAGGTGGGCAGGACAATGCAGTCCCACCAGTCTTAGCTAGTGGGGTGGACCCAGAAGTGGCGGGTCAGAGCACCATGAGCTCATAGATGGTGGCTACAATGGTGTCCATCTGGGCATTGTTGTTGTTGCTTTTGGGGTCTGGGAGGTGGTCTAGGAACTGGTAGCCAATGGTCTGGAGATGGTAGGGCACAGGCTGAGCTCAATTTGCTCTTGACCTAGAAGCATGTGTAGATGCTGTGTCCTGGAGTAGCTTGCTACACAACAGTTTGCTGTGCAGCTCATTCATGCACATTAATTGCACATGTAGGCATGCCCTATGAGTTGTCCCACTGAAATCAAGCAGCTCTTCAGCAATGGTATGATATTCTGACCTTAAATTGATAGACAGGATTCTGATTTAGTGAGATGCTGTTTAAGGTATCTCATGGAAAGTGAAATGAAGAATCGCTAAACTTTTATTAATTAGTACTATATATTTATATAATGTAATGAATAATCATATAAACATGGAAATCCTGCATTCATCACAATAAAAGCTTATGGGGAATCTATAATGAAATATTTTCCTAATTGTGGTATGTAAGTAACACTAATGTATAATATTGAATATACCACAATGATTTTAAAATATATTTGTTATAGTAATACGCAAACACTACTTGTACATAATCCTCTATAAACTTTTGCTTATTCTCATATATTATATTATATTGAGGATATAACATATTTCTATAACACTATGACAGGCAACCATTCTTGCAATCGCAGAATAAAACAGCATTTATCAAGCACCTTTGGACATTCTAGTCCCCAAATACACTCTGCTCACTATACTAAAATGCTATTGGCTACCTTTGAGTGTTGCCAGATTTTCTTAGCATACTCAGTAATAAAAGTCCATAATAAATTCTAAAGGACGTGAAAATGTTGGTACAACATATTTTTTTCCTACTCTCTTACCCAAGTGGCCCTTGGCTGTTGTGTGACGATATGTACAAGCTAATCAAGGTTAGGTTGTTCTAAACAGCTGGGCATGCAGGCATTCACATAGCTCAAATTGCTCTAAAAATGGTGCACTCAATATAAAGTTAGTACACCCTCAAAAACCGTCATGGGCTAACGTGATGCAAATGGGTTAACTCTGTCTAGTGAACACATGTATGTGTTTGCAGCACAGCCCCAGGGCTGGGAAAGCCTAGTCATTCATTCCAGCTCCTCAGCTGTGCTGTTCCTACCTCCCAACTCTGACCGGGCTATTTTTAGTTCCTCACTACCCCCCCTTTAGGCTTCCTGCATTGCTCCTAGAAGTGGCAAACAGCTGAATTCATGGTTTCTAGTTTAGGTTAGGTGACAAAGTAAACAAAGATTGAATATTGGTCATAGCTAGAGATAGGGATTTGGCTAGGTTGCACTGGTAGTTAAAAACCTTTTAGGTGCCACACATGGGGCACATCTTCATGTCCAATCAATGTCCCTATACTTTCTGCATAGACAATTAAGAGACATTAATTGCACATGTGGCTCATTAAAGTGCTCTCCAGCGTATGTCAACATGTGCACCCCTGTTAGGAGCAAATTGAGTCCAACAGAAGCAGCCCAGTCCAGGGCTGCTCCTGTCCTGCTCTGCCCCCCTGCAGCAGCCAGGAGGAGCTCCAGGCTCCCCTGGGTGCCAGCCCTAGGCTGGAAGGGGGCAGAGGACTTAGTCCTCAGTTCCAGAGAGTGGGAGAGAGCTGGAATTATCCCAGCTTGGTTGGCAGCTCTGCTCAAGCTGGGAGAAGATTGGGCTGGTCCCAGGTTGGGGGGTGGGAGATACGGGGACCTGTCCTAGCTCTGTATGATGCTGCCTTCCAAGCACATGGAAACTGGAATGAGTCCTGCTCTCCACAAGGCTGCGAAACAGTTGCCCAGAAACTGGGGCAGCTCTTCCAGCCACAAGGAGATGGGACAGGTCCTGATCTCCATGTGGTTGGGAGGCAGCTGCCCAGCAGCCAGGATGGCTCTCCCAGTCATGTGGAGATCGGAATGTGTCATGGTCTCCAGATGGCTGGCAGGCAGCATCCTCCCAAACCAGGACAGCTCTCACCACCTCCCTTGCCCCCACTTCTATTTAGGCTGACTGGGAGCAATTTGCATATTCTATATGTGTGGTATAGTGCATTAGTTAATGAGCTACTTTTCTAGTACATGTATTAACAGGTACTAAAAAACTGCACATTTGACTAATATACTTCACAATAATTGCTGCACATGTGTAAAGAATGGTGCTTTACTGTGCATTGGATTAGTCTAATGCTCAGTAAAGTGTCTCATCTACATGCACCCTGGAGGCCTTGACCATGAGTCCAATTGCCAGACTCAAAGTCAGGATTAAATTATTTTCCTTCAGGACATTATTACAGTGCATGGCTTGGTCTTTCCTGGCCAGATGAGCATAATTAAACCTAACCTATTTCCTACCATTGAAGTAGCCAAGGCACTAATATTGATCTTATCTACCCTGCCTTTTACTTGTGGCATGCTATAGGTTTCCTTGTTTTCCATAAAGAACTATGTAGTTGTAATATGTGAGAGGGCTCAGAGTCAAGATTCCCATAGACCTTTTTGAGCAAAGGTTTGCCTCAGAACAAGGGGACTGGGCTCAGTGGCTCAGGAAATCCCTTTCTGTTTTTTGATCCAGGGTTAAAGTCCAGATTGTATGTTAATTGTTGAAGTTGGAGGAAAGAAATACATTTCTTGATTGTAGCAAACAAAAGATTTGTTAGTATAGTCTTAGTCGAGTTGGTTTTCCTGGAATCTTAAACCTTTTACAAAAACAAGAATTGCTACCTTGGATTTTTTTCTTATACAGGATATTTTTTTAAAGCTATTTATTTTTCAAATAGATCAGTCTAAGGTAAAAAAAACCCTTAGAGTTACATGCATACATAGTTTATACATTTTATGACTGGTAGCAAAGGATTTAGTTCTCTTGTCTTGTAACTGTAATGAACAAAAAAGTGTCATGTTACTTTTAACTCTTTTCAGCATTATGAAGTCCTACTTTGTTTTCTCTTTTATAGAAGAAATAATTGGACTTTCTAGCTCGAGATAATACCTTGCTGTCAGTCTTCTGTTGCATATAATAACTTTTTATCCTCTTGTATAAATCTATATTCAAATAAATGTTTTAAATATGTAGTTTAGCTAGAGGAGAGAGTATACTGAATACTCTCACTACTAAGTAATAGTGGCCACATTTCTATAGATTTCATAAATTTCATATCAATAGATGATGTTTCATAGTGCATACTTTATTTTTTCCCTCATAAATAAAACTTCCCAGATTTTGTTATATCAGGGACTGACAGTGTGGGGAAAAAGAAGAGTTTTGCTTTTCAAAAACTCAGGAAATGCCATGTTAAATCATTCTCACCTTGGATTTACCTCTTGCATTTGTAAATCTAGAATTATGTACCCACATATCTGTCTGAATGGTACTTCAGTATCACTGAATCAAGAAAGGATGGAAAGTAGATCCTGAGAATTACAGTTTGATCTCAATCCCTGGTAAGATTCTCGAGAAAATTAGCAAGGAGACCTTTCTGGACAAGCTGCCTGAGGGCAACACCCTGAGGGATAGCCAGCATGTGTTTGTCATGAGTAGGTCTTGCTTGACCAATCTCATCTCCTTCTATGACCAAATAATGTATCACCTGGACAAGGGAGAAGAGATACATGTTATATACCTGGACTTTAAAAAAGCCTTTGTTCTGTTGTCCCGTGACCTCCTCATGGAAAAATTGTTCAACTGTGGCCTCAGCTGCACCACAGGCTGTAAAATTGGCTCTGAGGTCAGACCCAGAAAGTAGTGGTTGATGGCAGTGAGTCATTATGGCACTCCGTAACCAGTGGCATCCCCCAAGGCTCTGTCCTTGAACCATTTCTCTTCAACATCTTTATCAATGATGTGGACATTGGTGTCAGAAATTCACTGGCTAAGTTCATTGATGACACTAAATTTTGGGGCATAGCATCCACATCTGAGGACAGGCTAGTGGTCCAGGCTGATTTGGATAAGCTTAGGAAGTGGGAGGAGACAAACCCGATGACATTCAATACTGATAAATGCAAGGTGCTCCACCTCAGGGGGAAAAAAATGCAGCATACTTATAGGCTCAGCAGTGCTACATTTGCTAGCACCACTGGTGAAAGAGACTTGGCAGTCATGATTGACCGCAAGATGAATATGAGCCACAATGCAATGTTGCAGCTGGTAAAGCAAATAAAACCCTGGTTTGCCTCTATAGATGCTTCTCAAGTAAATCTCAGGATGTCATCCTCCCACTGCACTCAGCCTTGGTGCGGTCACAGCTGGAGTACTGCATCCAGTTCTGGGCTCCGCAATTCAAGAAGGATGTTGAAAAGCTTGAGAGAGTCCAGAGGAGAGCCATGCACTTGATCAGAGGGCAGGAGACTAGGCCCTATGAAGAGAGACTGAGAGCCACAGGATGCTTCAGTCTGGAAAAGCGCAGGCTCAGGGTGGGTCCTGGTGGCTACCTATAAGTACACACAGGGTGTTCATCAGGATCTGGGAGAACACAATATCTGTTCACCAGAGCACGCCAAGAAAAAAAAAGGACCAATGGTCATAAACTCCTACAAGGCTGCTTTAGGCTGGACATAAGAAAAAAATTCTTAACTGTCTGAGCCCCCAAAACCTAGAATAGACTCCCTCCAGAGATGGTGCAGGCAACTACTCTGGACTTATTCAAGAAATGTTTGTAGGTTATCTTGCTGGGGTCCTTTGACCCTAGTTGACTTCCTGCCCCTGGGTTAGGGGGGTGGACTTGATCTTTGAGGTCCCTTCCAGTCCTGACATCTATGAAATCTATGAAATAAATCATTCCAATTATAAACTGAGCACTTCCCTCTTATTGTCCAGTCCCCTCAGGATTTTGTGGGTTTCAAAACCATGTGTCTTTTTAACTTCACAACAGTGAAGCTGTTGCTGATTTATTTTTTAGGCCCCATTTTCTATACTAATAGTGAGTCTTGTTAATTTGCCTATTCACACTTTCTTAAGAAAGACTTGCATACATGGAGACTAGGATCAATATGTTACTAGCCTCCAACTGTGACCTAAATTCATTGAATTCTGGTGTTCCATTTTTTCCATGAATAGCCCAAGTATGTAATATTGGACATGTGTAAGACATTGATTTAATCCATTAGACCACTTTACTGCCCTAAAGACTGAGCTCTGAGACGATACATATGAAAATAATTGGACAGTTATCAATGGCTAAGGTGAAGAAGAAAAGGGATGTAATGGATGCAATATACTTTGATTTTAGCAAGACATTTGACATTGTCTACTAGGGCTGTGTGAAGCTTCAGTCCCTGATTCGATTCAGTGGAGACTGGACTCGATTTAGTGGCTGAATCTCTGAATCCGAATCAAATCAAAGGACTCTTTAATCTCTCCAAATCAAATCAGAACCCTCCGAATCAACTCAGAGAGATTCAAAAAGATTTGGAGATTCGGACATAGACATAGCTTTAAATGTTTTTTTCTATATACCTCTAAGTAGCAGGTGGCTTACCAGGAACGTGATCCTGGAGATGGCGTGATATCGGGGAACTGAGGATCAGTCAAGAAGAGATGTCAGGGTCCAACAGTTCCAAGTAAAACTTTTCTGAAATTCTTTGGTTATAACGATGGGCTGGGCTGGAGCAGTATTGTAAAGAAGAAACAAAAATACAACAAGCCTGGCACTGTGCCATTTAAAGTACTTAAAGGGGAAGGCACCATGTTTGGTGAAAATCTTGTTTTAGAAGGGGAAAAAAAAAATGTAGGCAAAACATCAAGCCCAAAAGACAGAATCTTATTTGTGTTTATACTGCTTGTTTTAGTTTTTGATGTTTAAAGAATGTAAGAGACATGATACTTACCTCAACTGTGGAAAGAATTAATCAGCAGCTTGGGAAAAAGGCTTCTGTCATTTCTTCCAGCTCAGGAGATGCTGATACCTAAGGAACAATGTATAAAGATTAGATAGATACCTAATAAAAGAACCTTATCATAAAGAACATACTGTGGGTTTTCATATTTCTGGTCAACAAAAAAAAAATAATTTTATAGAAAGTTCAAATCCTCAATAGAATAGATCAGTATGTCATACCCAGTGGTGTTTAAGTTACATGCTCCCAGAAGAATCCTTTAACAACAAGATATGTCTGGGAGTGAGACTCAGGGTCACCACTGAAAAGAAAAATGAAGAATAATCAGGTAATGTAAAACCTAATTTAGGCTAATTTAGGTGATTTATATATGCCAAGCGATTAGACTGAATACATCACAGAATCACTGGTCCTGATTCGGGCCAAATCCGAATCCAAATCCAAGAAGGCCCACTTTGCACACCCCCACTGTCTACCACGGCATTCTTATAAGTAAGATTAGACAATATAATCTAGATGAAATTACTGTAGGGTGCTGTGTGCAGCTCCACCTGCCCCACCAATCTAAGTTCACCAGCCGTGCCTGCTTCTCTCCAAGTAGGCTTTTTTACTGGGAGAAAAAAAGCAAGAAATCTTGCAGTACATTTGAAGGCCTCCTCATGGCCAACATGTCACAGTTTCCTGAAATTCAGGTTTATACTTTGTACCTTGTACTTTACCTGTTTTGTTTCTGACAGTGTCAATTATGTCTTTCTTTTGTTTTCCCCATTATTACACTGTAGAAAGCGTTCTTTCATAGGCAGCTGTACTGACTGTATTGTTATTTTTGTCTCCCTTGATACAATTGTCAATTTTATAAATTGCTATTTTGTTTGCTGGTGTTTGTTGTACAGTTACTTGCAATGAAATAAATGACCCCATTTATACCCTAAATATTTAATTGAATTATTAAAAAACAAAACAAACAAAACAAACAATTAACCACCTCCCCCCACCCCCAAATTATATGATATGTCAAGAATCAAATCAACAGAGATTTACAGTTAAACTGATAGAAGATCAAAGGTGAAAGCTTTATCCATAAAATTATACACCTAAAATTAAAGGTCACCTCAAAAGAATTCAACACAATTTCAGACCTAAAAAATATGGGAAGTGGTTTTTAAAAAATCAGTATGTAAGGACCTACTGTAAAGCATAAGCAAGAAAGCCATTCAGAACTTGCAAACAGTTACCTGTTAACTTTACTACATGTGGCAATCATGTGAACACATATGATATCCTTAATTTTTCAAACTGTACCAATGTTGATTGGCACACCCCCAGAAGGTAAAAACCAGTCAAAGAAACCACCAATGCTCAGGACCCACTCTATATGAAAATACCAGAATATTTGATCTTATAAGCATTGTGTAGCAGCAAGCCACAGTCATATATGAGCTGTTTTCCAGGAAGCATCCAAACAGTTTTCTTCAAGCAATTTTGCTGTCCTCCTGCGAAATGCAGATTAACAATTTTTTCTGTGTGGTCATGGTAAGGGTTTAAAGCAGTGGCAAGAAAGGGTAGGTGGTGACCTTTTAATCTACCACTCTCTAAAGAACAAGGGAGTAATTCCCCTTGTGAAATGCAATTTCCTTGCTTCTTCAGAAAGGGCAGACTATAGGCATGACTAACTTAACATGTGCCAAAGTATTATTTGATTTATATTGACTAGATTTTTAGGTCTTAATGAGATTAAGATAGCTGACATGATCTAGAACAGTTTTTTAGACAAAATCCTAGCCAAATTCTTAGTCACTATTGCTATGCTTAATCCTGGATTCAGCAAAAAAGAAAACCTCTGAATATTTTTCTAATTGCCCATCTCTTAGCCCTGCCTGAAGCTAGCATCAATAAGCTAATATTCATTGTATGCATTGCCTCAGCAACATCAGAGTTAGTCAAGATTTAAAGTGCTTTATCCAGATTTAAAGTGCATTAAGGGCATGCGTCTACATGTGTGTGCCCTTAATGCACCTTAAAAATGGCGATTTTAGGTTATTTGTGCCTAAAATCAGTATCAATTTTAGGTGCCAATAGCTAAAGTGCATTAACATATGTGCAGACATGTAAAGGCACATTAAAGCTGTGTATGGACTGACTTGGGACTAACTCTAGTCTCATGTCAGTCTGTGCACATGCCGTTAATGTGCCTTAATGTATGCACATGTAGATATGAGACTAAAATAGCCTTAATGCACATTAAGCTAACATGCATTAAATGTAGACATGCATAAATGCATGTGTAGACACAACCATTGGAATGCAAAGCTGAGTATCACCATTTGTCTGATGAAAATGCTATAAACTGTATCTTCTCTCTTGTTTTCAAAGTTAAATTTGGTGCTGACAGATGAATGTATTGAAGAGGCAACAGAGTAGAACTTCTTTTTGAGCCTTTGGGGAAGTTAAGCAAATTATTGATAGTACAGCAGTGACTGGAAGCTCCAGTTTGGATTAAAGTTCCATTATGTCAAGTGTTATATAACAACATGCAAAGACACAGACCCAGACTTGAAGATCTAGGAAATCTAGGAGTGGGTGAATCCATACAAGATGTTTACTGTTGAGCTGTCTAATAAGCAGGGATCTTATTTTTTCTGTTAAAAAATTGAAAATTATCTGATAAAACCCCCAAACCCCATCATTAAAAGGAGAGGCTCCTCACTCCTCCAGCCTCCTGGCCCTACTTGTGCTCCTCACTCCCCTGCCCACCCCCAGTCTCCCTGGCCCTGCTCTGGCCCTTCACTCCCCTCTACAGTCCCCCATCCCTGCTGGTGCCCCTCACAACCTCACCCACAGCTCCCTGCCACCCAGTTCTGCCTGAGAGAGTCCTCAACTGCCAAGACTATGGGCCCCTAGCAGGAGGTGGTGGCTGCTGCAGTGGAGCAAAGCCTGGCTCCTTCTATACTTAGCTGCCTGCTGCCTGTCTACAGCAGGCTCAGTGGTGAAGCCAGCTCCCTGGCTCTGAGTGAACTCCCAGGGAGGCCAAGGGAGACCCATGCTCCCCTGGTTTACACATAGGGCGGGGGCAGGCATGGACTGCTCACTGTAGGCTCAGGGTCCTACCCTGCTGCCAAGCACCAGGGCTTCCGCAGTTCAGCAGGTGCAACCCAGCTCTGCAGGAAAGAGCCGGGCTTTGCAAGAAAGCCGCTTGTTGCTACAAGCTCTGTACTTCTCTGGCGAGGTGTCCCTGTATTCATAGCAGCAGTGAAGGGCAAAACCTCATGCCTTATCTCCTGCTGCTGCTATGTGCAAGGGGTGCCTCACTAGGGCACTGAGGAGCTCAAAGAAGCAAGCAGCTTTTCTGTGTGGCCCTGCTTTGCCCTCCAGTGCCAGATCACACCCACCAGGGTGCAGAGGCCCTGTGGAAGGGCAGCAGAATGGGAGCCCGAACCCACAGTGAGCAGCTCGCACCACCCCCACTCCATGCACAGATCTGGGTGGCATGGTTACCCTCTGCCCCGCAGAAGTGTGTGATGTGGTGGGGAGCTGCCCCCTCACCTCCAAACAAGATACCTGTGGTCCCATCCCGCTCCCCACTGGTGCCCTGCCTCAGGCCCCAAGCCCCATGCACCACCCATCTGGGCAGCACCCTGAGCCCCAGCCCTGCCCAACTCCCTCTGTCTCTTCCTCCCTCCCTCTCTATGGGGGGCTTCAATCCCCTCCCCCAGACACACACTTACCTGTGGGATCCACTCTCCACGCTGCCTGGAGGCCATGGGCATGCAATGTAAATAAGCGCTCTCTGCCTGACCTCCATCCCCTTGCTCTCTCCCAGAGCTTTGCAAGCTAGAACTCTGCCAGCCTTCAGAGAACTTTTTGCAAAACTGCAAAACCCAGTTTTCTCTGTTAAAATGAGAAATTTGCATTTCCCTCCAGTGGAGTGGAAAATCCATGTTTTTCTCTGGTACAGAGGAAAATCTGCTTTTTCTCTGGTTTTCCATGGGAAACAGAAAACCTAGATTCCTGCTAATAAGCTCCTCAGTAAAAATGTCAGTGTCTACACAGACATCCTTATTAGGGCACAGAAAATTAATAAACTTATAAATACAAATCCTATCCTACTGTGGAGTTTTTTCGTGCTCAGCAGCACATGTATAGATGCTGACCAGGATGGCTAGGGCATGAGGTTGCTTTGTTGTGGGGTCTGCCTGCTTGCAAGCCTCCCACCCAGGGTTACTCTGACCTGGCTCAATGTGCTGCAATTCAGGAACATGTGTGAATAGTGTGCCTAGGAACTTCCTGGGAGCAATAAGCTCTGAAGTAATAAACTACAGAGTTTATTACTGCACATTAATGCCATGTGCAGACGCACCTATTGTGTCCATACAGCATTGTATACTCACTCTGTGACTGAACCAGGAAAGTCCACCTCCAATAATTCATGCTCTGTTACCTTACACACACTATCCCCTAAGTATCTGCAACTGCAGTGCTGCTCCTCATACAAGTGTCTAGTGCTAAGTCTTTATAGGGGTGTGTTTAAAGTTTAAAAACACAAAACAAAGTGGACCCTTCCTAGGAATTAACTTGTGGTGCAATGCAAGCAGATTTTTGTGTCTTTACTTTCTAAGGTTGGGTGCTATTTTACTTTGCCATCACATAGGTCTGTTCTGGCTGTTTATACTCTTTATCTCTTCTTTTCGTTTGTACTGGTGGACCAAATTAGGGATTCATTCGATAGCCATCTTCTGATTCCTGGCTAACTAGCTATGCCAGTGATGCTCAACTTCTTGCCCATAGGCCAAATCTGGCCTGCTAAGCCATATCATCTTGCCTGTGGGTCTATTAGTCTGAAAATCTGTTAGCAGGGGAGTAGTGGCAGCCTTGATTGCAGCTCCTCTGCTGCCAAATTTCCAGACACATGGGGAACTTTGTGGACTAGACAACGTGACCTAAACACTAGATTATCATGCAAGTGTGTGATGGGGCAGGGTCCAGGATCAGTTTATGGCTGGATCCAGTGCATGGTGTCAGGCTGGCAACTGGGGTTGGGTGATGCTCAGGGTTGGGATGGTGCACTGCTGGATCTGGCATGCAGAGCTGAGCTGGCACACAGGACTGTTCCCATGCACTGATCCTGTGCTAGATCCATCCCATGGATTGGCTCTGTGGCATTTCTCTGGCCTACACCGCTGCTTTTTACTGTATGTTAGATGCACCACAAGCTGCTTAATGGCTTTTTTATTTTTTTCTAAATCACAGAAAGACACCACACTTAGACAATGTGATAAGTGTTGCAACTACCTCCTAACTTGCACTTGTAGCCAGTGGTACCAGAGCAGAAAAATGAACAGACCATGGTGAGATTGTACTAGCTTACAAATATAGGATACCCTGAAATAGCTCTAGAATTTCTGCAGAAGGAAGCAGGAATTCATAGAGCTGTATGAGAAAATCATGCAACTTATCCGGCATCAATATATTCAGCGGAAGGAACTTATATGAGTGAAAGAATAGTTTCTTATTGCTGTCTGAAAAGTGACTACACTAGGTTCCCCCAGGTCTATGGTTCACTAATTTGATGTTGTAAAACCAGCTCTCAAGTTCATGGTGCTACATGTTTGAGGTGTGATTTAGAATATGGTTTACCCATTACGGTGGCATTTGGTCTTAAAAATGTGCCACTGGAGGAGACAGAGGGAAAAAACTCTATATGCCAATAAGAAGCAGTTTCTAATTTAACCTATAATTACTCCTGATAAGGCATTTTCAACAGATGCCCCAAGCAGATGGAACTCCTTGACACTTGTTTCAACATGGCCTGAAAAGACAAAATAAATGTCAGGTTTCAGGAAGCACTGAAAAGGTCCCTGCCCTAGGCTTTCAAGTAAGAGATGGGCTGGGTGTTATCAACGTGGATTTCTGTTTATGAGTTGAAACTTGGATTACAGTGTACTAATTTCACTTTTTAAAATAAAATATTGTGATATGCTTCATTTAGACATCTAAACAATTTGAGGACGCCAGTTGTCTAGCATATTCAGGGTATTTGAATAATTTACAAATTTATCTCACTATTTGTAGTAAGGATTAGTGATATTTTATTATGATAGCTAATATAGATATGCCCAGAATTTGAGTACTATTACAATTCCGTATATTATTAAAACATATTTGCCCTCATGATTAGATTTATTAGAAGTAATGTCACAAGACTACTAAAATGAATGACCTTGGTAAATCAATTTAGAATGTATAACAATAAATTAAAAAGATGACTGTAGTACCTCAAAAGTGCCTGCTAAACAAAGTACACATTCACGATAAACAAAAATTAGCTTCCTTTGTTGACTACTTTCATCCAGTTTCATCCAACTATGAAAGGGCTATAAAACAAAACACTTATTAGTTGTTAGTTCAAAATAGCTTCAGAAAATAATCCCAAAACTTCTACATCTTTTTGAAAATGTCATGATTCAGATTTGGAGTTTAGAAAACTAACTACCACTGACTAGTAGAATCCATAGCTTGAGGAAGGTGCTTATGCTCACCGTAGAATACAGAGGGACAATTAGGTGTCAAGGAATGTGATCTGCAAAAGCCAATACTGGGAGTAGGAAGTTGTGTATTGTAGCTAAGAAAAAATGTTCAGAAATTCAGCTGCTCCCTTGGACATTACTGTGAGCCACAGGGAAGCACCTCCGTCTACCCTCTTCTGAAGTTAGGTAGTTACCCCCAATACTTTCTTTCGAAATGTTAGCAGTAGCACTGTTGACCTTTCTTTTATCAACAGCTAAGTGTTCAGGATATGGGAGACCGAGGTCCATTCTTTTTCTTTTCCTGGAGAAATTTGATCTGCTAATTTCAAGAAGAGGATCCTGCTCCTCAGTTTATGGATGGCTCTGGACCCTCAATCCCTTCTAAGGAAGGTATTTCAATTTGCATGGAATGATTAAGTGTTCTTATTATGCCAAAGAGAGAGATAATTCACTTGACTGTTACCTTCATGATCAGAACATTCACTTGGGAGGAGAAGACTGGCATTCCAGTCTCCAAATAATGGACTGGCATTCCTGTTCCAATTAATGTTTTCTATTAAATACTTAAAGAGATTATTGAAGCAAGAACTGAAACCTGGATCTTTACTGGTCTAGATAATTGCCTTTATGGTAGAGTAGAAAGTAATACTCCCTCTGGCCCATAGAATACTGAAACTGATCTACATTGCCTGCAATAGTTAAACAATACTTTCCCAATCCTAGAATATTTTACCATTAATACAGGTGATTATAATTCATTTTGGGGTTGTTGGGTTTTTTTGTAGTGGGGGGGATATGAAAGATATGGGTTCAAGCTCTTCATTCACAGAAGGGAGTTTAACTTAAGTGCCTAATATCTTGTGTGAGTGCTCCAACTTCTCAGCTGTTGGATGAAAGGGCATGACACTGGCAATCTTGACTGTTTTCTAAAGAGAAAGGACTGCCTCCTGCTTAATTTTTGGAAGAATGCATTTAGGCACCTAACCCCAGCCAAGGGCTTAATAAAGTTAAGCACAGACTACAGTCCTATGCCCATGGACAGATCTAGGATTTTGTAAAGGGAGGTGTGACCTCTGCTGAAGAGGTGGCTACACCCTGGCTCTCAGTCTCCACACCATGGCTCCTAGTCTCCCCCTCTCTGGGTGATTTTTTTAAAAGTCCCTCAAGTAAATTCTTCCCTCCTCTCCACACTCAGTGGCATATTTCCTTCCCTTCCCTCCTCCCCAGTGTCTACTGCTGTCTCCAAATGATGTAGAAGGTGAGGGGTCTTGGGGGTTGGGGGCAAGGTGGGCATGGAGTGGGCAGGAGTGGCTCAGGTTCTGCTTTCCCCCCATACTCCTGGGATAGCCAGAGAAAATGGCAATGATAGGCATGGGAATGGGTGGAAAGGGGAGGATGGGATCTGCTGTTGAGCATGGAGAGAAAGGGATGAAGCAATTCTTACTTGTTTTGGGGACTTAAAAAAAAGTCTCTGTCTGCTATTCCCACAGTGTAGTTGACTGAAATGTGGGTGAATATGTGCCACTATCCCTCTGTGGATCCACCTCTACATATTCTCCAAAAACAGGAAGGATTTAAGGCACACTTCAATCTACAGCATTTTCTATTGGGAAGATAAAGTAGTTCTCTTACAGTGGCAAGATAAGATAGTTTTCCTTACAGTGATTGTTAAAAAATCCTATTCTAAGACCCCTCTCTGAATGTATTGTTCAGAAAGTGTAAATTCCTGAATCAAGGCCTCACGTTCTGCTACAGGAATTAAAATAGATAGTACTTAAGCCTCTTTATGCATATAACTCTTCAGGAACTTAGGGAATTTTAGCAGGAAGTTTTAGGCAGCTACAACAGTAGTTAAGAAGCACTTGAACAGCCGCATCCTTTCATGGTTGTAGCCATTGGTTTTGGGGTTGTCATTACAGCACCTGCTGACCAAAATAACTGTAACTCATTAAGACTCTGTGTAATGCTTTACTTAAACTTGTGATGAGATACTTTCCTAAACAGTAATTTGTGTCATATTTGGAAGAACCAGTTCTGTCCCAGTATTGACCTTTCCCCCAGTGGTTACCTGCTAAAAGAGTGGTTCTCAACCAGGGTACCACAGGACCCTTTTGAGGGGGTTATGGCATTAGAGCTGCTGCTACTGTGGCCACAGCTATATGAAATTGCCTTGCATACCTCTGTTTTAAGAAACACCTGCAGAACCAGATGAGGAAGTGGCTGTGGCACCTGTTGTGCAATGAGAAGGCTGGAGCAATCACTGGCAATATCTCTGCAGATTTGCCTAGATGGTGAGATCTCTTGCTCCCCCTTCTCTAGAGAAGCTCCCCTATCTGGTTGAGGGTAATGAAACAGATTTGGTGGCTATCTCCATCCAAGTGCAAAATTTCAGGGAACATTCTGATGTTGGTAGAAGTCAGAATCAAAATGAGGAAAAGTAATGTAGGCAGGAGCTCCTGTTTATGCCACAACTATTTCCTGGTCTGGCTTCTCAGGCTCTCCCTGAAAACAGAGGTGCCCAGAGAAGTTCCACCTAGTCATGGTGGCTTGGCTTCTAGATATAAAATAGGCAAGCTGTGACATTAGAACAGTGGTTCTCTGCTAGAATGAGCTAAATTCAGGAAAGTTATGGAGGAGTGCCTTGAGTCTAAATAATAGAGAACCATTGTGCTAGAAGGCCTTCCTTTTCTCTGATGCAAACCCCACAAATAGGATTTTCCATAAGGATACAAGCAACAGTTGTAAAAGAAAAAAAGAAAAAAAATAGGCAGACTGAGTTCTAAACCACTGCTTTCAACTTCAAAACTTCTGCCCCCATCCTCTAAATTATTCTACAGTTTATAAAGCCGATTACCTTTATGGGCTAAGGGGCTCCAGTTGTCTTGACTTCACAGCCACCAATTTACTTCCTGAATTTTTGCTAAACTGTACAAATGATAAAAGGAGATTTTACAATCTGTGTGTACTTGAGTGGCCCCAGTATCCACATTGAGGTTTCATCTCATACCCTGTTGAGTATTAAAGCTGGAAAAATACAGCAAGAAGTTATTTGATTTAGTTCTCTATCACTTTTCCCCTCAACCTTTCACAATCTCATTACAATTTCATATCCTGGAGCCATACTAATCCTTAAAATAGGTGTTATACAAATGACAAAATTAAATGTACAAAAATACGCTAATAAAAATGCATGATGTAGTTGTGACATGCCAAAAATAGTCCTTCATACTAAATGTTACTGGATTTCCACATCTTTAACGTCAACACATTTATTTGCAAATTAAAGTAAAAAAAATATGAAAGAACTAAATCAAAGTGCTCTTACTGCCTCTACTATGATTATACAGTTCCCTTCATATATAACATCATAACTCTCTTTACAGAGTCAATCATAATGTGAGCAAAATTAAAACATTTTTCACTTATGTTAAACCAGTAAATGGTTTACTATAACAAAGCTGAAATAAGTCTGGTATACTTTATAAGGTTGTAATTAAAATTTCATTTATATAATAGAGGTAATGGCCCCTATATTTAGGCTGCCTGACAAACATTTTCTGTTATTAATGATTGTTGTATTCTTTCTTTGTTTGAGAAGCACAGACATCTCCATTTTTGAAGCATGCTTTAGGTATCTAGCAGAGGGATAACCCTGTGGCTTGGAAGTAACATAGGCTAGTGCGATGATATTTTCTTCAAATTTAACTGAATTATAAGCTATCAAGAGATGTTATTTTCCTGTTGACTGCAGCATAGGGAACTTTTCTAGTGCCTAGGCCATGCCAGAAGGAGAAATTATGATGACCACTGGAGAGCAGGAAGTGGGAGGAACAGCAAATAAAAAGAATGCAGGCAAATTTTAAGCAGTTATTGATCCAGATCAACTCAGCTCCAGTGGATGGACATCATTTTTTATGCTTAATTTACTTCGGTACCCATATTTTGGTTTGAAAAGATCCTTACGTACTGATATTTAGCCTTCTGAGCATGTCTAGAGTAATCCCAGTCAGAGTAATTAGGTGTCTACATATCACATACATTTCATTGCAACCTAGACTGGAAAGGAAATAATGCATAAAATCTACTTATGTCCCCAGATAAGTCCCCATTAGATATCCTTGGAGTCTGCTTAATCTCACTTACAGCACTGATTTCAGTATAAAGTTCAGTATCTGCAATCATTTTCAGATGAAAAATACAGTGATAAATTGGTGGTAGTATTGCCAAATGCCCCCCTTTTTCATAGCAGTTTAGTAGAGCACTTAGACTAGAAGTCATAAACATGGACATTGGGTCCTCCTCATCCTGAGAAGTTTCAAGTATGTATTTTTCACTTCTTGGTACTGAGTCCTCACTAGTGGGTTACAAAATGGTTGGGCGAGGCAACACCCTCCATGTGTCCTGTTGCAGCTGAGACAATGGACGGTCAAGAGGGCAAGGATCCTGGGGAAAGGAACAAAGCAAGGAGGAGATCATATTCTGTGTCCTATTGGTTAGGGCACCCAATCCAGAGAGAAAGACATTGGTATTGGTCCATGCTGCTGAGACCATTTCTGCATTTTACATTAGACAGTCTTTAGGTAAAAGGGGGGAAAAGCTGCTTAAATAACTGGCTCCTGAATCTTGTATTCTTGGCTGCACAGTGGACCAGGTTTCATGCACCTCTGAGCCTTGGGGATCATGGCTGCTATGATCACCCAGACCTAGGGGTTTCATACACTTCTGAATCTGGGAATTTGCAGCAGCCACACTAGTGGGAATTTGACCCATCCCTGAGACAGTGTGAGGGTGATCACAACAGCTATGATGCCCCAGGCGCAGGGGTTTCTTATACTCCTGAGCGTTTAGGATTCTGCTTGTTGCAATCTTTGACATGTACGGGTTTCATACACCCCTGAGCCTGTAGGTATGTGGATCACCCTCACAGCTAGGAGCCCCTCAACTAAGGGGGGGTCTTCTAGCTGTGAGAACTTGGTTGTTGTTGGTGCAGAGGAAATCAGTGTGGTCATGGCTGGAGGTGTGATTGTGTGGATCACACGTTAGATATCATTGTACTTTTACCTGTACGTGTACAGGGGGCCATAGTTAAGTCAGATAACTAAGAGGCAGGAAAGTTCAAGTCTACTGATTCCTCTGTTCCAGGTTATGTTACACTTCTGTGACTGTAGTGCAGTGTAAATATGTTCAAGCTGGTTTTAAATCAGCTAATTCAGATACTCCTAGCAGTATAGAGCATGAAGCTTAGCATAGGCTGCCAAACCTGCCTTAGAAGTGAATGAATTACTGAAGCAGATGGTCCTGAATCAAGTCCATGTAACCCCATGCTATGCCAATGCCTAAGCTAGCTAGTTCAAACTTAGCTTTCATAAGTTTACATGTTACTACAGTCATAACAGACATGATCACAATCTTCCTATATGATGCTGAATAAGTGCACAAGCCAAAATTTGGACTTGTATTCACTAATTGAATGTTTCTCATTGTCAGGTTTCTCAACTGGAGAAATCTGGGATCTGATTTGCAGAAAACTGATTATTCACAACTGTGACTGATTTTACTGAGAACTCTTCTTGTTCACAGGTCTAGGAGTAAGACTGTGTAAAATGGAAGAATGCTTTACACAGTTGGGAGTCTGGCACTCTTGAGTCCTAATCCTAGCTACCACTTATTCATTGTGTGACCTCAGACATCCCACACTGTCTTGCTCTCTTTCCTTTCCAAAAAGAGTTGTGAAAATAAATTCATTAATGTGAATTAAGCATTCATTGTGATGATGAGTGCCATGGAAAATACCATAAGGAGATCATTTTGTATTCAGTGCCAGGTTTGTATGGTGTGCAGTAAATAAGGAATGGGATCAAACATACACTGCTGAAGCTAAAAAAGAAATACGGAATTGCTTCATTCCCCAAGCACCATCCATTCTGTGCAATGAATCATAATAAAAAATAGACTGTGATCATAAAATTAAAGAATGCATCATAATGAAAAACATAACTACTGTATATGCAATATGCATATATGTTTCATCATATCTCATATATATATAAGATCAATATGTATATCATAATACTGTACATATAAGAATGCTCACATCCATAGGATAATGAACACTTTTCTGCAAAATTGGAAACATCTATTTCTTTATAAAATTTATACCATATATTAATTAGTTATAATGTAAAAATTGACCAACATCTACATCATAACCTGAAATGTATGGAATTTATCTAGAGGTTGTTTTTTTTTATCTGAAGGCTCCACAGACATTGCTTTTTCTTCTCTATGCTATTTTTTTCTAATGGAAAAGTCAGAAAGACCTATAAAAAATCAACCAATGAATAAAGCAGTTTACAGACGCAAGAACAAATTGTACCAACTTTCTTTTTGTTCTTCAAAGGTATTTTAGGGATAATCTAGTTCTTTAACTTCACACCTGATCACACATGCTCTTATAAAAGTGTTTCCTTTTGTTCTAAAAGTACTAAAGTTATTCACCATATATAAGTGTTTACAGAGTAGTGGCCTATGCTGTACGATATTATTAAATGACTATATTACCATCACTTCAGAGGGAGTTCCAAGTGCTTTGCAGCTCTCTAGATGTGACCTGTATTTAACCATTTCTGAAGATGGAATAAAGATAAAGTGAGGTGTATCAAGTAACTGCTGAGGTCTTATTGGTCTTCAAATGTACTTATTCATTCAAAAGTTTAAAATATTTCTGTGGATGAAGTACATTTAGCAATAAAAGAACATAAGACTATTTCCTTCACATTTTAGTCATTTTACCATTTGCCCCCACAGGACTTCTTCAGGACAGCTTTATTAAGGCCAGACCCAGTACTTATTAGCAACAGCAGGCTTGGCAGGAAATGAAACATCTGGTCCAGAAGGGAAAAGAACAGCGGCTTCTCCTTGAATATTATTGATCTAGTTCCATTGAGGTCAACATTTGGGAGCTTTCAAATATTCAAGCAATTTGCATTTATTAAATTTGTTCCAAATATATTCTGACTTGAAATAATTTCCACATTTTAATCATGTATTTCCTATAATCTGTAATTGCAAGATGCACAAGGTTACTGCACCCTGATCCTTTGTAAATTAAAGTCCACCTGTGGAGCAGATGGGGCAAATTAGTAGTGCTTAGCACTGTGCCTTTTTACTTATTTGTATTTTGGAAGTGCCCACTATTGTGATTTACCTGCATTTCTTTTACTCACCCTATTTTATAGTTTACTGTAGCCATTTAAAACAATATAGCACTGAAAGCTGGAATATCAGACATTTCTTTCTATAAAAGTAATACAAGCTGTTTGCACAGACTTATTCGTATAGTGTCATAGGCTTCATAATTAGAAGGGATCATTAAATCATTTGTTCAGATCTCCTATATGACATAGATCAAAGAATTTGGCCCAGTCGTGCCTGTATTGAATCTAGCACCTTGCATGGGACTACAGCATATCTTCCAAGAAGACATACAAGATGCTTCAGAGTGGTACAAGGGCTAGTGGTAGATAGGTGAGGGATGGGAAGGTTAGAAAAAATATATTAAAGCTATAAATAAGCATACTAAAAATGAAAACCACCTTTGGGGAAATTGACTTAAACTCTTTATATGAATAGGGAAACAATTGACTAAGATTGGAAGTGAAAGTAATTCCTTCAGCACCCTACATAAAGTTGTAAGTGCAAACACAGGAGAGACTCTGTCACATTTTAGTCTAAAATTAATATTTAGTTTAATATCTAAAAGAAAGGTTTGTTTGTTACCAAGATAAGTACTTATTTAGAAAGACAGAATTGGGTAACTCTTCTAACCCACTATCAGGAAGTTTTATCACAATTTTGTGGATTTAAAGACTCACTTTTCCTGAGGTCAAGCAACTTCTACAGATTTTACTACTTCCAGAATTGTTCTCTCATCATAAAATTTAAGCCTTAGTCCTTAAGACATCTAGACACATACTCAATTTTTCTCATGACTTGTTTCCCCTAGAAATCCATGGAATTCAAGATCCACTGGAGATAATCATGAAAGCAATATTAAACATGTGCTTATATGTTTGAAAATCAAAGCACTGGTCTTCCTGACATACAACTGGAAGCACAAAGGTCTATGTGTGGTTTTGTACACATATTCAAATGATCTGGGAGAGACCTCTCAGGTTTGTTTTCCTGGTAGATAAACTTATTTGGCAACCATTAAACTGTGCATCCAAGGAGCCTTTATGCATACACTTCAGTGTGTTTTGTAAGGTTCCCAGTTTGCCTGGCAAGAGATGACAGCAATACACAACCAGTGTCTCCCTGCAGCACAATGAGGGGTTTATGAAGAGGTTCTTTGCTTGGCTGGAACAGTCTAGGCTGAGTGATACACTATCTTCTTGGACCGTGAAGGGTTTGGGAGCAAAGCATGCTGGGATGCTGGAGGACTGTGCTGTGGTTTCCCTCAGAGGTATGTGTATAGAAGTTCACTCTCCCAGGAGAAACACTCTCAGAAGACATTTATGTCTGGACAATCACTGGCCAAGGCAAGGCTGGGAGCGTGCAGCTCAAGTCACCAAGCAAGGAGCAGGCAGTCATGGGGACATAGATAGGGACCAGACACACTGACACTTGCCTGCACTTTGCCAAGAGCTCTGCAGGTGCATTGGGTGCAGCTCAGTACTGGCATGGGCAAAGCAGGGCAGGAGCAGGCCTGGACTAGGCTGCTCTTGTTGACCTCAATTTGCTCCCAACCTGGGTGCACATATAGACATGTGCCTGGAAGAAGCATTTTAATGATATTAATTGCATATGCAGATGCACCCATTATGTTAGAATCACAGAGGCAGGCCTTTAGTATGTGCATGGAAATATCAAGTATATATGTTAGTCCTCCCATAAAAAAAACCCAACAAACTTATTTGCAGCTTTAATAGACTAAGGAGTTTTTACTGCAGAGATTGAAAAAATTAAGTTCTCAGTAGGTCATCTCCACATCTATAGTATTTCACCAGTCTCTGCACTGTCCTTTAAATCATAGCACCTTCTTACACCTTACCCTGTAAGATAAACAAATGTTAATTGGCTCAGTGTTGTTCAGCTTAGTGGAGCAATCACATCTTAAGGTGAAAAACAATCTCTGATGAGACTGTGACTGTCCCTAACCTGCAGAGCTGTGACTTGCCATAGAGGCTTGGTGAGCAGCAGCAGGACTAGGAACCCATAAGTAAAATGTTTGTTAATACAAAACAAAAAGGAGCTGGGCTAGTGTGGGTGCTAAGGTGCTCAGTTGATAGCCCAGAGGTCACAAGTTTGAGGCTATAACAGAAGTACTCACAGTGTAGCCCTAACATATTTCAACAAATCTTCAAATTCTGCTAAATACCTTGTCACAAAGATATGAGGAAGGAAGTGCTGTAAGTCAGAATGTCTTCACATTTTGCGTAATTTTTTTTTGCCTGTTTTATGTATTTGTATTGGCTATAAAACCAATAAATATTCCAGGGATGGGATTGGCTTGCTGCTCCTGCTTGGCAGAGCTACTACTCCAGCCCTGTAGTACCCAGCAGTCACAGTGCCTTCAGCCACTGCCCAGACTGGCCTGCTGCTTGAGCTCTGAGGGGCCCAATCATTTTTTTCTCCAGAGCTGGTTCCCCGGTTCTGCAAGCGGTGGAAGCAGTGAGCCAGTCCAGGCAGCAACATGAAGCACTGCAGCCACCATGCTCTCAGGTGCTGCACCATGCTTGATGTCCCCAGGGAGTGAGGCATCTTCTTCAGCCCTACTGTGCCCTGACATCCCTGCTTGCCCACTGCATTCTGTGATGCTGGGGGACTTCAACTTGGGCATGTACCTGTGAGAAGTGGTCACACCTTAATGGAACAGGAACATAATTAGGCAGATGAGAGAGAATCCTGCTCTGGAGTGGCATAACTTTAAGGTGAATAAAGAGTGATTTAAGCCATTTAAAAGGTGTTAACCTGCAACCAATAGAGGGGTTAAGAGTTCCACAAGTTGCTTACAATTACCATGTAACAAGGACCTTATACTACAACTGGCAAGGCTGAAGTATACAACATAGTGAGGCCAACTGAACTAATGAATGCACTTTCTCCACTTTAAATGCAAAGTTCTTTGAGTTCAAGGGCATCAGACAAACTTTACAGGTTGTGAAATTCAAGCAACTATTACAAATAGCAAATTTTCTTTCTTCCTTCTTTCCATAGTACTTGAAAGTAGCTTACATTAGATCTCTCTGTTCTAGGAATCAGAAGACAAAGTTGAGAATCATTTTTTGTTTATTTTCTCTCCATTTCTCCTTCTGTTCTTTCACTTGCTAAAATTTACAGTTAACTTATATTCACTTGCTAGGCCTGTTAATAATCAGATTGGTAGATGCCTGTATAATAAAAAAAATGTATCCCCTGATAATTTTATGATCTAGTTAAGTCATTACACTTCAGTAATTAGCTTATCCCTAGAAAGATTAAGTCGCCTATCATGTTTTAAGCTAACATACAGTATAATTTGTGTTGTGCAATGAATGTAATTTAAGAGGTGAATTTTTACTTAATGATGGGTAATCACAGACCTGATCTCTAACGTGGGAAATCATGTTTCATAAATTATAACATTTCCTTCAGTAAAACTACTGGAACTCTGAAGCAGTTAAAATATACTACATTCAGCTTCTTCTAACATTAAGAAAAAATGGTTCAAATGTTAAATTGGAATGCCAGTAAATGTTTATAATATAAACCCTTCACCATAACAGTGGGAGTATTTATATGAGACTACATTGCTGAAGTGAAAAGCTATAGCAATGTAGTGTTGGTGGGCAGGAACCGTGATGCTGACACTACTGTAAAGTAGCAACAAGCCTGGGAGAAAAAGGATGTGGCATTGGGACTGTGTAATGCTAGTTATTGCATAGACTTTTAGTACTTGCTTAAGCCTTTCGCTGTTTAAGCAAGTACTAAATGATAGCTCAGTAACAACTGTATAGTCTGACGCACATGTAGAAGCTCCCAGTTAGTGTGAAATTCTAGCCCTATTGAACTAGAAATGTTTTCTATTGACTTCACTGGAATTAATATTTATCTAACATAAATGTCTAGCATTCCTTGGAGACTGAAGGAGTAATATTTATTGTTTTATTAATACCAGGTTCCTTTAAGCTTATACTATCCTGCCCTCCTGCAAGGAGTTAAATCAAAGGAAGTTTTTAGGATGGAAGCAAATAGAAAACAGGACAATAACAAATATATAAATTGTGGTCAGGAAGATACTTAAGCTTAAGCAGATACAGAAACTTCAATGATATGGTCTTAAGGAAGAAGGTGAGGTGAGGGGTGTATATGACTGGTTTGTCAGCAGGGAAATATGACAAGGAAACGTGGAAGGAGAAAGATAATTGAGCAGGAAAGTCTTCTTCCCCAGAAACAGAGATGGACATGGCTGGACTAAGCAGAATTTCTTACAAGTTGTAAGGAAAGATGAAGGTTTAGTGAGGGGAGTTATACATAGAGGTCTTTAGTGTTGTACAAAGCTTCTAGCTGCTATATATCTTTGGGTGAATAAATAAATATTTTATTTTTAAGAAGCTGTTTTTAAATCACTTTAATTAGCTATGGGCTACACATATCTTCACAAAAATGGTTTTAGGGTACTCAACACAGCTAAGCATGTTTTGCTAACATGGCTAGCACACATGCTACTCAGTGAACCAGTCCCAGAGTGTTTGAACTATTTACTCCAGCCTTTGCGAGGTATAAAAAACTTGTCACCAGAATAGTTCACTTGACAGAGATCTAAAACTCATTCAATCTGTAACTGTGACACATGCATTACATAATACGGAGCATTAAGTTTTTATGAGTATATTTGACAAACTAGAAAATTATGGAATACAAATAACCTAAGTTTCAATTCTGTAAAAACAGTGATGCCTCCATTAGGGCTGTGGAAAACAGCTATGTTTCGCTTCCATTTCAGATTCAGCAGTTTTGGAGGACAGTGATTTGGTGTTTCGGATCACTGTTCAGTTTCAATTCAGCCAAATCTGTTTCAGAGTTTCAACACTGTTTTGGTGATTTGGCCATAGGCTATAATGGGGAAAAACTAAAATGCCTATAGCTTTGTCATTTCTTGCCTGATTCAGATGACAATTGCAGGGGTGGTAGCCACCTAACTTGGTATGAAGCCTGCCAAGTTTCAAGACGATTCATTTAGGAGCTTTTGTGAAACTTTACCTCAAACTGTTCAAAGCAAAACTCATGTCACATGTGTGCATTAAGGCAGAGCAGGATTAAAACAGCAAGGATGGTAGCTCCATCTGAGGCCATGAAGCCTACCAGGTTTCAAGGAGATAGGTGCAGGGGTTTCTGCGAAACTGCACCACAAACTGTATAAAACAAAACTTGTGACGTGACTGTGTGTGTGTTAAGGCTCAGTGGGATGAAATCAGCAGGGATGGTAGCCTGTAACAGGGGCCTTCCCAGTGTCAGTTAGATCTCTGCCCTCCCATCTTTCTCTGGATCAGCTGCTTGCTTCTCTTCTTCCTGCCACAACTTCTGCCTCCCTAACTCAGTTCACCAGGACCTCCATCCAGTGATCCAAGGTTTTGCTTGGGTGACACATGACCACCAACATGTGGACTGTGCTGCACCGTAATGGATCCAAACATTTCTTTATGTCCTCCTTTAGCTGCTTCACCGGTGCCTTCACCACTGGTGACAACAACTTGACCCAGACAGGAACATTGATCCCCTGGAACTTCTCCATTTGGTTCTGAAGCTCCATCTCTATGGGTATCACCTGACTAAGAAGGACATCACCAGTGCTGAGGATCTCAGTGGCCTCAAGGAATGGCTTGAAGACACCAAGATCTGGAAGATGGTATCCCAGTCACTTTTCTTAACGGGGCCGCTGATCCCAATCTTCCCAAGTAAGGCCATCTCATGAATGGCCTTCTATTGCTCCACCAGCCTTTCAAGCATCAGGTATGTAGAGTTCCACCAAGTCTCCACAACCTGCATGATTTTGTGCTGTGGGACACACAGCTCTGCCTATTTATCCTGCAGCATCTTGCCCCACTTGATGCTCCAGTGGAAGTAGCCTGACACCTTCCTCCATTTTGAAAAGAGCTGGCTAGTTGTGCCAACAAGGTTGGCATCATGGACTGCCTTGACCATATTGGCCCCATTGTTGGTGACCATTAACCCATGGGTGAGCTCACCCTGCCTAATGAGCCACCCCTGCACTATGCAGTTCATGGCTCCTATAATCTCTATTGCCATGTGGGACTCATCCATCACCTCAGCTTGAAGGAGAGCCTACCAATGGCCTGACTGTTTGTATCAGTGCCCTGTGAGGGAGAGGTAGGCATGATCTTTACCCCAGCTGCTCCAGATGCCGGAGGTGAAGTGTAAGGCCACCTGCAGCCCTGCCTTAAACAGCTCTGCCTCAAGTCTTCCCTGCATACTTGTAGGTTGCCATCAGATCACCCCTGAGCCTGTGCTTTTCCAGGCTAAAGAGCCCCAGGACTCTTAGCCTGTCATTGTAGGATCTGCTTCCCTGACCTCTGATCATGTGCGTGGCTCTTCTCTGGGCTGTCTCAAGCTTCTCCACATCCTTTTTGAATTGTGGAGCCCAAAACTGGATGCAGTATTCCAGCTGCTGCCTCACTAAGGCCGAGTACAAGGGGAGAATGACGTCCTGGGATTTGCTTGAGAAGCATCTATGGATGCAAGCCAGCATTCTGGTCACTTTGCTAGCCACAGAATCGCACTACAGGCTCATGTTCATCTTGTGCTCAATGATGACCCCCAAGTCTCTTTCTTCCTTAGTGCTATCCAACATAGCACTGCCGAACCTATAAGGATGCTGCAGGTTTTTCTTCCCAAGGTGGAGAACCTTGCATTTATCAGCATTGAACACCATCAGATTCTCGTCCACCCACTTGCTGAGCCTGTCCAGGTCAGCCTGGATCACCTGCCTGTCTTCTGGTGTGGATGCTTTGCCCCAAAGT
>JAGPOW010003642.1:45196483-45216973 GCA_030014935.1 Caiman crocodilus
GGGAAACCAGATTGAAGGCTTTTTTGAAGTCAAGATATATGACATCAATCTCTTCTCCCTTGTCCAGGTGATAGGTCACCTGGTCATAGAAGGAAATGATCAAGCAAGGTCAAGCAAGACTTACCCACAACAACCCTGTGCTGGCTATCCCTTAAGATGCTGACATCAGCCAGTCCATTAAGGATGGCCTCTTTAATTAATTTTTCTAAGATCTTCCCTGGGATAGGAGTCAGGCTAATGGGCCTATAGTTTGCGGGATCCACTTTCCTCCCTTTCTTGAAGATAGGCAACACATTGGCCTTTTTCCAGTCTTCGGGCACTACACCACAGAGCTAAGAGTTTTCAAAGATCCATGCTAGAGTTTGGGCTATGATGCTTGCCAGCTCCTTGACTACCCTGAGGTGAAGATTGTCAGGGCCAGCTGACTTAAAGGTATCCAGCTTCTCAAGATGTTCCTTCAGGAAGTCAGCATTAATGGAGGGCAGGGGATCACCCTCACCCGGACTCCCCTGTCCCGTAGTGTGCATGGGCGTCCCATGGGACGCATGAAAGGCCGACGCAAAATACCTATTTAATAGTTTGGCTTTTTCCTGGGCGTCAGTTATCCCATCTGGTTCAGCAGGGGTCCAGTGCTGCCCCTGCTTTCGCCCTGGCTCCCCACATATCTGAAAAATGACTTTTTATTGTCCTTGATGCTCAAAGCTAATTGGAATTCAGCTGCAGCCTTGGCTTTCCTGGTATGCTTCCTACAGGACCAGACCAGTGCAGAATAATCCTCCTTGGAGCTGACTCCAATCCTCCATCCTTTGTAGGCCTTTCTTTTTTAGCCTTAGGAGGTCTGCGAGGTCCCTGGAAAGCCAGGGGGGCTGCTGTGCCCTCTTGTTGCCTTTCCTCCAAGATGGAATAGAATTAGCTTGTGCATTGAGGATTGCTCCCTTGAAGAGCAACCACTTTTCTTGAACTCCCCTCTCTCTGTGGTCATGGTCCCTTAGGGCCTCACTGACAAGCCTCCTGAGCTTGTCAAAGTTGTTTTTTCTGAAGTCAAGGACTTCCATGTTTCTGACTGACTTGCCAGCTTTTTGGCAAATAGTGAAGGTGATCAGCTCGTGGTCACTGTCACCCAGCTTCCCATCAATCACTAGGTCGTCGACTAGGTCATCCCCAGTAGCCAGTACCACATTGAGCAGCGCTTTGCCTCTCATTGGCCCATAGACTTCTTGAGTCAGGTAGAGGTCATCCATGCATGAAAGGAAGCTTTGTGACTGCTCAGATTTTGCAGAGCGATCCTCCCATGAGATGTCCAGGTAATTGAAGTCACCCATGACAACCATGGTCCTGGAGCATGCTGCCTCAGCCAGTTCCCGGGCAAACTCCTGGTCAAGCTCAGGACTTTAGGTAGGAGGTTTGTAGTAGACTCCCACCATTGTTTCCCCTGTGCCATATTCCCCATGGATTTTAACCCAGAGGGTCTCCAGTTGTCCACCCTGGTCGCCAATATCGGCTTGCAGGGACGCATAGCTTTCCTTAACATAGAGACCTACATCCGTGCCCCGTTTATCTACATGATCCCTCCTGTACAGGGTATAGCCATCTATACCCATGGTCCAGTCATGGGTGGAGTCCCACCAGGTCTCCGTTATCCCTTTGACATCATAATTATTTGCATTGAGCAGGAGGATGAGCTCCTCCTGCTTATTCCCCAAGCTCCTGCATTTGTGTACAGGCAGGCAAGTGTCCCCTGGGGGGCTCCTTCCTTGCCCACAGATTTTACCAGGGCTTGGGCAGGGGTGGACTCCCTTAAATGCCTTGAACTGCTGGCTTTGCAAGGATTGCTCAGCAGGCCAGCAGTGGCAGTAGTCCCCACGTCCCCCAGCGGGTTTAGTTTAAAGCCTGGTGAAGCAGATCAGCCAGTCTGGCTGAGAAGAGCCTCCTCCTTAGGGGAGAGAGGTGGAGGCCATCTCTTCCCAGCAGCTCGCTGTCTCTCTCGCCAAAGAGCGGGCTGTGGTCATGGAAGCCAAAGTCTTCCCAATGACATCAGCACCACAATCTTTGGTTGACCACCTGGATCCTCCTCTCCCTCCTCAGCCCATAGCCCGAGACTGGGAGGATTGACGAGAACATCACCTGTGCCCCCAGACCCTTTAGCCTTGCTCCCAAATCCCTGTAGCACCTCATGACCCGGCTGGGATCACTTCAAACCGTGTCATTGGTGCCCACATGAATAAGGAGCATGGAATAGTGGTTTGTGGGTTTAAGGAGCTTTGGGATCCTCTCCGCAATGTCCCATATGCGGGCACCCAGGAAGCAGCAGACTTCTCTGGCTAAGGGGTAGGGGTGGCGGATTGCCCCCTCAGTCCCCCTCAGCCCCCTCAGGAGGGAGATAGCATACTTGGGATCATCTTCCACCTCAAAATGATCCCACACTACACTATTCCCTTGCTTCTAGGGTGTGGGTTCAGATCCTGCTTTATTTCCCTCCTCAGTAGGCAGACATACAACAACAGGGGAATTTGAGCCACCTGACCCCACGACCTCCTCCCCAGTGCCTTACAGAGAAGGAGACCTGGCTCTAGGGGAACTTTGAGGGGTGTGGAGCACAAGCTTAGATTCCCCCTCCTTCTCTAGAATTTCTCTGGCTATGACACTAAGGTCCCCTGGTTCCAGGTCAAGCTCCTCCTCTGGCACTAGTAGGCTTATGCTGGGAACTGAAATTGGGGTGCAGGAGACTGTCATGCTGGTGCTTATCATGCTGGTGGTGCCGTGGGTTATTCTTAGTGGAGATGGGGCAGGTGCAAACACTACTCCAATCGCCTTGCTGCCACTACCAGGAGAAGCTCCATGGCTGCTAGGGAAGAGGGTGTGTCTAAGTTTGGGAGAGGTTGGAGGGAACTTACAGCTCTCCCTCTGCCCCCTCTTGCTTCCCTGCTAGAAGACCCAGCACCTGCCTTTCCAGCATGCTTCATAATGTTTGCTTTGCTGGGAAATGTGCGTGTGTGTGTAAAATGTCTTGTCTGTGTTTAATATATATACGTGTGTGTGTGTGTGTGTGTAGTATATCCTCCCTGTGCAATATATCTTCTTCTATCTGTTTAATATGTATGTGTGTGTGTAATATATTCTATATGTTTACTATAGCTATCTTTTTCTATTTGCTTATTTCCTATATCTTCTATGTCTTTACTATATTTATCTTCTTCTACCTGCTTATTTTACTATATCTTATATCTGTAATATTTTGGAAAGGTATATATCCAATCTTTTCCAAAAAAGAGAAACTAGTAAGAGACTGACTAGGAAGCCAGGCACTGCAGCCAGCCAGTACCTTTCACATGCTGTTGCTTCCAGACAGACAGCTGACAAAAGGCAGAGAAAAGCTTCACACAGAGTTGTTTCTCTGTCCTTCCCCAAGAGCCCTGGGATTGGAAAGGACCTCAGGGACAGATCTCAGACACTGACCAGGTACAGATGTCAATATCAGAGCAGTCCTTCCCCTCTTCTGAATTTCAGTTTCCCTGCAAGCCTCCCTCTGAAACATTCCAAAGCGTCTGAAACATTTCAGATGGTTTTGTTTTGGAGATGTTTCGAAGCCTTCTGTTTAGTTTCAGATTCAGTGTTTTGGGAGCTGAAACAGACAAAAACACCTCCAAAAGGAAATAGCTGCTAAAATTTCACACATCACTAGCATCCACCCCCTTATTTCCAAAAGTATCTTTTTGTATTCACATACAAATTGAACCTTACATATACACAGTGTTTATGTGCCTTACATCATTTGAAAATCAGGCTGTAGTATATGCTGCATGGTAAGTGTGAAAGCATTACTTAGACTGTCCTTTTGTGGGTTGTTAATCATTTATGACCAAAGCTCCATACGTTTAATGATTTTTCCTTTACTCTTTTCATCCTTCTTGATGGGCAGTCACTCTATTCTGAGTGCCTCAAGCTAGTAATTGTAGTACTCCTATCTCTGGAGGCCCATTTATGCAAGCAGTTGACTGCCTCCTGCAAAGTAATGAGTACCTGTTACTTCCTTTGGCTCTAGATCTCAATGTGAGATGGGTGCACTGAACGTCTCACAGGAAAGGAATCTTTCAGGAATGGAATGTATAACATAAACATTTTTTGTGTGTTTTATATGCCTTTCCCTTGGCAAATTTCACTACTAGCTCCAGCTTGAGATACCACTTCTATGAAAGTGGCACCATTATCATATGTTAGAAGCATGACTTGGACACTAATAAACCTGGATTTTCACTGTTATTTTATCCTATTGACCCAACTTGGAGGGGGACAAAAGGGAAAAAGGAGAAGTATTGGTGAAACATATCACTTCTAAATGATCTCTTCCTTTAAGAAGCTAACAGCCCTTAACAGCCAACTAATTAATGCTATAATAAAGAATGAGCCCTACCTGTCAACCCATTGTAATTCATTATATCACCCCCACCACAGAGCCTTGGGGTTTCCTTTGATATTAAGGACCTGATCTAAAGTTAGGAAGTCAACATTTGCAAACAGGCAAAGCTGATGTTCTTTTCAATAGCATCAAACTTTCTGGCTTCAAGGCAGAAAGAAATGTTTAGAAATTTAGCTAAGAATTTAAGATAGCTTGAAACACCATAAAAATAAGATGTGTCCAGTGGGCTTTTCTTTTGCCCAATATACTGCTATAGAAGAGGAAGCAGTTTACAATTACAGGACCAAATCCTGTATAGCTTCATGTTTTTTTTATTTGGGATTATATATACCTCAAAGGTAAATTATGTTGCCTGGGATCTAAGCCAACAGTTTTCAGATGAAAAGAACACATATTGATTTGGAAGAGCAATGAGAGCTTTCTCATTTGTTTGACTTTGAGGAGCCCAGTTACTTCTGATCTGTATAATTGCCCTGACTCACACAGGCTGAATATTGCCTCCAGCTTCTAAATAACTATTCTCACCATAGGTAGTTAATGGCAATATAGGCTTTTAGTTATGAAATCCTCATGATACATAGATATCATGGAATCATAAAAAATTGTAGTTGGAAGAGACCTCAGGAGGTCATCTAGTCCAACCCACTGCTTAAGGGAGGACCATCCCCAACTATATTATCCCAGCCAAGGCTTTGTCTAGCCGGGTCTTAAAAACCTCCTAGAATGGAGATGCTACTATCTCTCTGGGTAACCTGTCCCAGTGCTTTACTACCCTCCTAGTGAGTTTTTTCCTAATATCTAACTTAAACTTCCCATGAGACCATTGCTCTTTGTTCCGTCATCTGTCACCACTGAGACCAGAGAACAGTCTAGCTCCATCCTCTCTGGTATCACTCTTCAAGTAGTTGAAGGCTGCTATTAAATTCCCACTTAGTCTTCTCTTTTCTAGACTCAGTAAGCCCAGTTCCCTCAGGCTTCCCTTGTAAATCATGTTCCCCAGGATCCTGACCATTTTCATTGCCCGTCATTGCACTCTTCAATTTGTCCATATCCTTTCTGTAGTGGGGGACCCACAACTGAACGCAGTACTCCAGATGTGGCCTCACCAGTACGGAATAGAGGGAAAGAATCACTTCCCTCAATCTACTGGCAACACTCCTACTAATGTAGCCTAGTGATACAGTTTATTTGCAACAAATGCACACTGTAGGCTCATATTCAGCTTATTGTCCATTCTCTCTCTCAGTGTAGGGTAGAACTTTAATTGTAACCTCTTTCTTCCTTCACAGACACATGACTCACTACACACTTAACCAGTACACATATAGCAATACTGGTTATTTAGTTAAAGGACTCTAAGGTTTGGATTATAGTATGATGGAGATTAATATATTGTGTGCAACATTTCTCTTTACTCATAGGATGAATAAAAGAATTTTTTGTAGATGTGTGAAGCCTGTGATTGTGAGTAGCAATGTACTACCTGGGCATTACGGCATAAGTCAGAGGTGCCAAAAAAGTAATTTTCCTTGCTTTTAACATTCTGAATTGTTAGATGCTACTGTTAATCAACCTTAATTATTTTTAAACAACATTTTTATTTATTGCAAAATATTGATCTTAGCTTGTTGATATAATGACACTAGGTCAGATTCTTTTTCCACTTGGTGGCTAAGTGTAAGTCTATTCCCCTTTGATCAAGTCCCTGGAAATTCATTAATGTATTTACTTTACAACACATTATCACCTAATGTTTAAGATTGCATCACAAAAAACAGTGAGGAGAAGGAGAACCTTCTCCCATCCCCATCCTTTGCATTAGCCATTTTTCAGGCACTCAGGAATGGAAAAACAGCATCACTGTTAGAAACATTGCTTGTATACTCAGAGATTACATACAGAAAGGAAAACACATAAAATGTATGATTGATGAAATGACTAGTAAAATACAGATAAGCCATTCTATTTTTCAAGCTTGTGCTTTAGTGAAAACTAAATTTTATTAACATAAAATATAGTGTGAAAAATCTCAATTAATCATTCTAGATAAATTAGCAATGACACAGAACATTGTTGGAAGTTTCTCCATGCATGTTACTCTCAAATGAAGTACTGTGAACATTAATTACTAACGTGTATAAGAATGTAATAATCACATTGAAGAATCACTACACCATAACTTGGAGGTTTCTTGTTTAAATGCATGGTTAACTATAGACACAATAAAATAATATGCAGTTGTCTGTCAAAGATTCTTATTTTTCACTGTAATTATTATTCAAAGGCACATAACAGAACTGTCTATCAGTGCTGGAATCTCTTAACCATTTGTTTCAGAATGAATACAAATCAATAATTTTGTTGTATGCTTTGACTAACCAGGATGGATTAGAACATGGTGACAGTCTGTCTAGGAAACACAGCACAAATAGAAAGCTTGTCTTTAGTCAGTGACAGGATACATTTCAGTCTTTTTACTTTGCTGGGTCAATCAAGTACATTTCTTTATCAAATTCAGTTATTTTTATATGCTTTTAATATATCACTTTAACATGTTATTAGTTTTTCCTAGGTATTTATATATTGCAATTAGCGGTAGTTTAGTGAAAAAAATACTTGTATGTATATTTTAATGCACTGTGATCTTATATGCTGAGATAAATTATATGCATACCTTTTTTGTTCTTTTGGAAGGAAAGTAGGTCCACTTTTCAACTTTGCAATACTGAAGATTAGGCCTGTGTGAAATTTGGCCAAGTGTTTAATTTTGTAGCTGTTTTGATGAGTTATGAGCTTGAAGCAGTGAAATTGAAATAAAACAAAAAGCTCTGAAACAGCTTTGAAATGAAATGAGGGCACTCAAGCCATTTTGAAAGTTTTGAAATATTATGAGTTTCAAAGCAGCTTGGTGGCAGGAGGCAGAGAAGAGCCAGGGCCGCACTTTGGGTGGCATCACAGCCCCAGGGAGCTCAGCCCAGTGGAGAGCGCAGCCCTGGCGCTCCCTGCCTCCCGCTGCCAGACCGTGCTCTGAGTGGCTCTGCAGCCTAGTGCAGCTCAGTCTGGTGGTGGGAGTCGGGGAGAGCCAGGGTGTGCTCTGCCTCCTACCACCAGGCTGAGCTTCATGGAGCCCAACACTGGGCATGGACTGTACCTGGTGCTGGTCCCAGGTAGCAGCGGCCTTCTGTCATCCAGCACAGATGCAAGGGCCCACACCATGGGGAGGAGTCTGGCACAGCCCCTCAGCCCTCTCAGGGGTGCAGGCTTCCAGATCTGTACCTGGAAGACAGAAGGCTGCTTCTCTTGCCTGGAGCCAGCGGCAGCATCTGTCTTCCCCGACGCTGGGTGTTGGCTGGTCCCAGGCAGTGCTGGCAGCCTTCTGTCATCTGGCACATATTTGGGGGCCTGTACCCCTGGGAGGAGTCTGGCACAGCCCTGAAGCCCTCCTGGTGGTGCAGGCCCCTGGATCTGCATGCCAGATGACAGGAGGCTGCTGCTACCAACAAGTGTCATGAGTTTTGCTTTCAACACTTTGAGGTGCAGTTTCTGAGAAACCTCTGTCTCCTTGAAACTTTGCAGAAATCATGCCCTCAGAAGGGGCTATCATCCCCGCACTTTGCATTTGAATCAGGCAACGAATGACAATGTTTTAGGCATTTTCATGATTTCCCATTATAGCCTATAGGCAAAACATCAAAACACATCAAAACAGCAAAAGAATTTTGACAAAACAAAACAGGACAGTGCTTTGAAACAAAATAATAAAACAAAACGTTGTCCCTTTGAGATGGTGAAATAGATGTCGAAATGAAACAATGGTGTTTTGCACAGCCCTAAAAACCAGCACTGAATTTCTATACAGGACACACAAATTTAGAAAATATAATTTACAGAATTATCAGAATTTAATTAATAAATGCCTATGTTTCTTGTTTGGCTACAACCAAGACAGCTGCAGTACAAATTCCTTTAACTCAATATTCTTCACCTTCCTGGAGATAAAAGGGAACACACTCCCACTAGCTCCATTTTTAGTTATGTCTGCCCTCTATAAATGGGACCATTGCATGGAGACATGAACCTAACTGATACTTGTAGACTTCATTAGACTGGTATTCCAAAGGTACAGAAAATACTCCTAAGAGTTTTCTGATTCTTCAAATTATTATATTTTCAGCATGGAGCATAATATAAATCACTTTAGAAAAAAATAGACAGGATTAACTATAGGAATTCCAAATTGTGTAAAGAATGCATAATTGAAAACAGTGACTTTGGGGACATAGGACAGAAATACTGAGAAACAGAAAAATTCTGGGTTCAAGTATTGCCTTATTTCTAAGAATAACTAGAAGTCTTTGATCTGTATAACCAAAATATATGAATTTAAGACCCACAGGGCACATCTCCATGTGCACCCAACTGCACAGCTGTTATTGCAGAGTCATTTAGTACTTGGTTTAACAAGTACTAAATGACTGCGCAGTAACCACCATTACTGTACAGTCCTGGTGGCGTATGGGTTGTTTCCAACCCTACTGCCCAGTAGCCATGAGCTACAGTGCAGTAACTCTTTGCTACTGTGCAGTAGAGTTGGTGTCATGGTTTGTGCCCACCAATCCTACATCACTATAGTAATGAGCTGCATTGCTATGGCAATGTAGTGTCTCATGTAGACACTCCCACATTGCCACAACTTTCTATGTAAGCTGTCAGTATGCCTGCAAGAGGCTACAGTACAGTAAAGTCTTCAAAATAACCTTAAGCATGAGTTGTCTTGCTGATATCAGGACATATAATTTCCTTGAAACAACGAGACTGTTGTATTTCTACTAAACAAAAATGTAAAATTACCCCGAAATTAGCTGAGTTAGATTTTGCAAAGGACATAAATACAAATAAAAAGTCTCTCAGCTATATCAATAAAAAGGGAACATGGAAAGCAGAAAGAAATGGGGCTTCTGTACAATGAATATTTGCTAGAGATTAAAGACAATATGTATATATCTGCAAACTATTTTGCCTTGTTTCTCAGGATGATGACTGACAAAATGGAAATAAAGGCTCCCCATGCACCTGCTTTTCATAGCCTTGGTTAGAATGGAACCAGAGTGACTGACATAGTGGTAGTGGTGGGTGGGTTCCCCCTTCTTGTGCCCAGAGAATCATAGAAAATTAGGGTTGAAAGAAACCTCAGGTCTCTAGTCCAACCCCCTGCCCCTGTTCAAAGCAGAACCATCCCCAACTAGATCATCCCAGACAAAGCTTTGTCTAGCTGGGTCTTAAAAACCTCCAAGGATGTAGAATCCACAACAGGTCTGGGTAACCTGTTCCAGTAATTTACTACCCTCCTAGTGAGAAAGTTCTTTGTGATATCTAACCTAATTTCCCTTGCTGCAACTTGAGACTGTTGCTCCATTTTCTGTCATCTGCTACCCTGAGAACACTTGTAGCTCCATCCTCTTTTAAACCACCCTTCAGGTAGGTGAAGCCTGGCGTAAGTATGGCAGGGGGAATGGGAAAGGGAAGGTGTTACTGATTATAGAAGGGGTGTTGTGGGGGAGGGAGACATTCTTACCTGATTCGAGGGCTTGAAGAAAAGTCCCTAGTTGCTGCTTCCATATTGTAGCCTGGCCACTCTTGTGGAGCAGGGAAACTGGGAGTGCAGCCAACCTTGAAGAATTTGTTACTGTTTCCACATTTCCCTTTTCAAAATTCCTGGATCTTATTACTGCTGTGCCATGGGTTGGCCACTCATGTTTTTAGACGGAGACAATCCTGCCCTTGAATAGCGGAGATTATATGACAACCCAAAGTCCCTTCCAGATCTATTTTACTGTGATTTTATGGTTTGATAAGATAACTGATTTTCTAGCCAAAAAAAATGTTTTTGATATAGTCTAACAGGATTACAGGAAAACATTCCATATTTTGAAACTCAGGAAACTGCTAGCCATGCTGGAGAAGATGGGGATTTGCAGGAAAAATCTAAGATTCTTAAGGAACTGGCTAAGTAAAGATGGCAATGGATTGTACTTGAAAGAGAAAGTATCAAGTTGTGGAGAAATCAGTACCAGGGTTCCTCAAGGATTAGTCTTGGGAGTGATTTTTAATACTTTAATTCATATTTCATTCATATTTTATGCACATTTTATTTTCTGCACAGATGTATTTGGCAAGCATGGTCAATACAGAGAATGAACAAAATATCATGCAAGAACAAGCACTGGGAGCTTTTAGAGAGCCATGCTAATTAAAAGTGCCCAGCACCATGTCAGAAACATGTGTATCAGTGGTGCAGTGTATCTCCGTGCTGAGAAAATGGTGGTGGTGTGCCTTGAACTAAAACACATCAAACATATTTTAGTCCAAAGCACACTGCCACCATTTTCTCAGCCCGGAGGCACACTGTGCTGCTGATACACGATGCAGAAGGCTGCCGGAGTGCATCATTTTACATGCTCCTGCAGACTCGATTAATCAAGTCTGCTCCAATGTGCTGGATTTCCAGTGCATCAGATTAGGCTCCCCACATGTGTAGAAATGACCTTAGTTTTGTCCCCAATGCCTTTTCATATGCATTTTTATGTCTTGTATTTCATTCTAGGGATATACTGTCTCTCTTCTTAAGATATTAATATCACCCATGTACAACATTCATTTTGCTTGCATGCCCTTTTTGGGGGGATTGGCATGCCCTTGATCATATATTCTGTCCTGATCCTCTGAGCCAATGGCTGGATGGTGCAGATGAATAGTAATGGTGGTACCCCGTTTCATATCTGATCTGACCTTGGCTTCCTCTGTTAGATGACCATTCAATTCTACCCTACACTGTGCTTTTTTGTATAAAGCCTTGATCCAACTTAGAAACGTTGGTGGGACTTCCATCTTGTACAGAGTGCTAAACAGGAAATTATGGTCCACCTGGTCATATGTTTTTTTTCTAAATTGAGATTCAGGAGTACCACATCCATTCCTCAATCTTGACAGGTCCAAATTACAGTGTGACTCCCACTCTGCCAGTGTGTAAATGTTCAATATGCTAAACCTCCCTTCTCCCTGATCACCTGTAACACTGTCCTTAATTATAACCTGGTAGCTTATTAGTTACAGCTGTGGATCTTTAATTAGTACCACCACACCTGCTGCCCTGTTCTCTTTACTGTCCAGCCACATGGATGGGTCATGCTTCCATCTTCCTATGAGATTTTTATACTCTCTGTATCTCAACATCCCACATTCCTATAGGTATATCACCTCTGCCTCTATCTGCTCAAAATACTGACCTACCTTCACCCATTTTGCATTGCTGCAAATGCTCTTTAAATGAACCAATATTAGTGCAATAAGCATATTTATCCCAAGATATTGCTTACTACCCTTCAAGACCAGTCTAGGAACTGAGGTCTAGGTCTGAGCATGACTCTGCTTCTGATTCCAAATGTAAGTCCACTCTTTCCTTCACCTCTTGTGTTCTTCTTCCTCCACCTTCTCCTTTCACCATGTCCATCGCATGCAACAAACTTTGTATTTTGCCTTATTTTAAGAACTCTACCCTGGTGGGGCTTTGGCTACCTTCTGCACGCTCCAACAAATCTGAGAGCTTCAGGACTAGGAGTTATTTGGGAGAGTGGATGGGAAGACTCAAAGGAAGACTCCTGTTGTCTGTCCATCTCCTTTTCTCCCTCCTACATTTCTGCCTCCTCTCAAACACCCACCACTCTAGTTTCCACTTTATGCATCCTCCAGACCATTCCATATCATTATCCTCTTCCTCCCCTCTCTTTTCCCCCTCACTCCCTATGCATTTCCTTAACCTTTCTTGCCTCCATTCTCCCTTCTCCTATTCCTCCTATTCAGTCCCTCCAATTTCCCTCTGACCCTTTTCCTCCCTCCATCAAGAGTAGACTCCACTCTTCCCTGCCTCATCTTCCCTTTCCCCTTCCCCTTGTTCTTTCTCCTTTTCCTCCTGTAGTCCATTCTTTCCCATTTCCATTCCCTTTCCCTTTCTCCTCAGCTCCTCCTCCACCATGGGCCCCATGTCTCACTTACTCTTCAGCCTATTTTCCCCTGCCTCATCTGCTTCCTCTTCCCTCATCAGTACCACCTTGGGTCCCTCTACTCCCTCTTCTTGCCCACTTTCCCCTGACATACTCTCTCCACCTTGACTTCTTTTGACTTGGGCAGTTGGGGAACACATGACCCAATTCTCTCTACAAATTACACTTCTTGTGACTCTTTCTATAATGACCATATCAAACATAAGTTGATATTTCCCTGAAAACATGTACACTAATTTGTATAGAGAATAAAAATCAACCACTGAACAAATTACCATACAAATTACCATTGGCACCTTTTGCCACTTTTACCAAAATATCAGCCCTCCAAAATTTAGGTGCATATCTTAGGTAGGGAAGCTGATTTTCTTCACTGAAGCTTCACTGCATGAGAAGCTTCACTTCTCTGTCCCTGCCAGAAAGCAGGATAAGATGCAATCTAATGTTAACCATTTCACAACCATGGTGCTATCACAAAGGGTTTAGCTTCTTTGACTACAGTCTGCACTTCAGAGGAAGCGGACTGTTGGGAAGGGATGGCCTCCACCTCATCTGAAAAGGGAAGAAGATTTTCATGGCCAGCATAGCTGACCTTCTTGATAGGGCTTTACACTAAGACCTCTAGGGGATGGGTGGTCAATTAACAGGTCTAGTCTAGGTCATGTCAGCTGCATTACTAATAACTTGAGCAGCCCAAGGGAACTCGCTCTGATGACAGCCCAAGGAAAGGTCCTGCCTCACCCCATAGGGAAGCATGGGGCTTCTCATGGCAGACTCAACTGCCTATACATGAACAGGCAGCTTGGGAAAAAAACCCAAGAGGAACTGGCTTTTCTCTTACGTGAAAATGAATATGACCTTGTATGCATAATGGAGACTTGGTGGGACTCTACTTATGATTGGTCTGTTGCTTTGCAGGGTTTTACCTTGTATAGGAGAGACCATCTTGGAAAGAAGGGTGGGGGTGATGTTCTCTACATCAAGGATCTGTTTACTTCCTTTCAAATTGAGTTTTATGACCAGGAAGAGTGTCTTGAAACACTCTGGGTCAGAATATGGAGAGAACATGGGGAGGGTGACATACTTGTAAGAGTCTATTATGGACCTCCCCACCAAGAGGAAGAACTTGATCAGAAATTCAGCAGGGAACTGGTCAAAGCTGCCCTCTGACGCATGATCATCATGGGGGACTTCAATTTCCCTGGCAACTCTTGGGATGAGCGCACAGCCAAATCTGATAGGTAGTGCAGCTTTCTTGCTTGCACTGATGACCTCTGCCTAATGCAGGAGGTCTATGGGCCAATTAGGAGAGAGGAATTGCTTGATCTGGTCCTAGCCAAAGGGGAGGACTTGGTGAATGATCTGAGGATCAAGGAGAAGCTTGGTGACAGTAACCATGATTTGGTCATGTTCACTGAAGCGCAGGCAACAGAAATCCTTAACTTGGGGAAGGCTGATTTTTGAAAACTCAGAGATTTAATAAATTAGGCAATTAGAGGCCATACCCCCCTAGATAAGGGACTACATGAGGAATGGTCATCTCTCAAAAACATATCCTTGAGACACAAGGGAAAGCCATTCAATCTTGCAAGAAATGTAATCAGTGGGCAAGGAAGCTCCGTTGGCTGAACAAGGAACTGTTGAACCTCATTACACTCAAAAAAGAAGCCTACATGAGTTGGAAAATGGGAAGCATCACCAAAGAGGACTACACAGCACTCACCCATAGGGAGTGGTCCAGAAAAGCCAAGGCACAAACCAAACTCAGGCTAGCTACAGGGATCAAGGACAACAAAAAGTCCTTTTCCAGATATGTGGGAATTTGAAAAAAGAGCAAAGATAGTATTGGGCCCCTGTGAGATCTAATGGAGCAATTGACAGCCAATGCCGAAGAAAAGGCCAATCTCCTAAATGACTTTTTCACATTGGTTTTTCATCCTCCCAAAGGGATCACACTGTTGGAGAGAACTTGAACCATTCTGGGAGTGGGCAGTGGGCCCAAAATTTATGTGGATCAGATGAGAGAACACCTTGAGAAACTGGACATTCATAGATGCTAGGGTCAGAAGGGACCTCAATAGATCATCGAGTCTGACCCCCTGTGGATTCACAAATCCACAAATCCAGACAGAATGCACCCGAGAGTATTGAAGGAGCTGGCAGACATCATTGCACCCCCCTTGGCAAAGATATTTGAAAATTTGTGGCATTTGGGCAAGATCCCGGAAGACTAGAAAAAAGCCAACGTAGTCCCTATCTTCAAGAAAGGGATGAGGGATGACCTGGGAATTATAGACCAATCAGTCTGATGTCCATCCCTGGAAAAATCCTGGAGAAAATTGTCAAGGGATCCATCAACACCAGGCAAACTTCTGAAGGCCAGCCAATATGGCTTTGTGACTTGCAGGTCTTGCCTGACCAAACTTGTTTTCTTCTATGACCAGGTGACATGAGCCCTGGACAAGGGAGATGACATGGATGTCGATATGTGGATCTCAAGAAAGCTTTCGACCTAGTTCCCCACAATGTCCTCATGGCTAAGCTGGGAGACTGTGGCCTTGATCATCTTATGATCCAATGCCTAGGTAAATGGATACAGGGTTGGACCCAAAGAATACTAATTGACAGGTGCAAATCAATGTGGTGCAGGGTGACCAGTAGAGTTCCTTAGGGCTCAGTACTTGGGCCGGTACTCTTTAATATCTCCATTAATGATCTGGAGTCGGGAGACAGATGTGAACTAGCAAAGTTTGGGGAGGACACCAAATTTTGAGGGAGGGTGGTCACACCACAGAATAGGCTGGAGATACAGGCTAACATGGACATACTGTCAAGGTGGACTGACCAAAACCTGATGGACTTCAATGTAGAGAAGCGTAAGGTTCTGCACCTCAGTAGGAAGATCCCTCATTATGCTTACAAGCTTGGCAGTGCTATGCTTGCTAGCACCCTGACCGAAAGAGACTTGGGGGGTCCCGATTGACCATAAGATGAATATAAGTCACCAATGCAATGCTGTGGCTGTCAAAGCAAACCAAACTCTGGTGTTCATCTACCGATGCATCTCAAGCAAAACCAGGGATGTCATCCTCCTGCTTAACTGGCCTTGGTGAGGCTGTAGCTAGAGTACTGGATCCAGTTTTGGGCCCCTCACTTCAGGAGGGATGTGGAAAGATTGAGAGAGTCCAGAGGAGAGCCACTCACATGATCCAAGGCCTGAAGGGCAGGCTGTATGAGAAGAGGCTGAAGGATTTGGGGCTCTTCAGTCTGGAAAACAGAAGGCTCAGGGGGGACCTGCTAGCAGCCTACAATTATATAAGAGTACATCAGGACCTGGGAGAAGAGCTGTTCACCAGATCTCCCCAAGGGATAACAAGGTCTAATAGCCATAAACTCCAGGAAGGCTGATTTAGACTAGACATAAGAAAAAAGTTCTTTATGGTGCATGTGTCCAGGGTCTGGAACAGAGTCCCCAAAGAAGTGGTACAAGCATCTACTCTGGACTCTTTCAAAAAGAATCTGGATATTTTTCTTGCTGGGATCACTCGATCCCAGCTGACTTCCGGCCTATGGTGTGGGGCTGGACTCGATCTTAGAAGGTCCTTTCCAGCCCCTAATGTCTATGAAATCTATGAAACCACTCTCGAATTGACACCAGTCTTTGACAAGTTTTATTCCATAATGAGACCACAGGGGATATGTAGTATTGTGGTGGCCCACCACATTACAATGTATCTCCCATAACCTCGTTTTGGTATAAAAATTGACAAAACATGGGGAAAATTTGAAAGTGACTATGAATGGTTAACAATGGACTGCTCTCCCTCCTGCTTTCTCAAAGGCACAAAGAAGTTAATAACCATCCTGTATCACACTGTCTTCAGGAAAAAGTGAGCTCTAGGGGAAGACTGGAAAAGTCTTTTTCCCCCTATAGGCTGCTTTCCAAGAACAAGATGCATGTTTTATACTTATTTGATGTTGTGTGGTATATGAAAAAGTTGGCATTATAAACATTTAAAAAGTCAGATTCTAATGCAAAGGGAAGGAATGATGTACACCTTTTTAAGCCCCTATAAATGGAAATCTAGGCCAAATTCCTGCATGTTGAAATTACTGTCTTGGTAATGTACTGTGGTCCTGTATTGCAACCTTTTGGTAAATAGTTTCAGATACAGCTCCTCTAATAAGGATGTATTTTCAGAATAAGCATAGGGACAGTGTAGTGAAATCAGTATGCACAAACTGGACTGGACAGAATTCATTGTAAATCTGGGCAGGCAAGGTTCTTTGAGTGTATGTGATATCTTTTATTAGAACAAATGAGTAGCTGGGAAAAAATTCTTAGCAAATTTTTGGGTGCAGTCACCCTTCTTCAGGCATAGGGAGTTTCTGCTGGTCTGAAACTCCAAAGAATGAGAGAAACTAAAAGTGTGACAGGATTTCAATGAGAATGTAAATAGGTAGAAATTAGAAGGACAAAAGGTAAGACAGAGAAGGGAGGGGGAAGAAGGCAGAGGAAAGAAAAGGAAGACAGGAACTGGTACATGATCAATTAAAAAAATAGACATATGCAAGTCAGCAACAGTGGATGAACTTCATCCGAGAATGCTGAAAGAGCTGGCTAAGTCATTGCAGAACTCCTTGCAAAACTCTTTGAAAACTCGTAGTGCTCTGGAGAGGTCCCTGAGGACTGGAAGAGTGCCAAGATTGGCCAATTAACTTAACTTCTATCCCAGGGAAAATCCTGGAAAAAATCATTAAGAAGTTTATGTGTGACAGGCTTGCAGAAGGTAGGACTTTGAATGACAGCCAGCATGACTTCGTTGGGGGCAGGTCTTGTCTTACCATTCTCATCTACTTCTATGACCTGGGTAACTTGCCACCTGGATAAGACAGAAGGTCGACATTGTATACCTTGACTTTCAAAAGGCCTTTGATCTGGTATCTTACGATATTATCATAGGAAAACTGGAGGGTTGTGGGCTTCTAATGAACAGATCTGTGTCATCCTGGTGATAGAGGCAGACCTAGACAGGCTGGCATGTTGGGCAGATTGGAACCAGATGAAATTCAACATCGAGAAGTACTCCACCTGGGGATGAACAATCCCCAATGAACCTAGAGGCTCAGTGGCACCAAACTGATCAGCACCACAACTGAAAGGGACCTGGGAGAAATCACAGACCACAGTATGAACATGAGACATCAGTGTGACACTGTAGTCAGCAGGACAAATAATACTCTGGCATATGTCAATCAATGCACCTCAAGCAAAACCAAGGAAACTATTCTTTCACTTTACTCAGCATTGGTCAGACCACAGCTGGAGTACTGCATCCAGTTCTAGGTGTTGTACTTCAACAAGGATATGGTAAAACTTAAGATATTCAGGAGAAGAGCCACCCATATGATCAGAGACTTGCACAGCAAGCCATATGAGGAAAAGCTGAGGGACCTGGGACTCTTTGGCCAGAAAAAAAGAAGGCTGAGAGGGGACTTAATAGCAGTGAACTGCTCCATCAGGGGCTCGGTGAACAATATTCACCAGGGCACCTGAGAGGAAAACCAGGAGTAATGGTCACAAACTCTTGGAAGACCAGACTGAATACTAGGAAAAAAAAATTCACAGTTAGGTGTTTAGACTCTGGAATAAACTCCCTCCAGAGGTGGTGCAATCACCTACCCTAGAAATATTCAAGAGAAGACTGTACAGTCACCTTGCTGGGATCACCTAACTCCAGTCATCTTTCCTGCCTAGTGCAGGGGGGCTGGATCCAATGATCTTGCAAGGTCCCTTCCAGCCCTTACAATCTATGAATCTATGAAAAAAGAATATAATAAGACTTTTTTGTACTTGAACCATTTTTTCAGTGACAGAAGAATTATTTAGTTTTTAAAATGATACTGTAGGTATGTATGTATTTATTTGCATGGCAAAACATTTCTGGGATTTAGCTTACTACAAATGTTTCAGTAAACATTGGAATTCAGGCACAGAAATCTCATTCAGTTATAGCTGTGTGAGTCCTTGTCTGGGCTTCTGCTTATCATATCTATATAAATACACACACCTGCCAAAGTATAATTCGGAGAATATGCATGATTGTACCAAGATGAGAAATATATAAAAACAGGTAGTAACCACGCAATCAAGCTAAGAATTATGATTGTGGAATGGAAAAGTTGATAACAGTCAAGCACAGTATTCTAGCCTCTAAGTGGGAGCTGTGACCTCTTCCTATGAGATGGAAATGTATTTTACTCATCTTAGAATAAATTTTCCCAGTATCCCTTCTGAATTATCACCAGGATCAGAGTGAATATTTGGGAGGGAAACATAAAGGAATGACCAGTGTGCTTGAAGGAAATTTCTCCTGCTCTGTCATAGTCTGACAAATGTTTCTATATTATATAAATAATATAATAGAATATATGTAAGGCTTTGCAAACTGTGAAGCCATTATGGGAGTGATATACTACATAAGTATAATAAGTATAATATACAAAGTGGAAACTGAAATATTTGTGGTTCATTATAGATCTGAAAAAATATTGGTGCACATGCATTTTATTTATTATGATTTTGAGTTTGCTACAAAAGCCCAGTCTTTATTACAGTCAAATTGACTCCCTGAGAATTCAGCATGTGTTTAAGTGTTTGGATTAACTGAAAATAAATAACTCCTGGAATTCAGTACAGTATAATATTTCACTTCATGGCCTCTGCTGAGATGGACTATGAAAGGCTCCACTGTTAGTGACTAAGGTGTAGCCACATGTCCACCTAAAATATGGAGACTACCTTTCATAATCGGCAACAGATCTGATTCCTAGTCAACTCCTTCCATCACATGAACCCTGGAATAAGGTAATCTAGTTATGGGTGACCCAATTAAAAGTCACTCTGTAATCCATCTCTACTCCCAAAGCCTTCACTACTTTCCAGCAAGTGTTCTATACTTAGTCTATGTATTTGTGAGGACAGCCTAAACCTATGGATGGCACTGAATTCCAAACCTTCTTAAAAGGTCACATAACCTTATGAAGATCACTAGCTCATGCTGCAGAGAGTAAACTCCTATAAAATGGTAGGTAGTAGCTCTGAGAAAGGGTATAGATAGTACAGATCCTTAATAAAGGGAAAATGTTGCAGATACTTAAACTAATTTATGATCAAAACCTCAGCAGGAGGAAAACATTCATATCAGCAGTCTTTGACAGAAATGTTCCAAATCATATGTATAAAACAGCATATGAAATTGGAAATGTAATATGCATGATATAGACTAACAGAAGCGGATAAATTATTAGGTTATATTTCATAGCTTTTTTAAAAAAAGAAAGATGTTATTTTCTTTTTGTTGCCTGCAGTGAGATTCTGATCTTGTATAAAGAAGAACCATTGTCCATTAATAAGATGAAATGTATGTATTGTATTTCTTCCAATTATTACTTTGATTTAAATATTTATAAAGCTGGACTCCACATTTTCCTGCCTGAACTAGACATAAATCATCAACCATGTTTTAACTAGAAAGGATTTCTTTAAATGTATTTTTATAAAGCTAGACAACTTTAAAAATTAAGTTTTCAGGGCAATTAGTTTTTTTCTTAACGTGTATCATTTAATTTTGAATTATTTCTAATGTCAATCATAATTGAACAGAAAAAAATGTGGATGATAAGGGTGAAGTGAGGAGGGAGAGGTACAACCCTGTGATTAAAGTTTAGACTTTAACTTAAATAGATCTGGGAAAATGCATAGCAAACATCAATATCTCTACCAAATTACACCAGTCCTTATATCATGTGTTCAGGGCTTTCTGGCATCAGGCTTAATCAAGTTTGACAATCAACTTTATTAATCAGCTTTGTCAAGGGTGTCGCACCTCCGCAGCCTTAATTCTGACAGGTCCCTAGGGCGAGAACGAACGGACTCTAGCTTATTTCTTTTTCCCGCGCTAGGCTTTGATTTCCCCTTTTATTGGCTGCTAGACAGATCAGATATCGCGA
>JAGPOW010003642.1:45228665-45254466 GCA_030014935.1 Caiman crocodilus
GACTACAGTATCCCCACCCAGGCCCAGGCCTTTGTCATGCAGACAGGGATGAGATCCCTGCCCTGAGTGATTCACCAGCAGCCTCTCAGGCTGACACAGAGAGAGGTTTCTGAAGAGGGGCACCAACAGTGGCATTTCTGCCACAGGAGGGTCGCGTGAGGGACCTACCCCTCGTGAGCAGTTCCCCCCACCCCCACAGTCCCCTCCAGCCTACACAATCCCCCACAATCCACCCACAAAACCACCCCACCCAAACCACCCTGCAAATATGCAGTGCAGGGAACATTTTTGTTTTCCCAGCATGCCTCTTGCAGTATCTAATATTGGTCTGAGACACTGCAACAGGCATTTGTATGTTCATCTGGATGCACCCTGTGAGAGCAGTTCTGTCTAAGGCTGTCCTGCCTGGTGTGCTCTCCTGCAGCAGTCAGGGGGACCTCTAGGTTCCCTCAGGGGATAGCTGCAGACTGGCAGGGACCATAGGGCCTGGTCCTGATCATAGGGTGGGAGTGAGTTGTATCAGTTGTGGGGCAGCTGCCTACCAGTGACATGGAGATTTGGATCTGTCCTGATCTCCATGTAGCTGGGAAGCAGCTGCCTAGAAGCCAGGACAGCTCTCCGTGACCTGTGGAAATTGGGATGGGTCCTGATTTCCACGTGGTTGAGAAGAAGCTGTCCAGCAGCTGGGACAGATCTCCTTGTCCCTTGTAGCCCCCTGCAATTTGCTCCTGGTCATATGTGTGCTTCAGCACATTAGTTTAATGCATTGATTTCTAGTATCTGTATCTAGGTACTAGAAAACAGCACATTAGACTAATCTACTGTACTGTACAGTAATTGCTGTACATGTGTAGGTGGTGATACTTTACTATGCATTAGATTGGTCTAATGTGTGGTAAATCGTCTCATGTAGACACATCCACTGTGAGTGAAATTCTGCTACTACTAAAGCCAATAGCAAGATTCCCACTGATATTAATTGGGCCAGGAGTTTATATGCAAGTGCCCTCGGCTATTACTGATGGAACAGAAAAGAAGATTGTTTCAATAATGACTCCTCTACTTTTTTTCCCCCCTATATACACATTTCAGGGAATTTATATTGCAATAAGAAGACAGCAACAATAATTCTTCAAACTCAATAAATTGTTGAGAGCTCATTGAAGAAATTAAGCTTAAACTCATAGGTCTCATCTGAACCTATTTTAAAGGTCTAAACACTTCAGCTATGCTTAGCTACTTCTATAATTTATTAAAAGTAAGTGTTACAATAGACTGAATATATTGTTTGATTTACTATCCTTGAAATATTCTACTTAAATAGGTTATTACTTTTAATATGTTCACATACAGAGCCATCATTTTAAATATCATGCTATGTTATGCAGTTGTAAGACATCTATATTTTGTGGAATTATAAAACTTACTCTTTTTCTACTCAAGAGGTTGTCATGTACAATAGCAATACTAGAATATTGTATTAATATGCCTGTTGGTGGAGCCTGTTACAGATCCTAAGTTAGAACCTTCATGCTTGTTTTTATATTTTATTTAGGGTAAAATGTCCGCTATACAACTGAAAATGGTTGAAAAGGAATATTATACAGTTCTTTTTTTTTTGAAATATGAAAAAAAATGTTAGTATACTCATCAACACAACCAAATTTTGTAAGTCAAAAATAAAACTTTTTTATTTGTCAGAGTCCTATGGACAATTTCTTTTGACATGATTTAAGCAACAAGCAATATATATTTTACTTTAAATAATCTGAGGAATGACAGAAAAGCTTCCTGAGAACATGAAGTTGCTCAGGAAAAGATTTTCCAATGACATTTATACACCAAACTTTCAGACATGTTAAAATGTTACATACTTACCAGAAAACATTATAGGGCATGAGAAAACAAAAACAAAACCCCACCAGCATATCAAAGCTCATGTCTTGACTTTTGTGGTTAATAAAGAGTGACTAAAATCCAGCAAAACTGTGCTCACTGTAAGGAGAAGCAGCGAGTGCAGCCTAAACAGCCACGCGAAGCATGCATGCTGCAAAATCCCCGGCTCATGCTGCTTGAAAAGCGCGCAAATGAAAGACCCGATCTGATTGGCTGTTGGAGCAGTATAAAGGGCAAAGCCTGGGAAAGGAAAGGTGGGACCATGCACAGCATTGGGAGGACTGATCACCCTCACCGAGGTCCTGCCCCCACGGTTTCCCTCTTCTCCCCGGGCACTCCCATCAGATAGTCTGCAAGCAGATACGGTTTAAGAGCTCTCGAGTTCCCACGGTCTTTTTGGTTGCAGCGTTGGCTGCGAAGTTTAAGGGAACTGCCGGCATGGAGTGAGGTACACAGCGCTGAAGTACCTCACGGCAGAGCGAGGCATTTAGGTGTCTCGTGGTGTGATTTCACACAGCTTGTCTATGGTCTATTTAAGTTGTAAGTAAAATATTTCTTTTCTATATTGGCTCGGAGTCTCTCGTGTGGGATGGGAAAGAATAAGAAACAGGGCACCACGTTCCTGAACCCTTTCATCCCCGGCCTGTCCGGTTGGAGGTCAAGCCTCCTCCCAATTCCTCCTCACAACTTTAAATCAAGAGTTTCATAACACTAATGTTGTTAGCTATTTGTAGTATATTGGCATCTTAAGACCAGCTGGGGCCTAGTTCCCATGGCACTATGTCAGGAGACCTTATCTTTCCTAAGGTTACAATCTTAATAGACAAAGAGGGTGGGGTGGGAAAGGGATGCTTCATACAAAGAGAGTGAACAAAGTAAGAATCAATAAATATCATGCCAGTCTCCTAGTTTGGGATAGGATTAGGTAAATAGAAAGGAAATGAGATAGAACAGTAAGACTGGAAGGCAAATAAAGAAAAGGGAGGGAAAAAGAAGGCAGAGGTGATATGGAAGGCAAGTAAAATGAGAATGAAGTGAGCAACTATTTCTGCATACACACACTCAAATAATCTGGGACATTAATTTCCCAGGTTTGTTGTCCTAGTAGAAAAAAAAATTACCCAGAGCCATGTGTACAGACATTTGAATGCTGATGCCCTGAAAACTAGACAGCTTGCACTGATGACATTGTGCAGCCAGGAAGGATATCCCTGTGCATACATCTCAGCTTGCACTGCAGACTTCCTTAGTCTGCCCAGGGGCAGAGGGCAATAACACATGGGGCAGCCCTGACTGGCTAACCCAAATTGTATTAGTCTGCAGCACAATGTGAAAGGGCATGTTATTCTCTCTGTTGGAGCAGCATAGTCTAGTCAAAGACAGTCCTCTTGGGTAGGAGGAGGGAAGGGAATGCTGGAGGACTATGTTCTCTTCAGAAAGGAACCACAGTAGTTAAAGAAATTCACTTTCCCGGCTTATTTTTCTCTTGGAACAGCCATTCTTACTCTGGGAGAAAAAGCTTGAGCATCTGTACATGTGTAGTTACTCTTGAGAGAGCAGTGATGCTCTTAAAAGAGCCTGAATTTCTGTCCAAGGCCCATATGATGAGTTGGGAGTAGGTTGAGGTAACTAACCAATCAGGGTAGGGGAAATAACTGAGAAAAGCTTGACAGACTTTGTTTAATACCAACTTGACATAGACTACATGAAAAGTTTTGTGATTCCAAGGAAAGCAACCTCAGCTTCAGCACTGATGTGAATTAGATTTATGGAGACCCAGGACAAAAGAGCAAGGATCTGATTTTGTAAATGACTCAACACTTTTTGGACTTCAGTGGGATCAACCACTCAGAAGTGTTTACACGACTAAGGCCCCATAGATTGCCAAAATCATGTGTTATCAGCTCCAAATAGTTCTCTAAATGCTTTCCAGTGTCCTGACCCTGATCAGGCAGGCCAGACTGAGCTAAGTATTCAGCAGCTATACCTGCAACAAGCCTGAGGTAGTGGCCTCAATTCAGGAGGAAGAAACATCCTGATTATCCCATGAGAGTCCTGCCTACCCATCTAACACCAGCTGAAGCCTTCTTTGGCAAGCCACCTGGTTTCTGCACTCTGGTTTTTGGCTTTTTCTGGACTTTGGCTTTGAAGTTCTCTGTAGATCTGTTACCTGGATGCTGCCCCTAGTTTGGCTCCATTTTCAAACTTTGTCATATGGATTGCCACTTGGATTGGTGCGTGGCATCTGATCCTTGTCTGTGCATAACAGTTAAGAGATGCCTTGGCACAGCTTGTGTTGAGCACATTTTGAGCACGGGAGCAGGGAGTTTCCCCTGTAGTGCAGGAAATGTTTCAGTGCACGGTCAGAGCCCGCCAAAACCTTGCAGCTGTACCAGCGAGTGCATGCTTGCTATTGGCTCACATTAAATTATGCATATGTGTTGGTCGGCAATTGGTCCACTGACCGAATAAGAGGCTTGAGCAATGCCTGCCCAAACCAGAGGAGAGCTGGGACATGCATGAGGAAAGATCCGTGTGCATTTCCAAGCCACGAAGGAGGCCTGATCAACCGGCAATGACTCCCTGCCAGATTCATCCGACACCCCATACCCTGTGTGAGTGTGAGCTTTTGTGTGCCTGAGTTCCTGTTTGAGTTTGTAATTTCAAGGAACGTGCCTACAGCCTAAGGACTGTAAGTAAAGTTTTTTTTGACTTCCAACAAGGCGCGTGTCTGGTGCTCTAATTCCACACTACATCAGCGGCCCCATTCCGCCAGCATTTCTCGGCCCTCACAATCCTGAACCTAGAACTATTGTAGACTATGCTTCTGAATTTTTGTCTGCTTTTGGTAATATGGCTTATGCACTCTGACCCAGTCCTAGGCCCCTTATTTCCCTCAGTGGTCTAAAAATTAGACCAGACTGCCTATGTCCCATTCCCTTACAACATATAATCATAGTAAATTAAGATTGGAAGGGACATCAGGAGGTCCAACCCCCTGGTCAAAGCAGGACCATCCCCAACTAGATTATCCCAGCCAAAGTTTTGTCCATTTGGGTCTTAAAAACCTCCAAGGATCGAGATTCCACCTCTTCTCTGGGTAACCTGTTTCAGTGTTTACTACTCTCTTAGTGAGAAAATTCTTCCTAATATCTAACCTAAACATCCATTGCTGCAAATTGAGACGGTTGCTCCTTGTTCTGTCATCTGCCACCACTGCGAACAGTTTAGCTCCATCCTGTTTTGAAACTTCCCTTTAGGTAGTTCACGATTTCTAGTAAATCCCTCCTAAGTCTTCTCTTCTCTAAATAAGCTCAGTTCCTTCAGTCTGTCCTCAGAAGTCATGTGCCCCAGCCCCTAACCTTCTATGACCAGGTCACACACTGTCTGGACACAGGAGCCGAGGCTGATGTCAGCTTCCTGGCCTTTAGAAAGCCTTTGACACAGTTTTGCACCCTATCCTCATTGGGAAGCTAGCAGACTGTGGAGTGAATGCCTAAATGGTCAGGTGGGTGGTCAACTGGCTTAGGGACTGCACCCAGAGAGTGGTGGTGGATGGTTCCTTCTCGGCCTGGAGAGAGGTGGGCAGTGAGGTCCCACAGTGTTCAGTCCTCAGACTGATATTATTCAATATCTTCACCAGCAATTTGAATGAGGGCATGGAGAGCACCCTCTTCAAGTTTGCTGATGATGCCAAGTTGTGGGGCAAAATTAGTACACTGGAGGGCAGGGAGCAGATTCAGGCTGACCTGGACAGGTTGGATCAATGGGCAGAGAGAAACAGGATGCAATTTAATTAAGATAACTGTAAGGTACTCCAACTGGGAAGGAGGAACCCCCAGCACACCTATAGGTTGGGGAGTGTCCTTCTCTGCAGCTCGGAGGCAGAGCGGGATCTTGGAGTGATAATTGACTCCAAGATGAACATAAGCCAGCAGTGTAACGAGGCCATCAACAAGGCCAATCGTACCTTGTCATGCATTAGCAGGTGCATGACCAATAGATCAAAGAAGGTGATGCCCCTCTATGCAGCACTGGTCAGGCTGCAGTTGGAGTACTGTGTCCATTTTTGGGTGCCGCACTTCAAGAGGGACACGAGGAATCTGGAGAGGGTCCAGAAGAGGGCCACTCACATGATTAGTGGTCTTTGTGATAGACCCTACGGGGGGGGAGGTTGAGAGAGCTGAATCTCTTCAGCCTTCACAAGAGACAGTTGAGGGGAGATCTTGTGGCCACCTATAAATTTATTAGGGGATGTCAATGGGAAATAAGGGAAGCGCTGTTTACCAAGGCGTCCCAGAGAGTGACTAGGAATAATGGGTGTAAACAAGTTGAGAGTGGATTTAGATTAGATATTAGGAAGCAATTTTTCACAGTAAGGGTGGCCAGGATCTGGAATAGGTTTCCAAGAGAGGTGGTGCTATCACCTAGCTTGGAGGTCTTCAAGAGGAGGCTAGATAGTCACCTGACTGGGGTCATCTGACCTCGGTCTTCTTTTCTGCCAGGGGCAGGGGGTCAGACATGATGATCCCTTCAGACTCTACAATCTATGAATCTAACCATTTTTGTTGCCCTCTACTGGACTCTCTACAATTTGTTCACATCCTTTCTGTAGTGGGGAGCCCAAAACTGAACACAGTACTCCAGATGTGGCCTAACTAGTGCTAAATACAGGGGAATAATCACTTCCCTGGACTTACTTGGCAACACACTTACCAGTACAATCCGGTATGCTGTCTTGACAACAAAGGCATACTGCTGGCTTACATTCAGCTTATTCTCCACTGTAACCCCTGTGGCAGAAGGCCACCTCTGTTTCTTCCCAAAAACTCTGCTCTGTGACAATTTAGTCCCTGCAGAGGGTACACACCTTATCCTATCTCTTTAGGTAACCTGAGGTAGATATATTCCTAAAGGAGGGGGGAAACCTGCTCCCTCTACTTACGTGACTGGCATCACATACCTGGGTGAGGGGCTTGGGCTCGCTGGTGGGCTAGATACTGCCAGTCTGCCCAGCAACCAGTTATGCCTTTCAAATTGATTGGCTGACAGCCAACAGGTGCTGGCCTCCATTGGACCAAGTAAATGAGGTCATATGGCTATATAAGTTAAGGACTGCCCAGGAGGACGGGGCAACACCCATGAGGAAGACTCAGAGAAAGAGAGAAGAGCTGGACCATCTGAAATTTGGTCTCTCTCTCAAAATTCATGGTCAAGAAACTGCCTGCTTCCGGAGGGAATCTCCATCTCCCTCTGGATGATACTTGTGAGTAAGCTACCTGATATCTAACCAGATATATAGCTTGCAGAAACTCAGATTCCTTGTCAAAGGCTACTCCAGCCACCCTGTTTGCTTTATGGGATTTTTTCTGATACTACTCAACTCTGTACCCTATTCCAAACCTACTCCTCATAACCAATAAAGTTCTCTTTTGTATGTAGCATAGGAGACTTACTGGGAATGGGTTTAGATTATGCCTTGAGGTCCCCGTGGTTCAGCTAACTAAAGGAGACCACTACTTGTCCTTCTGACTGAAGGAAGCACCCCAAGTTCTTGAACTGAGTTAAGTACCCTTGAGGGCTACTAGGTCTGTGTTTCCCAGGGGACATTGTGCCAAAATCAAGCCCATCCCTGGGTGGAGACAGCTCTACCCCCAGGCTACCAGGTATGCTCCAACCTGGGGGTTGGAGCCTGGAAGGCGGTCAGGCACAGTGAGGTGGGTGCTTTAGTGCAGAAGCACCTCCTACTGGCCTGCCACAACTTCCATGTCCTTTTCTGCAGAGCTGCTGCCCTGCCAGTCAGCCATCAGCCTGTACTGGTGCATGAGATTGTTCCAACATAACAAGGACTTTGCACTTGTCCTTGTTGAAACGCATGAGATTTCTTTTGGCCTAATCCAATTGGTTTAGGTCACTCTGGATCCTAGCCCTACACTCCAGCATATTTATGACTCCCCACAGATTGGGGAGAATCTTGCTGAGGGTGCACTCTTTGCCATTTTTCAGGTTGTTGATGAAGACATTGAACAAAACCAGCCCCAGGACCAGTCCCTGCAGCACTCCACTTGATACTGGCTGTCAACTAGATATCAAGCCATTGGGAAAATCATGGATTTCTTGCTGAAAATTTGCAGCATCTGCATGGGTAAGGTATTATTTTTTCCAGAATATTCATGAAATTACCACTGATCATGGCACATGGATCCTGGTAGTTTCATGAATATTCTGTGAAAAACAATACTTTACCCATGCATGTGTGGCAGGCAGACACACAGACATAGGTGGCAGAAGGGCGGGGCTAATTGTCATGGCAGGAAAAGAGCATCATGCAAGACAACCAGCTCCTGGGGCAGTGGCAGCAGGTCACAGAGCCCAGCATGCAGTGGGAAGCAAGCAACCTACTTTTGTCCCGCACGCAAATCCAGGGTGCACATGCCCCCCAGGGCTCTCCTGAGGTGCAGGCAACAATGGAAGCCCTCTGGTGCCCCTGGACAAGCCAGCCAGACTCTGAGCATCCCACAACTTGCTGTGGGGATCCACTCACCCCAGACCCTGCCCCTGCATCTGCTTCACTCCCTCCCTCACTTGATCTGTCCCCACCATGCCCCTCCCTTTCCCTTTCCCTTTCCCCTTCCCCTTCTCCAACTTACCTGCTGTGGTAGTCAGTGCTCCTCATGCCATCTGGCTGTAATCCTGGCTACCTGCAGGCTCCTTGTCTGTCTGTTCATTTCCCTCCCCCCACCCCACTGCAGCTGCCCAGGGCCCATGCTGGGGCTGCCCTGTGGCCCTCTGTAGTGCTCTGTGTTTGAAGTGGTTAATCCCCATTAGCCCCAGCCTTCCACCACTTATGCCCATGATCCTTAAAAATCACAGTGTGGAGCCAGTTTCATGGCTTCTGTGCAGTCCACAAATTAATCAAACAGAGGCTGATTTTTCACACTTACTGAGCTCTGTGCTTTCTGAAGGCTTCAGTTATATTTGGGTGTTCAAAAAAAAAAAACAGGTCCTTATGTTCTTCATTCATGCTCAGTAAACCTATGACAAAGTATCCATTAAAGTTGACAATGTTTTTTCTAATCAAAATGTTCAATAATAACTATTCATCCAAACTAAGGACCAGTTGTCTAAAGTCAGAGAGTTTTATGTTCTCAGATCACCACACTTAGATCTGCAAAACCAGCAAACACCCCAGAAACACCAAGAAAGCTGTACTTTATAGTCAGGCCTTCAGATACCATTACATATACACTGAAGAATACATTCGTGAAATCTACCTCACCAGCCTGAAAAATGCTTTTACCCTGTTGTCACAAAAACCCATCCATCCAGGACCTGCTTGCCCCAAGGAACAGAGCAAAGTTTGCTTCTGGGGCAACTCTTCATCTCTGCAAGCCTCAGCTCCATAGCCTTCATACCAGACCCCACAGGTGTGGCAGATAAATTTTTGCCAGCTCCAGATAATCTCCCCTAGAATTGTGAAAGAAATAATCCAAAGACATGGACCATCTCAGACATAACCCCTAAATAAATACCTTCAAATTAGTCTTCCCCCATCAGCATTGTCTCAATAGCTTGTGGGTGCATTTATACGGTCATTAATATACTGTACTTACTGCACATTAAGTTTAGTACTTGGAAACCAAGTAGTAAATCAATGCATAGTAACTCATGCTATTGCTCAGTAGTGAGGGTTTTTTTGGACACTAACTGATCGATAGTATAATACTACTGTGCAGTAGAAAATTAGCATGGGTTTTGCCCAGCACGCTATTGTGCAGTGTTATTAGGCTCCTGCACAGGTAGTGTTTTGTTTTGTGTAGACATACCTTATGTGTCTCAGAATCCTTTAGAAATTGCTCTCCTTCCTGGGACATGTGTCATTCCTCTAGTGAATTAGTCTATTACTCTGAGATGCTTTCACCACTGACTGGTCGATTTTCTCATTACAGGCAGACGATATGTTGGGTGCCTGTTCCAACAATAGCCCTTCTGTCTGTGTTTTAGAGCAGTAGTTGTTCTTGTCTTAGTAACACAATTGCGAGAGATACTTAGCAGTTTCACTTACTCTCTTTTTCTTAAGTATGCATCCCTCAGTTCCTTTGACTAAACCACATTCAAAATCATAAAGATATAAAAAGACTGAAAAACATAATTATACACCAATCACACTCCCGTGGTAGTTACCTACAATCCCACGTACCATCAAACAATTGCAGCCTATAATCCAAAAAGATCAGACCCTGAAGGAAATATTCCCAACTCCCTCACTCCCAGTCTTCAAGCAATCCCAACACCTGGCCCAAATAATCTTCAGAAACAAATTCCCTTCCAACCAAGAGAATTAAAATAGAACACAACTGTGCCTTAACAGGAAATGCAAAACCCATCGACATGTCTCCAGAGCTGCAGCAGTCAACACCTCTTATAATGACACAATTAGAATCCATGGATCCTACACATGTATATGACAGAATATGGTATAACCTATCCAGTGTACCAGATGCCCTCATGGAAATTATGTGGGTGAAAACAGACAGGAATCATGAACCAGAATGCTCTCTCGCTGAAAAAATATAAAAGATATACATACCACTAGAAGCGATTTTTCATAATACAACCATTCCTCTCTGACCTCATGCTCAAAGAACGTTTAGGAAACACCTCCAGAAGATGGCCTAGGAACAGAAATTCATAACCCTACTGGTCAGTAAAATATCTGGACGTAATACAGACAGAGGCTTCATGATTCATTACAACCTAATGAATACTGCCATGAATATCCCTGTAATTCACAGGTGATAGCTAGATATCCTCTTCTACTGTATTCTTTGGTCTTATAAGAGCTTCTTGTAACACCTCTTCACACCTAGTTACAGCTTTCCTCTATTTTTCCAACCAATCTGTTTGCATTTGCAGGGTGGTGTTCCTGTGATATTTAGTTCAGCTTGTGTCTGCCTCTTGCTTAAACCTGAGGAAGGTTACTTGATTCCCAAAAGTGATCCAACAGTTATCCCAATAAAAGATATCACAAAAAAACCTTGCTTGACCCCTTTTCTGGACCATGACAGCTAAATTAACACTCTAACCCAACTCCACTTCATGTACATTTTTGTGGTATTTGGTGTCCAGAACACAATAATGTATTCTAAATAAGGTGTGACAAAAATAAAGCCTGGGAGAAATTAGTTGCTTGTTCTAGAATGGGATACTTCTGAATATACAGCATGGACCAAAACTAATGGCATCACCTTTCTCCTTTTACATATTTCAATTCAATATTCAAAAGTAGAAAATGCATGTCCCAGAGTCCCAAAGCAATGTTATTACTGTTTGGCCATATTGTTTCTTAGATTGATGATAAAATTATTTTAAAACAAAAAGAAATGGAGCTTTAGGGTAGATACAAACATTACACTTTTACTGGTATGAATGACTGGAAACTGGTCTATACCCATAACAGAACAGAAGTTCAGCATGCATAGATTGGTTTAAAATGGTTGAACACAGCCTCAGATTTGCCTCCCCCCACCCAGCCAAAGAATGAATATGTGTTCTGTTCACTACTTATCTAAACTATGTTGCTTATAGAAAACCATGTAACTTAGAATGATTCTGCCTTGGGCTTTTTGAATATCTGTACCTAGCCTTAGAGTTTTGCAAAATGGCTTACTACTTTGATATTGCTTGGGCTATAACTGCATGCTAAAACCCAGCTATTCAAAGTACTTGATTCAAAAAAATGCATAATTAACCGTAGCTCTTTTAATAATATTATGCTATGTTTTGACAACCAAACAGTGAAACCTCAGCATGAACAACTTCTGCTTTTATTGAAATCAACAGACAGAAACTATAAATAATTGTTACATGCACTGCTGATAGTACCAATTAGCTGGTATCGTACAAAAGCTGCTATAAACAAGTACACGATATTTTAGGAGGAATGCAGTTTGAACTACAACCAAGATATGCAAGTCTGCATGTAATAGTGATATAGAAGCAAGGGAAAACTTCTAAGCATTAGCAGAATATACAATACTTCAAGAGTCCAGTCTATCAGACCACAGGTGACTGGTAGGGTGGGAACAGGGTGGCTCTGACAGGGCTTACGAGCCCCATCTCTCCACCGACACTGATTTCTGCTGGTGCCCTCAGGAGGCACCAGTCACTCATGTATCAGACTACTATATAATTGTAGCCTTCTCAGCTCCACAGTCCCTTAGAAGGGAGGAGATACTACCAAGCTTAAGTATCTGAAGGGCAAAGATCATAGTGATATGGAAGACAAAATTATAACAGAAAAGTGTATTACACTAAGATATGAAGCAGCCAGGGGAGGAGAGAAGCAAAGTCAGTGCACAAAGATGAGTGAAATTCACTCCTGGGTGAAGGGTCAGCATAAGACCAATATGCTTGGTATGGACCCGCTTAAACTTTCAAAACAGTGAGAAGTAGTAAGTGGTGCACCAGCATTTTCCTGGAAGTATGCGCACAAGAATGTATGGCCTATTTATGAACTCTCCACTTCTTTTATGGTATAGCAGAAGAAAATAAGTTTGGTTGAGAAGCTAGAGCATTAGCCTAAGGGTACAGACAGAAATGACAACTTTTACCAGATCTGGCCAGAGAAAGTGGTCTATAGCCATGAAGAAACACAAGTGCATGGCTGCAGTTTGCTTAAAAAAATGGCTGATTATATGAAAACCTGAACTGTTGTTGCATGAGGGGTCAGATAAAGATGTTTCAAAACAGAGCATCTTCTGTAACTTGTCTCTGCACTGCCTACCAGCCTCGAGCTGTTTTCAAAATGGGAGGGGGGGAAGAGGATGGAGGGAGTTCAATCTGGAGTGTTTTCATCCCCCGCTGAAGGGTGGGACAGGTGTATTGGAGCCCTTCACCCAAGGTAGGGGGCCCCAGTTCACTCACCTCACCCTCCAGCACTAGCTGAGGAACCCTTAGAACGAGCTACCCCTGCTCCCTTCCCCCACCTCCCATTCCGAAAATAAGGACAGGTTGGGAGGGAGTAGGAGCCATTGCTAAGGGAAACCTGCTGCAGTATCATAGTCGGCAGACAGATCCCCCTTCACCCTGGAACCAACAGTGAACTTCTGTTTGTTCCGGAGGATCGCTGTAACCCAGAACACTGCCCAAAATGTATTCTGAGTTACAGCAGGAGGTGCACTTCTGTCTGCACTGTAAGACAGTAGAAACTTGGGTTCAATTGCTTTGTCTGTTTGACTGCACAAATCACATCAGGCAGAAGGGAAGGCAAGATAGCACTTTGGAGACTTATTGGTTTAATCAACAAATCTTGATGCACAAGACATTGTGATACCAAACAGGGAGTGGAATTCACATACCAGTGTTAGATACCTAATTTTGCATACAATGAATGAGGAGAATTAGGCACCTGAGGATGGGATTCATGAACAGTGGGTACACCTACACGAGATGCTACATCGCCATTGTGACAAGCTATGGTGACATGGCTTACTGCTATGGTGACTTAGCATCAGTTGGCATGAAATGTGATGCTGACACTACTGTGCAGTAGTAATGAGTTACTGCGCAGCAGAGTTGGAAATGACCCATGCATTCCTGGAACTGCATAGTAACAGTGGTGCAGTCACTGTGTAACAACTGCACAGTCAGGCGCATATGTAGAAATACCCAGTGAGTCTGCCAAAAGAAAACATTGAAGAGAGGGGTGAATCTGATTCTCACTCAAGCCTAGATGCCCACAGGAAACCTGAGTTAGGGGACTATGTAAGAATGGTATTCATAGCCTAAACACCCCTCCTGGATTTAGATACCTAGACCATTCCTTTGAATATGGACAACTGACTCATTTTTCTTTAGAAAGACTACCAGTGCCTACTATTTATATAATATCTTGTTAAACAGAGACGTCCCGTGCTGTAAGGAGGAGATCTGGGTTCTTCTCAACTTGAGGGAAGTCAAGCCCCTATCTTTCATAGAAACAGCTGGGCAGCATATGAGTGAGGAGAGGGTAAGTGGAAAGGGGAGGGAAAGGAGTAAAATGGAGTAGAAGGGCCAAGGGGCAGAGGAATGGGGGAAAGTGTGGCTGGAGAAGAGTGGAAAGGGAAGGAGGGAGGAGAACAGGAGAAGGCAGGAGGAGTTGGATGAGGAGCTGTTGGGATGCCATGGGTGAGTGGAGAACTACCAGGTCACTGCCCCCTCTGCCTCCAACCCTCCACTCCCTGAATCACCCCATCAGCCCCTGAATCTCCCTCTCACTCCCTGGTTACTGATTTGGAAGCAAAAGAGATAATCAGGGCAGTAGGGTGGTGATCCAGTGATGGAGGGGTGGGCCTTCACAGAGAGGTCCTGGCCTGGAGGAGCCAATTGTGGGGTAGGAAAATGCTCAGTGGGAGGAGGGCACTGAGGACAACCCATACTGTGGGTGGGTCTTTCACCCTATACTGTGGCTAGAGTCAGGAAGCCAGGCAGGCACTGAGCAGACTTGGCAGCTCTAGCTACAGGTCTCAGCTGTGTATGCTGGAGATAGTATTAACTCTTAGCACACTATGTGCTAACTTTAACACAATCTAATGTTCTTCAGAGTTAGCTGGTTGTTAATTTAATTCCACTCTCAGGTGGGGGGAGTTTGAACACTCATAGAAGTTGGCCTCTAGGTACTTGGGGAAACTTTCAGTCAGACAAAGACCTACCTCCATTCTGAAAATACTTAGGCGTGTCTTTTCTCTGTCATACATAAGTAAATAAACAAGGCTACTCATGTTCTTGAAGTTAAGTATACATATGATCTACTGCAAGGGCATGGGTCCACTCATACTTTCCTCTCCTTTAAGTAGAGAAAAGTCTAATTCGCTGTAATTACAGTATGGTTATTTGTATTTCAGGGAAATTTTATGAAGGTTGTTTCCTTTAAATGTTTGGGCAGGGCAAATGTTATAAAAACAAAAGATTTTTATAATAGTGTACAAACTTACAAAATTAATTACACAAAGAAATACATGTTATATTTTGCAATGTTTGTAAATCAATGCTTATTTTGCTAAAAATTCAGGAAGGTAACACCATTAAATTAATTAAATTAATTACTCCCAAGCTAGTTACAACCTTTCAAATGTCTGAACATTTCCCAGGTAATGGTGAGAGAAAAATTTATTTGGGAATGGCAGTTAACTCAGACTGGTTTTGATCTCATCACTTGTATTATCCCAAGCATATTTGATCATTCTTATATCACATTTATACTTCGTTAAAAGGGATGGCAATTGAGTAAGAGATTAAGATCCATACTTATCTTGCACTATCTCAGAGATATCTTACATATTCCTTGCTTAAAGTCTGCAGCCCTTGGTAAACCCATGTCCTGGAGCTCCAATGAGGTTCCAGTGGCTTTTCTGCTCTCCTCCTCCTTTTGCCATCCCCAAACCTCAGAGAATCACTCAACATGGACCTGCTGTGGTGGTGGGGCAGTGTGGGCAGTAGTAAACCCATACCCGCTTCTTTTACATTAGGAGTTGTGGCAGTGCACCTATGGTGCTTGCCACTTTAAGGGCGGGGGCAGGCATCTGACAGGTGCCTGATTAATATGGCCATTTTCAAACAAAGGTCAGCTAGGTAGAGACAGCAATTAGCTGCTTGCAGCCAAGGGAGCAGTACCATCCAGCTTCCTTGTGATGTAGAAGATCCTGGAGGTAGGAGCAGGAGCTAGGGACATGGACTGGAGGCTCCTGGTCCTGGGCATGATGTAAAACTGCACCCTGCCAGGTTATGGAGGCCTGGTGGGACTCTCAGTGACATGGCAGCTCCACTTAAATGCCAGGACCGCTCACCTCCACAGTGAAAGGCAGGTAGGGGTGGCTTAATAACCCCAGCCCCCACAATACTGTGGGTATGGGGGCAGGCACAGCTACAGCCACCTGTAACTGCAAGGGTGAAAGACCTCAGAGGCCCCAGGGAGGGGATAGTTGTGTAGCCCCAGAGACAGGAAGTGGGAGTGAGGGCCCTGACAAGGGTTCAATAGGGCTGAGGTTCAGCAGGGCAGATTGATCGGTGCACAGTATTATGCAGCAGACAAGAGACCCTGTGAGAGAGGGTGGAGTGCAAGAGACCCCAGTGAGAAGGAGTGGTATGAGTGTGTTGCCCTGTGGGGTCAGACCAATTCTTAGGATCACAATATTGTGCTGTTAGACAGAACTGTGTAACACAATTGCACATATACAAACACACAAATCAATTAGGTGCATATACACACACACTACCAGCTCAGGCACATACACATTCAAAACAGGCTAGGCATATGCATACCTATTACCACTTCAAGCACATACACGATACACCCCAAAATTTAGACACAGATCACTAATTCATATATCATGCACACAATGCCATACACACACACACACACACACACTCACACTAGCAACTCAGATACACACATGTTCAAACTAACTAGTCTAGGTTCATGCATACCTATCACCAGTTTAAGCCCATACACACTACACAAATTTAGACAGAATCTGTTACCAGATACCAACACCAACACATCCAATACACATACATGGATTACTAATTTATATACCACACACACACACAATGATATCTATATATGCATATATATATATGTGTGTGTGTGTGTATTCACTAATTTACACACATACCACCCACCTACACATACACACAGGTGAGTTCCTCAGTTGGGTGTTGTGATGTGTATGTATGTATGTGCTTGGTGTACTTGGGATACCTGGGGAGAGGTTAAGGTAAGAAAGTAGAAGTATAAGGAGTGAAAGTTGCTAGAAATGAAAATCACTGGGACTGGGATTAGAACCGGTAGACTAGAGGGGCCTGGGCTGAAGAACTGAGGCTTGGGGGTAACTTTAGTTTAAGTGATCTTAATTGATTGATTAAAAGACAATGACTAAAGCCTGCAGAACTGGGAAGCATGCCGGTACAGAAACTGGGACTGGAGCCAAAGCTACAGGGGAGCTGAAATGTAGGTGGAGAGGGGAAAATGGGACTAAGAGAAAGTGTGGATGTTAAACAGGGGCTCTGGGTGTGGGGAGCCAGAGGATGGCTCCAGGGCAACGAGAGAAGTTGCAGGGAGTGACAGTAGGTGCTGGAAGCTGGAGAAAGGCTCCAGCTGCTGGAGAAAGGCTCCAGCTGCTGGAGAAAGGCTCCAGCTGCTGGAGAAAACTGCAAGACAGCTGAGAGGAGCTGGGAAGCTGTAGGAGGTGGGTAGAGGATTACAGAAGGTGCGGAGAAAGCCTGAAAACAGAGAGACAAACAGCAGGAAATCACAGGAAAAGCAGCAGGTAGCAGGGCATCAGGAAAGCAGAGAAAGGCAGCAGAAAGTCACAGGGAAAAGGCAGTAGAAACAGGGGAGGCTGAGAGGCAGCAGGGATAGCAGGAAAGCAAGGAGAGGCTGAGAGGTGGCAGAAAAGGGGAGATGGAATTGGGAGGAGATTGGGAAACTAGCAGAGAGGGTGGGGACTAGAGCTGAGAGAGAGAGATATTGAGGCTGGAATTTAAGATAAGGAAGGGACTGGGATTCAGTAAAATGACTGAACTCAGGGTTGCAAGTGACAGTGGTTTTACTGAACAGAGGAGATGGTGACACAACGTCAAATTGGTTCCCTTGCACCCACCCACACACAATGGCAGCAGGGGTTAGAGTGGCTTGGTGAAGCAGCTGAAGTCCACTGAAGTCCAGGAAGAAAGAGAGAGACAGAGAGAGACAGAGAGAGTCCAAATTGTAAGAGGAGGTGTGCTGCTAATATCTACCTATGCAGACTGGGAAGTGAGTCCTTGTCCAGTAGATGTTGTCCAGAGGGGAGTCACCAGCAGGGCCTCTGGGTGAATAGATGGTGTGGCATGGTACTGTTCCAGATGGAGAGGGTGTCTCCCTGGGTTTGTCTTTACTGCCTCTTTTTATAGGGGCAGACCTTGTATGGCCCTAGTCACAGGAGGAATGCCCAGGCAAGCGTCAGCCCCTGGTGTACTGAGCACGTGTGCTCCATGCAGGGATGTCTCGGGTGTCTGTAATGGTGGGGTACAATGGGAGAGTTGCTGGTTCTGCAGGGTCTTTTGTCTTCAAATGCTGGTTTCTTGTCTCTGTTCCTGGGTGAGGTCCATGGTTCCTGGATCAATCAATGTGAGGTGACGGCCCAGTTGTTACAGGCCATTCAGTAGAGGCCTGCTACCATTGTATTTCAATCATTCCCAATCATTCTTATTAATCTGGGAACCAATTTACATGGGAGGGGTATGTGACTCATACAGTTGCAACATGGGATGCCCAGGCAGAAGACAGAAGATGGAGGCTTGACATATAAAATGGAAACTTGACATGACTTTGGTTCACTTACAAACACAGGCCTAAATCATACAATATCCATATGAAACAATAAAAATCAATATGAAAATGATAATAATACAATATACAACAGCAAGAATCAATACAAACCTAATAATAATACAATATAAAACAGTGGATATCCAAAATCAAAAACTTGCTACCAAAATAAAAATGTTAAAGCTTATCCTAAGTCTGAGCTCACTTATATTTATCTGTAGGGAATAGAGAGGGAGAGAAAAAGTCAGAAATGGTTGGGGAAAGGGGAGGGACTGCATTTAAAAATAAAATTAAAAAAAACAACTAGGGGGTTTGCTACAAGTGTGTGAGTGAATGAGACCTACATAGGACTAAGTTGGCCTGGCTTTAGGCCAGGAGCATAGTGACATACTGGATGCCATCTGTGGGCCACAGTGTAGGGACAGTATGGAGCCATGGATAGCACCTCCTGGCAACAGGACATGTAATGGGCAGCTTCCTGCATTATACCACCAGTTATGGGAACAGCAAAGTCATGGCAGAAGAGACTGGGTGGAATGCCGCATAGACAGGTGGGTAAGCTGACTTGAGACTCAACTCTTAGCTTGTCCCCTGTCACAGGAGTATTTCTATAGATTTTTCTATGTTGTTTTGTATGACAAATCATTTATGAATTCTAATGGGTAAAGCCCAATCGCCAACTTCCAAATTTCAACTGAACATGGACTTGAAAGAGTCAGCTGCGTAGCTTTACCACCTTGTTTCCAGATGCATCAGTCTGAGGCTTCAGATCTGTGGCAGGCATCCTATGTGCAAGCCATGGTCCCAGAGACCTTGGGGTTAAGTTGCCCTCATGTCTCACTTGCTCCTAGCCAAAAGGTTGGGAAGCAAACTAGAGGAAAGCAAGCAATTATTCCCCCATTGCCATAAAATTGTGAAATCTAATTTTGAGCATTTGGGAAAACTCACAGGGGTCAGCCTGCCCAGAATGCAAGGTACAGGCCTCACTCTGGGAAAACCACTTTCTTGATGATGGTAGTAGCTCCCTTGCCAGGTAAGTATTTCTGAAGAACGGTGAATTACATCTGCCATATAGACTGGTAAGAAAGAGGTCCTAGAGCAATAATGAGTAAGACATACATTTTTTCATCAGGAAAAGAAATAATTGTGGACATGCTACTTTTGAGAGCAAATGAGGAGACATATCAACCAGTGCCTTGGAGAGATGACTACATAATCATCAATACTTACCTTTACAGAGATGATGAGAATGAGAAAATCTGTCAATAGAACCTATAAAACACACTACTTGGGACAAAAAGCACCTCAAAAAGCCACAAAGCTTATAGCAAAGGGAAAAAAACTCTTTTGTATTTACTAATAGTTTTTTGTCCTTTGATCATAGAATTACAAAACATATGTACAAAAAAAAAGCATACGATAAAATGCCCAGATGCACTACACCTTGCTCTTCCTCTCCATCTTAAGAAGCCACTGGGATTGCACTTTAGGAGTAAGATGGCACCTTGCCTTTTCCAATTGCCCTTACTTTTGTCCCACATATTCCCTGATAATTAAGCAAACATATTTACTTAAGGTATATTATTCTAGTATTTGAAATAGAAATTTGATTTAATTATTTTTTAGGGTCTCAGGCTTGTCCTCATTTCTGCTGGTGTATATTAAGAGTAACAACTAAAGTCAATGGAGCTAAAGTGGTGTAAGCAAAAATATATCAGTCTCTCAGGGTCCAAAGTGAGTCTAAACCACTGAGTATATAGACATTCATATACACTGAGATGTACAGACTACAGTTAGTTTGGAAATTAAATCAGCAGAAGGTACTGCAAAGGTTACATCCACCAGAAAATGAGGCATAGATGTGCCTACACTGCCTTCATAGGAATGAGAGCAGTGTAGTTTGAGATCCTAAGCTAGCTTTATATTGTCTAGCTCAGGCACTAGAAGCAGTCTAGCCACAGCAGCAAGGCTGAGCATAGGCTAATATACCCAGTCTCCCTGTGGGTTTTTACAGTTCCATGTTGTTGCAGCTAGACTGCTTCTGCTACTTAGCTAGCAGGTTTAAAAGTCCCCCTGAGGAACTGGATGACAGCAGGCAAATATCAGAATTGGATCAGAGTTGAAATGAGGAAATCTTTATTCCATCTTGTTTCTGTACTGTCAAATAGGAAATTCACATTGAAGAAAGGAAACATATACATTTTCTTTGGCTGCATGACAACTATGTTTTCATCAGCAGACAAGTATGTTTTTTTTAATTTAAATAAAATATTAAAGAAAGAAACTCCTTTATTGATTGGTACTAAAATTCTCAGAAAATTTTCTCTCTAAAAATGTGACAGAAGATACAAATATCACTTTTGGGAAAGTGGGGCATGAGCTGTTCAAATCAGGCTTATAATGGGTAGTTGGTTATCTCTCTCAAAGTGGCTACTATTATTTTATAACAAACTTCCTGGTTTAACTACCTAGTAATTAGGCTTTAAAGTTAATCTCCTAGTAATATCAATAAGGAGGACCATATTTTCCTTGATGTTATGGCATTGCTTCAGCTTATCTGGCTACAGTTAGATTCAAAACTAAATTACATAGATCCACAAATGTAGATAAATTTGACTAGGAGACTTCAACAGACCCACTCATGACATTAAAGTCCTGTTTTTAACAGTACAGAAAAAAAAATCAAATCCACAATAATAAAGCAGCACTGTATATTGCTTAACACAGTGAAGACAATATCCACAACTAGGAGTGCTACAAACATTTTCTTATTGAAACAGACAGTTTTGATTGTATTACAGATAACAGAACCTGCGAGAAGAACCCAGTCTCATGCTCCTGCTCATATAGAAATATAAAATGATTTGTATTTGTAAACCAGACTAAACTCTTAGCCTAGATAAGTGATGCAAACTTCCTTAAAAGCCTCAAAAGCTTAAAAGCCTCACATCCTCAGAAAGGCTGTTCTATCATCTGCAATTCTTAAGTGTTTTTTGGATTCCGGTAGATCATCTCCCATATAATACAAATTTTTCCCATTGTTACCTTACGTCTAATGCTCTTGTAAGACCGCCCCAATTCTCATTCATTTTTTATTTATATATTTTTCAATTTATGTAATATACCTTTCTTCATAAGTCGCAGTATCTATGTATAATGTGATCCCTTCTCCCCCCCCCACATGAATGCAAATCACCTTTTTTCAGAATGCATCAAGCAAACAGCACACTGTAAATTACTCCTATCAGACAAATACCTGCAGGAAAAAAGAGGATGACTGAAATCCTTCCAGTGAAAACATGGCTTCCCTGGGAATGCTATCAAGAGTGAAGCAATTATTTTTGAACAAGATGCTAAAGGGCTTGATGCTGGTCAATGGCCCTGACAGGCATTCTCTCTAATTGCTATATCAGAACTATAGATGATTGTTTGACCTGCATTCTCGGTCTTTTTTATCCAGTGCTTCTAAAAGAAAAACAGAAAAATGCCAACTTGCTTTTGTAGCAGCTAATCATCCTGCTTCCAGTGCGCACACATCTTTAGGATCAGACAAGCCCATTAATATAAGCATTTCCAAATATATTCCTTTCAGACTTAATATCTTCCCCAACTTAAATTATTTACTACTATTGGTATCCTAAGATGACTGCCAGTACAAAAGGTGAAGGATAGCTCTGCCAAGCTGAAGGCAATACTGGTATTAGTTGATACGATGCGTGATCGATGATGCACATTTTTCAAAATGAATATAGCCATGTATTTGCAAGACAATTGCTTTGTTATGTAGTTTGGGTTCCAGTCTTCATCCAGAGACCCTGGGATGTCTGCACACCACTATTAAAGAATTCTAATCCTGTTAGTATATTACCATAGCATGCTGGAGCCTAAACCATGGACTACATAACTATTGTTCTAGGAATTGTATGAACAAAGAAAGGAGTTCTTGCCCAAAGAGCTTAAAACCTAAATGGAAGACAAGAGGCAAAGATTGATACAGGCAGATATGTGAAACCAGGGTTTCAATTGAAACCAATTAAACCAGGATTTAACTGAAGTGTTGGATTGTGTGATAGGCAGTAATATAAGCACCTATCAACTTGAAGCTTTCTGCAGACATGATGACAAAGGAGAGTTTTTAAAAAAGGATTTAAAAGACAAAAATGACCTGGTTTTGTGGCTGTTTACAAAACTAATTGCTTCAGTCTTCACATTGTTTACAGGGAACTTCTCTGAGCATGATGGGAAGAATGAGAGAACGTTGAAAATTTCATAAGTGGGTGATTGAGGATGGCACTGTGGATTAATCAGCCACAAGATCTTGCAGCTCAGTAGCAAATGAGGGATGATAGTGCAGGGAAGGACTAGAACATGAGGAGCCTTGAAGATGAAGGCAAGCGGTTAATGTTTGAAGAGATAAAGAATTGGGAGGTGGTGGAGAGATACAGAGAAAGGAATGCTAAGGTTAAAGTGAAGAGATGGGTGTGTGAGGAGGCTGGGTACTTGCTGGGGCTGGAGGTAGGGGAGGTGCCTACCCCTCTAGTGGGGGAAGGAGATCTGGTGTTCTTCAGGGACAGCAAAAAGCTGCATGAGCAGCAGGGCTGGGGGGTGAGGGGGCAGGCTGTGGCTTGGGAATGAGGAGCACCAAGGGGGTAAGGGGTTGTGGATCAGAAGTGCAGGGCACAGGCAGGGCCAGATGGTTTCAGGTCAGGAGTGAGGGGTATCAGCAGGGATGGCTGGTGAGGGGGGCTGCAGGTTGGGAGTGAGAAGCACCAGCAGGGCCTGGTGGGTATAGCTGGTCAATAAAATTTGGCACTGCCTCTCACTTTCCTGTGTGTTGTAGGAGGGAAATCAGTCAGGCAGGGCGGAGCTCAGCCAAGCAGGGCAGGTAGGGAAGTGGGGGCAGAAGCAGGGAAGCTTTTTGGGGGATGGGGGATGGGAGTTCCTCCATGTGTGCAGGGACTCTGGCTCCAGCTGTGTGCCCTGGGGGTGGGCAGGAGAGTTGGCATAGGCACAAGTAACTGTGGAGTCCCCTTCCCCCACTGGCTCACCTCCCTTTGAGGGACTTGGGCAAAGCAGTGTCTCAGGTGTCCTGAGTCTTTCCGTGCAGGTGGTGATGAGGCATAGCTGCCAGTGGTATCCCAGGGTGCCACTTCTGGGAAGAAGCTGGAACTGCAATGCCTGTCCTGTCCTCCTTCTTGGGGCTGCTTGCCCTGAGTTGGTGTGGTAGTCATTAGCCTGGGTTCCTGGAGCTGTTAGACGAGGCTGGGGGTGGAGAGCATGCTGGAACCTGTACCTGGTACCCCAAAAGGTCCTCCCCGCTGATAATCATTGCCAGGTCCTAGTGGAGGCTCTGTCAGGATGCCCATACGATAATCTACCATGCGGCTGCATTCAGGGTCCTGGGGAGCAAAGATGTAGTCCCACTGCCTCATAAAGGGGATGGTCCTGCAGGCAGCCCTGGACCAGCCATTTTGCCCAGACCTACTGTGCCTGCAGGGCCTTGGCCTTTATGCAGAACTTCTGTATTGACAGCTGGTTCCTGCACTCCCATGAGACCTACCAGGGCCTCATATATGTGGGCATTGCAGTGTCCACCCCAGACAAACTGGCTCTGCACCTTGGCATTGATCCACAATGCAATCAAGTCATCAGTTTTTCCCTGTGACCAGTTAGAGCACTGGGGGCATCCATACACATGCTCTGGAGTGGTGGGGTGCTTTAATTAGAGAAGCTCTGAATGATGCTCTAATTAAAGCACCCACAGTCTCACATGTATTCAGGATCCTACACTTCAAAATAGTGGCAAGGCTACTTTAAAACTCATTTGATGAACTTTAGTTAAAATGCCCCTGCCACCATTTTTAAATTTGAGGATGCTGAATACATGTGATGCAGAGGCTGCTGGAGTGCACTAATTAGCACATTCCAGTAGATTTGATTAATTGAGCCTGCTTCAATGCATGCTAATTAGCACGTGTTGGAGTACAACTCTACCACATGTATAGGATCCTTGGGATCCTATACAACCAATAGTAGTAGTAGTAGTAATAGTAGGATCTTTGGGTTCCTATACATGTGGTATTATTGAGGACACCATCATGGGTCCTTCAATGGCTTGCTGGGGCTCTCTTTGTGCCTGCTGGACAAGGACACAGTGTGTGGGAGATAGCCAGTGGTAGAGTTGGCCCCAGGGGACCAGAACCAGGTTCTGTGGGCCTGCTACAGCCAACACAAGGCCACTGCTGTGAGATGCAATGCCCAAGGGCAAACAGCAGTTAGCACAGTCCCCAGGGTCAAGGCAGGGGTTTAAAAGTCAGATTGGGGTAGGCAAAGAGCTGTCCCAGCCACAGGGCTGGAGAAACTCTAAGCCCCATGGCTCTGGGCCAGGCAGTAGCCTGGCCTCCCTGGTGATGTAGCCGACCAGGAGCAAATTTTTTCTCTGTCAGCTTCTACATGTGCACTACTGTGCAGCACCCCCTGTGCAGTTAGTTTATTACCTGCATTTATAGATAGTAAACTAACTGTGAAGTAGACTAATTTATTAAGCAGTAACTGCCTGCACGTGTAGACAGTGATGGTTTTCTGTGCAGTAAATTAGTCTACTACTCAGTAAAGCATCTTGTGTAGATGCACCCTCTGAGAGCATGAATGGGGCCTAATTAGCGCGTAAGTCTTAAACTGTCTCTCTGAACAGGAAGAACATCACCTTTCCCTCAGTGAGTTATTTTATCTTCCATTTTGCATAGTGCAACAGATGCACAGCATAACACGATCAGGGTTAGCTTTAGCTTGCCAACTACACACACTCAAAAGCTTGCCCACATCAATGACATCTTGAAGCAATAAACACAGGTTGGTCTCTGCTGGGATTCAGGGGCATGAGGATCAAAAACATTCTAAAGGTTCCAGAAAAGCACACAGAAGAAAGTTGTGTGTAAACAAATTTTAAAAGCATCACACATAATCTCAGTAGATAACTAACAGGACTTGTCACTGGCCAAATCCCTTCACCAGTTTCCCTTTTCCACTGACTTTTTATTCTAGTCCCATTTAACTGTAAAAAGAAACAATACAGATCAAAGTTAACACCAATTCTAGCAACAGATACAACTCACAAGATAAACATACTGCAGTCCACTGAATGCAGGCACAGCACAGATGTTTGGAAATGCTTGACTGATGAGAAATAGATTTTTTGGAACTACTCCATCCTGAAAGAGTACAGATTGGCCAGGCACTTAAAGTTATAGCTCAGAAAAGCCATATATTTTCATATTGTGACATTTCACAGAAGTAAAATATTTTCCATGAATTGTTGAGTTTGCATTCTCTTGACCAGCTCCCAGAAGAAAACTTCTGTGAGGACTGGCCATTAGTTACTTACTTTTCCTTTCTTTAGAAGATTTTAAAATGTCATAAAATCCTATCATTAATTTTCTAGGTAGGTATAGATCAGCAGTCTCCAACCTTTTTAAGTAGGAGATCACTTTTGGCATTAAAAGGAATCCAAGATCTACCATGCACCTCTGCCACTCCCCACCCCCACCCAGCAAGTAA
>JAGPOW010003642.1:45254566-45275130 GCA_030014935.1 Caiman crocodilus
ACCTATTAAATGGGTACTTTGCATCAGTCTTTTATCAGTCCCATGGGATGCCCATGCCCACTATGGGACAGGAAGGTTCAGGAGAGGGAGATCCCCTGCCCTCCATCAATACTGACCTCATGAATGAACACCTTGAGAGGCTGGATACTTTCAAGTCAGCTGGCCCTGACAATATACACCCCAGAGTACTAAAGAAGCTGGCAAGCATCATAGCCCAGCCCCTGGCACAGATCTTCGAGAACTCCTGGCACTCTGGTGTAGTGCCCAAAGACTGGAAGAAGGCCAGTGTGATACCTATCTTCAAGAAAGGGAAGAAAGTGGATCCAGCAAACTACAGGCCCATCAGCCTGATCTCTATCCTGGAGAAGGTCTTAGAAAAGTTTATTAAACAGGCCATCCTTAATGGACTGGCCAACGCCAACATCCTGAGGGATAGCCAGCATGGGTTTGTTGCGAGTAGGTCTTACTTGATCAATCTCATTTCCGTTTATGGCCAGGTGACCTATCACCCGGACAAGGGAGAACAGATTGATGTCATATGTCTTGATTTCAAAAAAGCCTTCGCTCTGATATCCCTTGATCACCTCTTGGTGAAACTGGCCAACTGTGGCCTTGGGTCCACCACGATTGACTTCTGTCAGTTACCACCCTCTGGGTCCACCATGATCCACTGGCTGGGAAATTGGCTCCGTGGTCAGACCCAGAGGGTGGTAATTGACAGAAGTCAATCATTATGGTGCCCTGTGACCAGTGGGGTCCCCCAAGGCTCTGTCCTTGGACCCATACTGTTCAACATCTTAATGATGTGGACATTCGAGTCAGAAGTGGACTGACCAAGTTTGCCAATGACATCAAACTCTGGGGCAAAGCATTCACACCTGAAGACAGGCAGGTGATCCAGGCTGATCTGGACAGGTCCAGCAAATGGGCAGATGAGAACCTGATGGTGTTTAACACTGAAAAATGCAAGGTTCTCCACCTTGGAAGGAAAAACCTGCAGCATCCTTATAGGCTCAGCAGTGCTACGCTGGCTAGCACTATGGAAGAAAGAGACTTGGAAGTCATCATTGACCACAAGATGAACATGAGTCTTCAATGTGATGCTGCATCTAGTAAAGCAGCCAAAACACTGGCTTGCATCCATAGATGCTTCTCAAGCAAATCCCAGGATGTCATTCTCCCTTTGTACTTGGTCTCGGTGAGGCCAGTACTGCATCCAGTTTTGGGCCCCACAATTCAAAAAGGATGTGGAGAAGCTTGAGAGTCCAGAGAAGAGCCATGCACATGATCAGAGGTCAGGAAAACAGACCCTATGATAACAGGCTGAGATCTATGGAAAAGCTTAGGCTCAGGGGTGATCTGATGGCCACCTATAAGTTTATCAGAGGTGACCACCAGTATCTGTGGGAACGTTTGTTCACCAGAGCGCCCCAAAGGATGACGAGGTCAAATGGTTATAAACTACTGCAAGACCGTTTCAGGCTGGACATAAGGAAAAATTTCTTTACTGTCCCAGCCCCCAAGGTGTGGAACAGCCTGCTATCAGAGGTGGTTCAAGCACCTACACTGAACACCTTCAAGAGAAATTTGGATGCTTATCTTGCTGGGATCCTATGACCCAGGCAGGGGGCTGGACTTTATCTTCTGAGGTCCCTTCCAGCCCTAATGTCTATGAAACCTATGAAATAAAGGATTAATGGGTTGCCATGTACCTACATAAGGGCAGATTTTGGTATGCCAGTTTGGCTTTGTGTGTCCACATTTTCACATTGGTCTCCTTGGATTAATTCCAGCAGTCCTTTATTAATCTGTATGTTTCAGGTGGAGTTTCTGAAACTTTCTAGGATTGGTCTTCAATTTTGGGATAAATGGCCAATTGTGTAAAAGTGGCAAGGTTGAAAAGAAAAATAAACATTTGGTAAAAATAGACCATTTGATTAGAAATCCCTGGCACATAACTGAGTTTAAATGATATGTTAACATCAAACACTGTAAAACCACATCCTTCAATAACTTTACAACAGAGGTTGACACTGCTGATTTAGGGTACAGGGGTGTGAAATAGAAAGGAATTTAATGTTAGGCCAAGGAAAAAAGGCAAGAGAATTGCTGTCCTTCTCTACTTAACACTGAAATTGCTATTTCTCTATTCCCCCTGCCCCCGCCTCTTCCCTTGGCTGGCCAGAAAGAGCATGTGTTTGTGTGAAATTGTTCTTGTTTCAGTTTTCTTTGAATGTCTCTTTCTTTCTCTGTCCATTTGCCGGTAATAATAGCTACGGTGACCTCAACCCTCATCATCTTTCAGTGCCTTATGAGGATTCTTTAGCTTTGTCATGTAATGGTGCTTTGCAATGCCAGCTCTTCACACTGAGTTAGCTCCTTCACTATTACTGCATTTCTTAATCTATTTGTCCCAACAGCCTCTCTCTTTTCAGTGCTGTAGCTGACAGAATCCCCAGAGCAAGCTTGGAGCAGTTACTTTTTCCTCTTCACCCCAGTAATGGTTCCTTTCTGACAAGGCTTCCTTTCTCTCTCTCCTCTCCAATCCCTTAAGTAATATTCTGTCCTTGTCTTAATATAGTTTTAGAATTATGTTTTTATAGCTCATTCACAGCTACTCAACCAGACAGTCTTGAAGTGAGAATATGTTCACATCATACCTGCCTTCTAGTGCACCTCTGCCTCAATCCTGCTACTACCCAGGAAGACTGTACATTTTTGAGTAATGGGGCCAAATTCAGTGTAGAAGATGTGCCTGCTCCAGAAAAATGACAAAGGATAATATTGCAATCTTGTTTCTCCCCAGCATTCTTTAAGTCCTGATACATGGTTATTTAACAACTCTGCTCCTATATTCTGCTTACTAGATGGAATGGTAGGTTCAAACTAACTGCTTGCACTGTAGCTCTTATCTGGCTGCTTTGAGAGTGGAAAAAATCTATGGTGGAATTCTATACTCCTTTGTATACCTTCATGGCACTTATCCAGAGGGCTAAGTGAAGTTTTTATCCATAATTTTAGTTTCTATTACTCCTGCAGTGTAGATGTATTAACATACACATGTATATTGTGCATATGCATTAGACCATGATTGGCTGGGCAGGTATGTGGCTATACATGTGTACCAGAATATAATTCCTGGAACAATTCAGGATGGCCTTCCCCTGTTTTATACCCCCAAAATGAGTTTCACAGAAACCTGGAGATCTGGCTTCTAGGTCCCACTCACCCAGAAGAGCTTTGAAATTGTCTCTCAGATTGCCTAGCACAATGCTTGAGCAACCATGCCACACGTTAGGCATTATTCAGCCCTTTCTCCAGCACTCCTTTTAAAACTGAGCCACTCATCTTACATTTAATAGTTAATTGAAAAAAAACAAAACACTGGGGAACTTTCAGTGCCATTGGGAGCAAGGGGCCAGGCTTAAAGCCAGGGCCTGTTAATTTCCAGAGCAGCATCCATCTCACTGAGGTGCCCACCCAACCCCCCAACTTGTTCTTGATGGCCTCCCACTACATATCTCCCTCTCTTGGTTTCCCGGGGGGCAGCTTTAAAATATGGGCTAGAGAAGGGACTGGCTAACTTGAGGTGGTTAGACCACTGTCCAGGAAGTCAAAGAAGTACAGATTCAACCTCTCTTTAGGAAAGAAAGGCCTAGAACCCAGGTCTCCTGTTTCCTGGGTGAGTGCTCCAGCAAATCAGCGGGAGGCCTTCCTTCTCATCTTGCTAGTTATGGCTTTTTTGTCCAGCTACAATTCTGTGACATGCATGTGTATTGAGTCTGCATAAACAACCATGTATACAGCCATGTATGCATTTGTAACCATGCCTACTGTGTGCGCTTCATATACGTTACTCCATGCTGCCCAGATAACAAAAGGGTAATAAATTACAGGCTCGACAAGTACCAAAAAAGGCCACATATGCAGCTGAAAACTTTCCATTCAGGCACACAATATTTAATAGATATCTACCCCTTGTGTAGCATTATCAGAGAGGGGCCAGGCAATTCAGAAAGTGAAGGACAAGCCAAAAGAAACAAACAATGGCAGTTATCCTGTGTCAAGAGTATGGCTATGTTTGGTAAGGGCCATAGGGTGACACGATATTCTATTTAGAAACAATCACACCACCTCCTGACTCCATTCGTTGTGTTGCCATAGGATGCTATAGAACTGTGCCCCTAAGGCACATATCTGGAAATCTGCTTTTATAATCAAACCCAGCTTCATGAAATTCATTGGAAATTTTACTACTGACTCCAGAGAAAGCAGAATTAATCCCATAAAGATTTTTCTTGTCTCCAGACTGAATCATCAAGGTTCTTCCAGTATATATTTTGTTTGTTTTCATTCAGAAATGGATGCTGGGCCCACAGCCATGGATATCTTAAGTATCTTACATTTTATTTCAATACAAGTAGCTTGAATCATTTCCAGTGGGAGACTCAATATCACTGATCATTATTTGCACAACGGCTCCCTTGCTTTGATGATATCTAATTAATAAAACACACCCCTGAATTATTTATAACTGTGTCAATAGTGCAATAGCTAGCATGAACTAGAACATATGGATTCTAAATATTTCCTTCATAGTTTTTTTATATAACCTGGCATTATAATGTATTTGTTCTTCCTTTAAATCATTTTAGTTTCCAGTCAATCCAGTAAATAAACTGACCATATTCTTTCCCTTCAAATTTACACTGATTTCAGCTATGAGCTGGGTTATTAGACACACAGCTGTTTTAAATTATTTAAAACACATAGTTGGCAGAAAATCTACTTGATATAAAATGTATTGCTGTAACTAAGCGGCTGAGAAAATGATTGTGAATATATGGAAACTCCACTTGAATGGATACCTGCAGCACTCTAGTGGCCATTCTTCATAAATGCAGCACCACATGTAAAGGGCAATATTAGACGGTAAAGATATATTAAGGAGGGAAAAATCAAATAGCAATGGCAATGGATGAAGGTTCTGAAAATGAGCAATATCATACTGTGTGCACGCTGATTACATTTATTCAAGCAAACACATTTTAATTTAAAAGCATTATTGCTCTACATTACAAATATAAGGAAAGTGGTTTGGAGTCAAATGTATTATATTTTGCTTTTTTTAAAATCTCTTAAAATACTAATTCACCAGTTCAGAACAACTTAATTACTGGGAACTTTACATAATTCTTATTTCCTTTAACCCAATGGCCATATGAAGCGAATTATAGGCAATATAAATAGGAAAGAACTAATAGATAATCTAATCCATTCCCAAAGCAAGAAAGAGTTGTCATGTCCCATATTATATTTTATAGTATTTTCTGATATCTACTTTTAAGTGCCTGAAGTGATGAAGTTTACATCATTGCCCTTGGAAAAATAATTTGACAAATAGAGTCCTCCCTGAGGAAAGAACTTTTTCCATTTCTTTTATTTACATATTTAGCCAATTTTGTAAAATGTAACTCCACTAGCTGACAAGACAATTTTTTTCAAAATTTAAAAGCAATAAAGTACATTTATATTAGAAAAAAAATGACTGTAAAATGTCATTACGTTTCAAGATTAAATTCTCTTTCTCTCTCTTCCTAGTTCACCTTTCACAAGAGGCACAAAACACAATAATTGCTAATTGTTTATTCACTAATCTTCCATACGTCCCATGTTCTTTTCTAGTTAGTTTAGAAAGGGGAAGGAAAATCATATTTAGCCATTTTATTCTTATGTAGGAAAGACAACACAAAAAGTGTATTATACATTTTATGCTAGAAGAGGCACTCAGAGACCACAGCAGTGGGCATGGTATGAGAATCCAGCCAGAAATGAATCATACAACACAAATCATATTGACCTCCAAAGATAGGAGGTGCCAAAATTATAGACCTTCTACCTAGAATTATTTTCAGTACACCAGAGTTACACTTGATATCCTGTCAGATTATTGTTAACTCTATGGTTTATGATCGGGTATAGAAACAGCAGGTAACTAAACCCTAATATCACTTCAGTGCCTTAGAGGTGACCTACAACTCCACAGAATTTCAGTGTGGGTTGCAGGACATCACTATGACATACTGTCCCTCACAAGAAGAAGAGAGTTCCTTAACAAAATGCTCAGTTTGAATAAAAGCAATGGTGAGGCTTTAAGAAGTCATACAACATTATGTAAGTTTGTCTCTGGAAAGAGTGGGTATAGTCTTCTTGCTACAGGAAAATTGAAAAAAATAATTTTGCTGCTGATGCTCTGTGTAACAGGAAGTCAAATCCCTGTTACTGGGAATGGGTGGAAATGCCCAGAAAGCTGGCATAGCCCCATTAAAACTGAAACCTTTTGGGCCAGTAGGCCCCAAAGGCCAGAAAGGGAGCTTAAGGGGAGGCAGAGGATCCAAGTAATATGCTCACCACTGGCACAGAGACTGCAGAGGCATTGAGTGATTCCTTCACCAGGTGGAGTGGAACAGGTCGCAGGACTAGAAAAGGGGAAAGGCTAGCAAGTATTAAGGCCTACCCTAAAGGGGAGCTAGAGATGGAGGGAGGAGCTTGCAGTCAAGCCTAGACAAATTGCCCTTGCTGGGTGGAGAGAAGGTGAAGTGAGTAGATGAAGTGAGTAGACCCAAAGTAGGAAATAAGCTTCAGTTGGTAATTTTTGGTTCAAGCAGCAAGCCCAAAGGGGCAAAACTTTATGTTATAGGATGTATTTGTTCACCCCAACAGAAGGATGAATGTAAGCTAAAATTTCAGTTCAACAGACACCTGTTGGATAAGGAGCAGGTATAAGGGTAATTAGGCTGGATAAGAGGGAACTCAAGATCCTGTAAGAAATGTCCTCATTGAAGGACTATGCTAGGAGATGCAGGCATAAAAGCCCCAAGGCTGGAACCTGAGCTGGATATCTGGAGCATAAAAGCCTTTTGCTATGGTTCCCCTCCTTGACCTGGGGCAGGTTAGGGTGTCATGGTTTTGGTTGAGGACAGCGTTTTGTAGAGTTTAGATTATGGTTGTATGGAATGGCTTGGATAGGGATGATCCTGCCTCAAGCAAGATGTTAGACTAGATGACTTCTAGAGGTTACTTCCAACCCTAATTCTTTATGATGCTATGATAAAGGATAGGTTGTGGGTTTGCCAAGCCTGGCCTCTGGATTCTAAACCCTGGAGGGGCAGAAGGAAAGAGGGAGTTTATAGACTGGGAGAAGGGACTGAGGGCACAAACCCCCCTCCCCCCCCCGCTGTCCCCCAGACCAGAAAGAGAGAGGGGCCACACTGTTGAATTACACTGTATAAGTCATAAGCAGTATAGTCTGGGGGCCAGTGAGTACCAGAGTCCCCCAGTGTTCAGTGGCGTATGGTCAATAAGTTCCTTTCCCCCTCCCTTAGTATCAAGGTCTGAATTACACATCCACTTTTGGTGGGGTCTGCAAAAAAAAAATGGCCAGGGTTGGGGCTGTGCACACAGGTCCCTGCCAGCACTGTGGGGCTGGGGCCAGCAACAATGGCAGCTACAAGAAGCCACTGATGTATCCTGGGCTGCTTATAAAGGTTCAGGGTGGGCCAGGGGTTGACTGTCCCACAGGGGGGATTCTCATCTCTTATGAGGAGGGGGGATCATCCCTCCTGAGCTCCCCCTAAATTTGAACCCTGCTTAGTATAGAAGGAATCCTTCCAAGTTCTTTAATATAATTCATGGCAGTGATCAGAAGTGGAAAGGTTTTATAAGAAGACTCAGGACAATGGGACTGGCAGAAGTAAGTCAGATGACCACCTCCACTTGAGGCCTGTCACAATCTCTGATCATCTGGTAGGAACGAAGAGTCAAGTAGGGTAGAGGCTGCCCCCTACTTTAACAATCTAGTTGGATGTATACACAGAGATCAATGCTTTCCTTTCTCTACCAACCTTACACTAGTCCTTCTTGCATTTAACCTGACCAGGAATTTTTCATCTATTTCTTCCAGACATTTTAATAGCTGGAGGATGCTTTTTGATCATAAAGAAAAAAAGAAATATATACAGTACCTAGATGTTATCAGCTTATTAGTTTAACCAAATGCATCTCACAGTTTTCTGTGGTTGCCTCCCATGTATGCTGAGTTGGAAACAGGATAGTTCTAATATCTGTAGGCCTCTGGTTAAGGACTATTGGAGATGAGGAGTAGCTACCTATCATGTCTCTCTGGAATGTGTTCAAAATATATATGAGTTTGAATGCAACCCCACTGACCTCTGCCGTGTCCTATTAGTTACACCAGCAGAGATACAGGTCACAGAGGTATGGGTCACATAGTTATGGATGTGTGTGTAAAAGTCAAATGGTAGAGCTATTTAAGAACCAACACAGATGTTTGGCATTAACCTAATGCTACAAGAAAAACTTGCACGAAAACATCCAGTGTTGACATAATTATGTTGAGCCTAAAAAGGAAGAGAGTATCTTGGAAACTTACAGAGAATGGGTACTGCAGGACGCAGTTGTCTGTTACCATGTTCATAGTTTTTACCAAGAATGATAACTAATGTGTTACTGTTCAGTGATCCACACATTTTTATACTACTGTAATTAAGGGCAACAGCAATGAAGCAATGAATCTGCATTAGGAGATTTAAAAATGTATCTTTTGGCTGTTTAGAACAGCATGGTATTAAAGCAAACAACTGCTTAATATTTAAACTAACAAATAAGGCCTTTTTTTTCCCTGCAATTTCATTGCAGCTTTATCAGGACTGCAGGACATAGAAGTATCTGTAGTAGCAGAGAGCTAATAGTAGCCTCAGATTCTGAGGAAAATACAAAGGTTAAACTTGTGTAAGAGTCCCATAAGGCATAGACAGGAATCACAGAATAGAGGAGCAGGAAGAAAAATTAATCACCTCTGGGTGATCCAGTTTAATAAGAGGACACAATTAATGGGACAAGCAAAACATTTCCTAAAATTCCTTCTTGTAGCATATGAAACTATTTTATTATATTGGCTCTGGAAGGGTGGGGAGGATGGAGACCTAGAACACATGAAAACTAAGCAAATTTTAATTAGTAGACTCTAATGGGTTTAAACCCGCTGAGTTCAATGTATTCTGGTCTAGGAGCAACATAAATATTGTTTATTATTTACTGTATCTGCTTTTAGGACTTGCTACTATTGTAAGCCACTCTGAGCCTTTGGAGACAGGGCAGCATAGAAATCAAATTATATTTACAGCAGTGTGAAGAGGCTAGCCAGGGAGGACAAGTGAATGAAATGTAAATGTCTGTTAAAAAGACGTATGTCTTTCTGGAAAATGAAAGAAAAATAGGTTGCATTATCTACTTGCACATCCAGTGAAACCCCCAGAGTAGGTGATCATCAGATAGTATGCACTCATATCCGCATACCACATGTGTGGAAGCCATGTCCATTTTATTATTTACTCACCCCTCAAATGACAGAGTTAGAATATTTGATAGATTCTGTACTCTTAACACAACCTATGATTTTTCACCAATGTCATATTAACATCTGCCTGTTACAACACTGAACTTCATATGCTAAACACGTTCAACTATGCAACATTCAGTGCTCTCTTCAATTCTGAATATTAAGCAATACAACTATTCCATGCATGCATGTGATTAATTATGCCACTTACTAATCATTTTGCACCTAGTCTGGTAGGTGCTGCAGCTTCTCCCTCTCCTCTGGTGTCCCCACCTCAGCCCACAGTTTGGTGTCAACTTTGACAATTTACTTTCCACCCCCTCGTCCAAGTCAGAGACAAAGATGTTGAACAGCGCAGGCCCGAGGACTGAGCCCTGGGGGACCCCGCTACTAACATCTCTCCAGGTCGAGTACGACCCATCCACCATCTTAATCTTGAGCTCACCACCTCCCCAGGCCAAGCTCAGCACCCAAGGTTCTGAGCCACACAGCAAGTTCATCTCCTGCCCCTTTTCAAAAAGCTCTGGGCATCCACTAAGACTTGACCTCAAAGTGTCTTTACCCTTAACTCTACAACAGCAAAGTTTCCTTACACCCACCAGGGACCCACTTTCCACTGCAAGTTCTGGGTCCACCTGAAATCATAACCTTCCTACCACAAGCTCAGCCCAAACCACTCACCCAGACATGCAGAGGAAGAAGGAAGGCACAAGTGAAATTTACACTCTTAAGCCCTAGCTTACAAGGTCAATGCTTCAACCCCTGAGCTATGAAGCCATGCTGGAAGCTAAACAGTAGGCCTTGCTAGGACTTGAACCCAGGCTCTCCCATTTACTAGACAAGTGCTTTAAATAACTAAGCCTCAGAGCCTCTGAAAAAGTGAGGTTTTTTTTTTTTTTCAGAGAAAAACCAGGATCCCTGGTGATAACTTTGGGGCTGGTTCTTATCCTGACTTTAACTGAATGTGTGGCCAGGCTAGAGCTTCTAGTTGTGGGGCTAAGAGGATCCCCAAATGATCTAATTGTATGCCTGAAAGATACATACATTTATTTTAATCTTCCATATATAGAATCTACTTATTGGAGGGTTTTTTTAAATTCATCCTCCCACCTTTGCAGGGGGACAAGTGGTGGCAAGGGTTCAGGAGGTAAAGGGGCAAGTAGGAGAGGGGCAAGTAACAGGGAAGGCAGTATTAGGATAGTAGGTGGGGAAGTTAGGTAGCTTGACCCCTGCCACATCATCACCCCACTATTTGCCCCCCTTGTGCCTGCTTCTTCCCCAGTGTCTGGATGCCCTATGCCCATCCTTGTCCATACTTCATCCTCCCATACATGGTCCTTGGTCCCTACTGTCTATCCCACTGGCAGCCTCTGCCTCTACCCCCTGCCTTCCCCTCCCCTGTTGTTGTCACTTATCCTCTAGCTGCACCTCTGGCTCCAATCCAAATCCAGCCTAGCCAAACAAATGCAATTGCAGCAATGACATGGTTGCTGCGTGGCTGAGCTGGGGTCAGAGCAATCCTGTGTATCATGCCCCAGGTAGGAGGAGGGCTGGAATTGGAGGTTAATCAGTAATAGCAGCAGTGAGGGGAGGTGTGTGGTGTCCAGAACTAGAGGGGTTACGATCATGAGTAATAAATATATACTCTTGGAGACATCCAGGCAACTGTCTAGCAGTTAAGATTAGCTAGTGCAAAGCTTGCAAGTTTGCAACCCACAAGTGGAATTTGTCTGTCACAATTTAACCAAAGTGTTGAATATAACTGTTTTCACTGATCATGGGATTGACTGGGCCCCAAAATAGGCAAACTACAAGATTAGCTGATCTAGCAGATTTTTTAAAGGTCAGCCATAACAAGATCTGACCACCTAATATAATTAGCACATTCCAAGGAATCCAAGCAGTAAGAAACCAAGGGGTTGAGCTTGAGCAGAGTAATGCTAATTTCAAACCTCAAAGTAATGAGGTATAATTTGCTTATTGGATGAACCCGAGTTCAGGTGGTAACCTTTCATGATAATTTCTAACACCTTTTAATCCCATAGGGTAACAGCTATAGGGCAAGATTGTGACTGGCTTTAAAACCAGTGGATTAGCATAAAATAAGGCATAAAGGAACACACATGTCAAGTAACCAATTTGAAGGATGGGACAGAAGGATCATCACTGTACTAAGCCTGGACCCTGGACTCCCAGTGGGAGTGAGGACCAGATCCTGACCAAGGGAACTTCCCAGTGACCCCTCAGACAGCATTGACTGGGGACACCTGACTTCGCTGAACAACTTGGAGTGCACCTGGCATAGAGGGACTGCAGATAAGTTGCTAACCCCATGTGGGAACTCTGTCATTTTGTCTATTTGTCATTATTATTTACTAATACCTCTTTATTATTGTACTATTTGTTTGTCGTGTTAACCTTTCTGTTAACTGTTGTTTGCTAAGCTATAAGTAAATTTGCCTTTAGTTCACTCCCGACTTGCCTCCTCAATCCCAAACCCAGCAGCCTAATGGCTGATACACTCACAGTGCCTAATGAGCCTGTGACAGAGGTGTGGTAGTGGTGGGGCAAATATAGTGGCTGGTGACAGACAAGGGGACAGGTCCAACATCAATATAGGGTGAGACTAAAATCAGAGCTACAGCAGCTACCTGCCCCCACCCCCACTTGTACTCATGTCTAAGATAAGGGGCTTTTCCCCCCATGTTAAATGGGGGCAAAACCATGTCTTGGATTTGAGTAAATACAGTAAATTTGGGTCATCAACTCTTCCTCACTCAATCCAAGTAAGGCCTACTAATGTCAAGCTTTTTATTTATTTGTATTACATCCAAGCTACAAATGTAATTAATTTCCTGCTTATATTGGCAAAGCACTGGTGTGTCCTTGGCTGCTCTATTTTTATTTTTTGCTTTTGGAGAGGGAAAGGGAGAGGATTATGTTTGTGTTAGAGAGAGAAATTGGGGTAAACATTCCTGTGAAACCTTTTAAAAATATTGGGTGCCTGCAGACACAGGGTACTACTGAACTTGATGTCCCAGGAGCCCCTTTCTAGTTCTATATTCCTAAAAGATATGGAGGTTGAAAATTATCTTTAGCTCATGCAAGAAAACAGACTTGTAGTGACCTACACTCATTCGTATACCATCAGTGAGAATTTAGAGAAAGTTTGAAAAGGGATCACTGCTTTGAATGCTATACACTTATGTCAAATTTATTATCTTTAACAAGTAAAAAAACCCCCCAAAAACAAGCTTTTCAAAAAAACATCAACATGGCCCTGGATTCATCCTTGTCAGTCAGTATACATGTGGTAAGGTGACTATATAACAACTAATCAATGCATACAGATAATATATGGGATGTGTGTTATTTTTCACTTACAAAACAATGTCAGTGTGCAAATGTAAGCTAAGATACCTGCAGACATGAATGCCCTGTGCCCCTAGAGGCTGGTGGTCATGGAGAGCTCCTGCAGGCAGCAGTGGCACTGTTGGCAGTGGGAGCATGGCAGCGGCAAGGCGCTCCCTCAGGCAGCCACGGGGCTGTTGGTGGTGTTGGGGGGTGGAGGACTTGGACCAGCAACAACCCACAGACACCTCAGGCAGTGTAGGTAGCTGCCAGCGGCAATTGCGGATTGCCCACAGATGCCATTGATGGTGTCAGCGGCGAGGGGAAGGGAGAGGGTGGTGAGCAGCAACTACCTGCAGATGCCACCAGCAGTGTTGGCAGTGCTTTTTCTCAGGTGGTACACCGCCATGCTCAGGGGGTGCATGTGCATCCGTGTGCACCCACTACACGTCATCAATGCCTGCAGAGTTCATGGAGATCCCTTTCAGTCTTATATTTATGGACAGTTATTCAGAGCAAAGATTCAAGTGAGTATTTTCACCAGGAAACTGCAACCACATTTACTTTCATTCTGTCACTTCTCTGTTTTATAGAAAATACTAAAAGGAGTGTTAATATCAGGGCTTGAAAAATCCACATATGCCAAGAAGCTGGAATATGCCATAGGCAACTACTATTACTATTTACAAAGGCTCAGTTTTCATTTCAAAATAAATTCTGCAGTGTTTCCATGTGCTAAGATAACCTCCCAAATGTAAACTGAGTGTAAACACTTCCTAAGAGTATAGACAGACATTTCCCTAGCCTTTGCTGATGCTTCAGTCTTGTCAGTATTCAATGTTCTTATTCAGTACCATTTTGTCAGTAGCAAAGTTAAACTGAATCAGGTCAGTTTCATTCTGCTGCTACTTGGGAAGTTGTGAGCACTGTAGGTGCCTGCAGTGAAGTTGTTCAATTATGCCAGGCTGCCAGATCAGGAGAGTAATAAAACCTATTGCCATCCTTCAAGAAGTACCTGGGATGGGGAGAAATAAATTAGGGATTTCTGCATTTTTTTTTTGCAGTGAGAGGGCATGTGTTTGATTACATGTAGAAGCTGGGAAAGGTAGAGCATCAAACCAAGGAGAGGGTACTATGTATATTCCCCTTGCAGCAGATAGAAACCAGAGAGACATTCAGAACTGCACGTATTTGCCAACAACTCCAAGAATAGCAAAGATTCCTGAACTACACAGTCCCTTCCTACATTCTTCCAGAATTTTAATTTTTTTATGCAAAATTTATGTCTGTCAAAGCTTCTAACAAACAAATATAAGGAGGACTCTGCCCCTTAGGATGATAAACTATACATGAAAGATCAAATGAAAGAACTAAACTTGACATCTGACAGCTTGCCACACCTGTGAAGTAACAGACAGCAGCTGCCAAGGCAAACTCAGTACAAAGTGTAAGAAAGTTACATTTTATTAAAACATTTTTGTCAATCATCTTTCAAAAATCCTTGTGGTATACACTTTATATGTAATGTCAGACAGTGTAATACCTACTTTATTTCCCATAACTATACTTCACCCAGCTCTTGCAGCAGCAGTGAATATCCATGATAATTATGTTTTGTCACTTGACCTACATCTTATGTTGTATATTTTGGGTCTGTGAACTTAGAAAGAGTTAGTCCTTTTAAGGTGTAATACAACAAAGAAAATAAAACCTTACTATTGACAGTTACTGAATTGGTTTCTGTTGCTGGATGAATCCTTATTCGCTGTGTCTAGCTCAGCACATTTGGGGCCTTGTTATCATGGCTAGGTAGACAGTCAAAAGCTTGAGGCTGAATCAAGTCAGTCTTTGCTGGTTAGTCAAAAGTGCACAGATTAAATTGAAACAGAATAGAACAGACATTTACCTTTGATTCAGGAAGCACAGCCAGATGCCTGCAGTGGCCCAGACCAGAAGCCTGGGGGCACTACAGCATGGCTTTCTGGCTGTGTGTTCATTTCCTCTTCTTGCTTTCCTGGAATTCTCCAGGATGTACTACCCAGAATTGCAGCAGCAGGACTGTGCAGGGTTGCTTATCACTTCCTCTTGCTTCCAGGTACCTCTGGGTATTCTAGTCCACAGTTGCAGCTAGCAGTAGGTTTGAGTGGGGGAAGGGGTGTTTAACCCCTCTCCCTGGCCCCAGCTCTGAGCTGGGATTTGCCTGGGGTTGAGCACGCCCCACCCACCCTGACCCAGACTGAGCTGCAACCTCAACTGGGCTTGCCCCTGCCCACCTGTCAGCCAGTCCTCACTGCTCCAGGTAGAGACCAGAGAGGTTGAGCCAGCCCTGCTCTCTGGAGCAGACAGCAAAGCCCACCATTTTGAAACTGGTTTATGTCCATATGTATATGTTTATGTATATGTTTATTCTGCTCTGTTACAGGTTTAAACCAGTTTCTGATCACTTCAACTGGTTTATGTGTAATTTCCATCCCTAACCATAATGAGTACTTTAAGCCACATAAAAGTGTTAATGTACAGACAATCCAGGGATTAAGTACTCCAGGACCTGCCCTAAATTAATATGTAACAAAGCCCTAATTCCTATGGCAGTATAGCATACAATTCCTGTCACAGACCTTTGCCTAAAAGCTGATCCTATCATATAGCAATGGTCCAAACCATACTCTTCCTTACTAAAAAGATATACATATATTTAATATGATTTTAAATTCTTTTGTGGGCTCTACACCTGCTGCCTATCAAATTCTAGATGTTCATCCCTATCTACTATGTCACATAGAACAGATTATGTCATGGTATGTAATGTATTGTCAGGTCAACTGTCTCAGTTTTCTGGGCAGCTCCACAACATTTGCTTTCCCAGATATTCAGAGGCTGTTAAATGAAAGTAATGAATGACAAATCAGATTTCTCTTCACTAGTATTTCCTCTGAAGCCACAGTGCTCTCACTATATTCTTCAGAATCTAACTGAAAGACTAATTAAAGTTAATAAGCAATGTAGCTCTTTTCTATGGAGAGAAGCAACTGCAAGTGAAGGGGTGTCCACTCATATAACACCTGCTGGCAAGGAATCCTTCTGAAAGACTGGGTTTCAAAAAGACAGACTACTGAACTATTGTGCTCAGGTTGGAAAGATTGCTTCAGAGTCATGTGATTTATGTGACTCACCAATCCAGCTTGGTGACTGGATTGACTGGTTCTTGGGGGGAACCTGGGGTCAGAAGTACCTGGTTCACTTCCAGGTTCACTGCCAAAAACGCAGGTGGGGAAGTATCCCCATGCTCATGTGGGATACTACATCCACCTTACCCTTACAGCATTCACAAGCCACACCTGGTACCTCGTGATATGTAGAAAAAACATTTAAAGCTGTGTCTATGGCTGAATTGCTGACTCTCCAAATCAGCACTGAATCTTCAGATTTGGATTTGGCCAAATCGAATTGAGGATAGTGATTGGAATCAACAAATCGAATCACTGTCCACAATTAGGGCTGAATCTGAATTGAATACGGCCCATTTTTCACACCCCTAACATTATCAAAGAATGCTGATACAAAGTGGTATGATGCAACTTTTACATCTACATCATTTGTAGTGGTACAAGTGTAACAAACTTTAACCCTACTTCATCCAGGGCCAATATAAGAATGATTTGACTGAATTGCTATTGCTAGAAGATCATACAGATGTAAGAATTCCAGCACAAGTGTTGCTATATGATCCCCTTTTAAGTAGATACAAATGTACATTTGTCAGTACCCTGTAATTTAGGCTTCTGTTGGTTTAAATTTTGACTTCAGTGGAGCTGTCTTTGAGGGGGTGGGAGGAAGGGTTAGTACCTAGTAGAAGATCTGATCCATAATCTCTCCACTGATAATTACTTTTGCAGGTTTGAGGATCTAAAGAAGATGCAATCCGAGCCAGTGTTTCTGATTCCTTCTCATCCCTGGATAATGAAGTGTCCAGTGAGCTATTTGGTCCTCTTATCAGAGAGAAGACCAAAATGACTAAGACATAGTACTGAGACGGGTAAGGAGTCCAGGGCTAGCTGGCCAGCCCAGACCCTTGAACAGATTTAATGGCAAAAGGGACCTTAAATTATATGGCCACCTGCCCCAGGTGTAGGTGCTGACTGGCAGACCTGAGGCAGAAGTAAAGGGACAGGTGACTCAGGGAGAGGTGCAAGAGCCCAGGGCATGGTCCAGAAGAGCCAGTCTGGCTGCAGGAGCTGCAGGAGGCAAAACTGCAGGGATCAGCCAGTCAGGACTAACTGGGACAAAGTACTTTGTGGGGCAGAAGAGACTTTGCACCATAAGTGACACAAGGTAAGCGCCTCAAACCTTCTGCATGGGTACTATCATGGGGTAAAATTAATCCTGAAAGGGAGCTTATGTTTTGGGAGCTTTATGTTTTGGGAGCATACACTAATGCTTCTGATTTACATTTGAACCAGAGGTCCTGAGTGTCTGTAAGGAACAGATCAGAGGCCACTGGGTTCAGCAGGGGTACTCAGCTCAGAGCCCTGGGCTGTTGAGTATGGGCAGGAGTCCAAATACATTCAGAGAGAAGATTATGGCCAGAGGACTGCATATCTCACAGCACAAGACTGGAGGGAGTAACTCCTGGGCCTGTAAGGGGTATGCTTAGGGATCAAGTGGCTCTGAGCCCATGAGGAGCTAAAGCTGGAGCCTGAGAACCTAGGATCCTGGTGTGATGAACCAGGCAGCAGGACCCAGCCAGATTAAAAGTGCTAAGGCCTGGGTTCATATAAGGACCTACCCCAAAACCCTCCTGGGGGTAACCTCCTTTCAAAACTATAATATCAAGTCATGGCAGTGAGATAACTATGAGGTGGAAAGACCTAGAGGGTCTGGGAGCACGTGTGAAGAGCCGTACAGTGAGCCAGGCTAGGAACCTTGTCATGCCAGCACTGAACATTTCAGTTACAACATATACTACATCTATTATCAAGGCACCTATAAAATTTTGATCTCATCTGAAAAGGGAGACCCATAGTCAGTTGAATCTACTAATACACTATGCATAACAGTTGGAGGTTATATATGACTATCCAACAGACTGTAAGTATGGTTATATATTAAATGTAAAAGATATATAGCCATCTTTATATATGACCACAAATTATACCTCCAGATAAAACTTTGAATCCCCTCCTTTTTAAAAGGTTAAATGGAGGTGGAAGAATCCAAGGAAAGAACAGTGGTTTATCCTTTTATAGTAGCCACAACTCTTTGAATGCCAATTAAGCCAAATTTATTTTATTTTATCCTGGTTCATCCCTTATAATGTTCCCATTGCTGTAGTATCAAATTTAAGAACCAACAAGGAGATTCACTGCTCTCACTTGAGATTTTTCTCTCCATATTCCTATCAGAAGAAAAGTTGTGTGGATGTATTCTGTCTTTTTCTTAGGTCAGGACTGGCAAATGGATGGCCCATGGGGCATGTAGGGCCCCTGCAGGCCCTGCAGCCCTTGGACTCATTCCTGGGCACTGCTCCCTGCTTTACAGCCGGAGTCTCTGGGCTCCCTCCTCTGGCTTGCACGTCCTGTCCCTGATCCTGGGGTTAGGATGATGCATCCAGGGAGCATGAGGCTCTCGGATCCAAGTGGTTTCCCATGGCATGGAAGCCTGTGTTGCAGAGGGAGCTTGAGGTGCCCAATTATTTCAGAAGAAACAACATGGTGGTGGTATGATGGGTGCACAGAAGATCACATGGACAACTGGTACCTTCTGAGTCTGGGGGTCCCCCTAGGGGCCAGCTGGTGACCGGGGGCGGGGGTTGTCTCCCAGCAGCTTCTGGTTACTGAGTGTGCCAATGGCATGGAAATAGCATAAGTGCTGGCACTTCCACATGCAGCACAGTGGCAGTGCCACTAGTAGAGCCAATTTCAGAGGGGGGCACTAGCGCTCACTGTGCCACCCTACCAGACAGAGTGTTTCCTGTCAGGGGGACACCAGTACTCTCAGGGAATGCACATGCCTCCCTGTGTTTCCCCTATGCATTGCCTCTTTAAGACCATATAATGAGGGGAGCGTGGTGGCAAGGTAACTCATGAATTGTGTGGTCCCTAGTCACTGAGAAGTTGGACAGCCCTGTCACAGATGAAAAGCAAGTCAGATATTTATGTATTTACACACAATAGCATAAAACCAGTAGGCATGTAGTGTTTAGGAGGCAAGGACAGCCTAGGCAGTGCATTTTACATTGGGTCTAGAGACTGGAAAAGCTCTCAGGTTGGTAAGACCTGAATATTTATATCTGACACAGTACTCTACCCTAACAAATGGAACTGCTGGAGCACAGGACTGTGTGGCATTTGTCCTTAGGATGATATGGAGAGGTAATACTGCATTCTGTAATAACTGCAGGTTAAGGTGCAGAGTGGAGATGCACCTTATAGATTAAATCAGAGCTGCACAAGCTTTTGTGGGCCAGAACTCAATCAGGTTCTATGAAACGATGCGCACAGAATGGGCTATGAAATATAGTAAGGATTGGCAAAGTATGGCCTATGGGCTGAATCTGGCCTGAATCTGCAGGGTGTCAGTAACATTCAACTGCAAGGGGCTTTGACTGTGGCTCTTCTTCCCCCTGCCTCCATGGATGTGTGTACCATCTGCAGTCACTTTCCCTGTGCTGCCATGGAAAAAAATGATGGCAGCAGCTGAGTGACTACCTGTCCACCAGCCTCTAACTTCTAATGGACCATACTGGCTCTCACCCAGAAAAGATTGCCTACCCCTGAAATAGAATGATTTGGATGTAAATGACAGGGAAGTAAGGGAAGGATGAGGAAGGGAGGAAGGAAGAGCAGAAATGCTAAGAGGCACAAAAAAGTAATAAATTTACTAACTACAGGTTAGCTTTTCAAGTCTAAATGAATTGCAATTCAGTAATCCAGTCTAAAAGTATGTATATCTTCATCAGTAAGAATGGGATACAGTGCTCTAGCCACTTTATGGTGGGAGATATATTTCTTGCAGAGACAAACCCACTGTGAATTCTGTTAAGAAATGAGAAGCACCTCAAATTGCAGATTGTTTTGTCAATTTGTCAATGCATATCTTTAGCACCATTGAAGCCTTAAGAACTTCCCTCTGCTTATCAACATCATTTCAACTTTATTTTGCTTTAATTTCAGCTTATTTTCAGTACTCCAATTTACTGATTTCAAACAGATACTTTGATATATAGATGTCAGTGATATCACAGGCTCTGAACACAGATGATAGGATTAAATTCTACCTGGGAAATGTGGGTAAAGATACAACAAAATTTAGAGCCCACACTGTCAAGGAGGCATCTGTTTCTGCTGCAGTTATCAGTTTTTTGATGTCGTTACAGGCCTTTTAGCAGCTGATTAATCTAGAGCAAAGATCTTATCTAGGAATAGATAAGACCCCGACCCAGATCCCGAAGAGCGACTCGTCGGTGGCAGCAAGTTCCCCCTGGACCTAGGGTAGCCCATGCAGCTGCAGAGCCTGTGCCTGAGGTGCCACTTGGGAACAGGTATGCAGCCCTGGCTGCCTTGGAGGAGGTTCCTGAGGTGCACCCGCCTCAAGGGGCTGTTCGTGCGCCGTCAACGCAGGGGGACAAGAAGAACAGAACTCGAAGGAGGATCAAGCGTCGAGTCCTGGTCATTGGGGACTCCATCCTGAGGGACACGGAGCGTCCCATCTGCCGTCCGGACCCCTTGGGCCGAGAGGTCTGCTGCCTGCCTGGAGCGTGGGTTCGGGACGTCACGGAGAGCATCCGGAAGAT
>JAGPOW010003642.1:45275230-45291472 GCA_030014935.1 Caiman crocodilus
CACTTGTTTCCTGCCATTGGCAGGGGGTCAGACTAGATGGCCTGCTCTAGGCCCCTTCTGACCCTAGTTACTATGAAACTATGAAACTATGAAGAAAAGCAGTATGTGGCAGCAATGAACCTCAGGCACCAGTGGTCTGAATTCTTATACATGGAAAAGTAGTCCTTTAAGCAGTCTGTGAAAAGCCAACTTTCTTTTCATTTTAAGAATAGATAAACATGTCTGTGAGCAGGTGGGCTTATCCACTACTCTTCATCATGCTGGGATCACTGGGATGTCTGCCTCATCTTCTCTCCCTCTCGCTTGCCACATCTTTGATGTTAAGATATTCCTTGGGAGTAGGGATGATATCTTGGGTGATGATCATACTGACAAGGTTGATCTCCCATGGGGGTCCATTATCCCTACACCCTGCCCCTTTCCTCTCAGGTAATGAGTCATCTTTCTCTGCTGACACTAAGTATGAGTTGATGGTTCCTCTCTGGCCCAGTTTGGATTTGGGCTTCATGAGAGGTTGATGACCATGTTCTCTAGGTGGGTCTCTATTGCTCATGTGTTTTAGCCTGGCTTGTGATAATTTTTCTTCTCTCTGGGATTGGTGGATCCTGTGGGGATGGGTTCTCTGCCTGCCAGTCTCAGATATTCACACTCAGGTGACTTACTGGCTTTCATGTGTTGGCCCTCTGGCTTGATTAATTAGAACTCAGGTGTGCAAGGAATCTAACTTTCCCCTGCTGTACCTCTCAAGCTTGGGATAACTGAATAACAAAAGAAAGGAAAACTCTAAACCCATGTTTAGGATTCCAGCTCTGCTATCTGTAGTTGGCTTGAACCTGTTGGCTCTTTAATTGAGTTTCTCTCCTTTGAGAGTCTGTGTATTCATGCAGGGTGTAGCTACATGAAATGCTTCAGCAGACTAATCCCCTGAGCAGTAAAGTGTCATTGTATATAAGTGCACACCATCTACTATGCAGTAAATTAATTGACTGTGTAATTAGCCACTACCTGTAAACATAGGTGGTAAACTAAGTGCATGTGTAGATGCTGACTGGGAGTAACTTTGCTCCTGGTCAGCACCAGCACAAACAGGGATGAAGTGGTGGGGAAAGTAGTAGTGGATGGCAACTTGGGCAGAAGTGACCAAGGGATGATGGAGTTCAGGACTCTGAGGAAAGGAAGAATGGAGAGAAGCAGAGTAAGGACCCTAGAATTCAGAAAAGAAGTGTTCAACTCACTCAGGGAACTCATAGGCAGGATCCCCTTGGAAACCAGTATGAGGGAGAGGAGTCCAGGAGAACTGGCTATATTTTAAAGAAGCCTTACTGAGAATGCAGGAACAAATCATCCTAATACACAGGAATACTAGCAAGTTTGGCAGAAGACTAGGTTGGTTTGGCAGGGAACTCTTCATTAAATTAAATCACAAAAAAGAATCTTATAAGTGGAAACTTGGACAAATAACTAGGGAGAAGTCAAAGAGCATTTGTTGGGCTTGCAGTGATGCTGTCAGGCCAAAGTGCAGCTACTAAGGTATGTGCAGGGTAACATGAAGGAGTTCTAGAAGTATGTTGGGAGTAGGAGGAGAATCAGGAAAAGCATGGGTCCCTTAGTAAATGGGGGAGGTGACCTAGTGACAGAGACTGCAGACAAGGCTAAAGTGTGCAATGCCTTTTCCACTTCAGTCTTCACAGACAAGGTCAGCTTTTACACTACTGTACCAGGCACCACAGTCTGGGGAGGATATGAGCCCAGATGATTGAAAAAGGACAAATATCGTGCCAATACTTAAGAAAAAGAAAAAGGAAGATCCAGGGAACTACAGACCAGTCAGCCTCACCTCAATCCCTGGAAAAATCATGGAGCAGGTCCGCAAGAAATTCATTCCTAAGCACTTGGAGGAGAAGAAGGTGATTAAAAACAATCAGCAAGGGCAAGTTATGTCTGACCAACCTGGCTGCCTTCTATGATGAGATGACTGGCTCTGTGGACATGAAGAGACCAGTGGACGTGGTATACCATGATTTTAGCAAGGCTTTTGATATGGTCTCTCACAACATCCTCACAGGCAAGCTAAGGAAGTACAGACTGGATGGATGGACTGTAAGGTGGATAGAAACCTGGCTGGAGCATTGGGCTCCAGGTGTAGTAATTAGTGGCTCAGTGTCTAGATGGGAGCTGATATTAAGTAGAGTACCCAAGGGGTCGGTCTTTGGACTGGTTTTGTTCAATGTCTTCATCAACAACCTGGAAAAAAGCATGAAGTGCACCCTCAGCAAATTTGCAGTTGACACCAAGCTGAAGGAAGTAGTATACGCACTGGAGGATAGGGCTAGGATTCTGAGTGATCTAGACAAGTTGCAGGATTGGGCCAAAAGAAATCTTATGAGGTTCAACAAGTACAAGTGCAAAGTCCTGCACTTAGGACAGAACAATCCCTTGCACCAATACAGGCAGGGGGCTGACTGGCTGGGCAGCAGCTCTGCAGAAGATGTCCTTGGGGTTACAGTGGACAATAAAATGAATATGAGCCAACAGTGTGCTGTTGTTGCAAGGAAGACTAACAGCATACTAGGCTGAAATATTTGGAGTTTCATAGTTTCATATTGCTTAGGGTCAGAAGGGACCTAAACAGATTATCAGGTTTGACCCCCCTGCCACAAGGGAGGAATGAATGCAGGGTCATAACACCCCAGCCAAATATCTGTCCATCCTCCTCTTGAAGACCCCCAAGGCAGGAGAGAGCACCACTGCCCTTGGGAGTCCATTACAGAGCCTGGCAGCCCTAACCTGAAAGCAATATCTCCTGATGTCCAGCCTGAACCTTCTCTCTAACAATTTGTGGTCATTATTCCTAGTTACCCCCGGTGGTGCCTGGAAGACCAGAGCCTCACCCAATTCCCACTAATCCCCCTCAGTGAGTTTCTAAACAGCCACCAAATCCCCTCTCAGCCTCCTCTTGTGGAGGCTGAATAGATTCAGGCCCTTTAGCCTCTATTCATACAGCCTGACCCACTGCCTCTTGATCATGTGAGTGGCTCTCCTCTGGACCCTCTCAATGTTAGCCACATCCCTTTTGAAATGCAGCACCCAGAACATAATCCAATTGTGGCCTGACCAGTGCCACATAGGTGGGAAGGATCACTTCCCTGGACCTGCTTGCGATGCATATCTAGATGCATGAAAAGGTGCAGTAGCCTTACCGATCGATTCCTCGCATTGGCGGCTCATGTTCATCCTGGAGTCAACAATGACTCCAAGATCCCTTTCTGCCACTGTGTTGACAAAAAGTGTATTCCACAGCCTATAGGTGTGTTGCTGGTTACTTCTGCCTAGATGCAGCACCCTGCACTTGTCATCGTTGAATTGCATCCTATTCTCATCTGCCCACCTCTATAACCTAGATCTAGCTGGATTTTGTCCCTCCCTTCCAGTGTGCCCATTTTTCCTCACATCTTTGTGTCATCAGTGAATTTGGACAGTGTGCTTTCCACCCCCACATCCAGTTTGCTGATAAAGATGTTGATAAGTACAGGCTTCAGGACAGAGCCCTGAGGATCTCCATTTCCCACATCCCTTCAGTTGAAAATGACCCATCCACCACAACTCTCTGGGTGTGACCATATAGCCAATTTTTCACCCATATGACTGTGTAGGTATCAATTCCACAGTCACTTAGTTTTTTTGAGAGAATGTGGAGGGAAACAGTGTCAAAGGCCTTCTTAAAGTCCAGGGAGACTTGAAGCAGATTGAGAGAAATGATTCTTCCCCTCTATTCAGCATTGTTGATACCACATCTGGAGTAATGTGTCCAGTTTTGGGTCCCCCAGTATAGAAAGGATGTGGAACAATTGGAGAGAGTCCAGCTGAGGGCAAGAAAAAAAGATGAGGGGCTGGGGCAAATGACTTATAAGGAGAGGCTGAGGGAACTGGAATTATTTATTCTGTGCAAGAGAAGACTGAGAGAGAATTTAATAGCAGCCGTCAATTACCAGAATTAAAGTTTAAAAGAAGATGGAACTAGACTGTTCTAAGTGGTGGCAGATTACAATACAAGGAAAAATGGTCTCACAGTGCAGCAAGGGAATAGTTCTCTGCTCCACCCCTGTCCTGGCACTACTCAGCCATATCTGCTGACAGGAGCCATGCAGCACTGGGACTGGGAAGCTATCTGCTTCGCTGCCCATCTCACGGCTGTCCAAGAATTATCCTGCTTCATTGGCAGGCTCCCAGCTGGGTGAGAAAATTTCTGAGCAGCTGTGGGTTGTCTGGGAGCTGTCCCACTTCTAGAGATGCTCCTACCCTGCTTCTAGCTGAGCCAGGATTTCCCCAAGGGGACAGCCCTTTAGTTTCATAGTTACATAGTAGCTAGGGTCAGGAGGGACCTGAACAGATCATCTAGCCTGACCCTCTGACACAGGCAGGAATGAATGCTAGGTTCACAAGACCCCAGACAGGTGATCTTCCAACCTCCTCTTGAATTTGCCGAAGGTGGGGGCGAGGACCACTTCCCTTAGAAGCTGGTTCCATATTTTGGCCACCCTAACTGTAAAATATTGCCTTCTGATCTCTAACCTAAACCTATTCTCCATCAGCTTATTACCACTGTTCCTCATCACACCAGGTGGTTCTGGGGAGAAAAGGGCTCTAACTATTTGCTGTTGATCTCCCCTGATGAGTTTGTAGGCAGCCATCATGTCTTCCCTCAGCCTCTGCTCTCCTAAGGCTGAATGGGTTCAAGTCCCTCAGTCTCTTCTCATAGGGCCAGTCCTGCTGCCCTCTCACCAAGTGGGTGGCCCTCCTCTGAACCCTTTCCAGGCTGGCCACATTCCTTTTGAAGTGCAGGTCCCAGTACTGGATACAGTACTCCAACTGTGGCCTGACCAAAGTTGCATAGAGGGGAAGTACTAACTCTCTGAACTGGCTTGAGAGGCATCTTTGGATGCGTGACAAGGTATGGCTGGCCTTGCTGGCTGCAGTCTGGCATTGGCGGCTCATGTTCATCTTGGAGTCAGTAATAACTCCAAGATCCCTTCCTGCCTCTGTGCTTTCAAGAAGGGAACTCCGCAGCCTATATGTATGCTGTGGATTCCTTCTTCCAAAGTGCAGCATTCTGCATTTATCTACTTTGAACCCCATCCTATTCTCATCTGCTTACTTTTGTAGTCTGTCTTAATCAATTTTCAGCCTCTCTCTCCCTTCAAGTGTGTCCACCTTGCTCCACATCTTAGTGTCATCAGCAAATTTGGACAGCATGCTTTCCACCCCCTTGTCCAAGTCGCTGATGAAGATGTTAAACAGTGTGCCCCATCAGCAAATTTTTTACCTATTCAACTGTGTAGGCATCAATGCCACAATCACTTAATTTATTGATGAGGATGGGGTGAGAGACAGCTGTGAGAGACAGGCCTTAGCCAGCCCCTGGCTGCTTGAGGAAATCCGTGCCCCAGAAGCAGGACAGCTCCTAGGCTGCATGGGGAAGCCCTGCTGGGTATGGAGCTTGAACCCGTGTACATGGGACTGGGAGAGCTCTGAAGTAGCATCTGTCTCATACCTGTGAACATCAGGACCCCTCCTGATGTATATGGGGAGAGGGGAAGGCTGCAGCTAGCAGAGATTTTCTGGTCTTGTGCACATGGGGATTGACCCCAGGTTCCCTATCAGTCCTCAATCTAGCATCCTGGCTGCTGCAGAGGGCCAGAGCAGGGTAGGAGCAGCCCTGTACTGGGCAGATTTTATCTTAGAAGGGACCATATGTAGATATGCTCCCAGGGAAGGCTTACAGCACAGTATTTTACTGTGCAGTAAGCCTTTAAAGCATTTGTGATGGGCCAGGAGGGGGTGCTCCTGTGCTGGGCCACCCACCTCACTGTTTCTGACCACCTACCAATCTCTGAGTGTCTCCCAGGAGCACCTCACATCTGGCTGACCCCCTGGGGGTATTGCTGCCACCACTCAGGAAGCCTGGTCTATCCACCTGGGATACACAGGTCTTATTGACCTTGAGGGTGCTCAATCCACTGCAAGGACTTGGGGTGCTTCCTTTAGCCTGAAGCATAAAAAGTAGCCTCCCTTAGTCAGCCAAACTAAGAGGGCACCAAGGCACACCCCTCTCCTTCGCCCATGGTGAAGCAGTCCTTCACCAGGCCTAGTACAATGAAGAGCTTTAGTGATTACAGGAAGTAAGTTTAGGGGAGGGTGCAGGATAGGAATGCATCACAGCCCTAGAGCAAGCAGTGCGTCTAGGTAGTCTTTGATCACACATCTCCTTTACAGCAAGCTACCTAGCTAGATATGTTTCAAGTAGTTTACTCACAAGTATCATCCAAAGGCTTACTGAGCTTTCTTCTGGAGGCAGGCAGTTCATGGTGGGTCAATGAGTTTCCAGAGAGATCCCTATCTCTCTGCCTGGTCATTTACTCACAGGCTACTGCAAGATGGCTCATTCCATCCTCCTGGACAGTCTTAGTTTATATAGGTCTTTTGACATAGTAGCAAGGCATAACAGTATAACATAGTATAAACAGGGCAGTTCACTGCTGGTAGGCTGGGCAGTAACATTGCCTGGCTGCATGCAACATCCTGGAGGTAAGGGCAGGAGTTGTAGGGGATGGTTTGGAGGCTCCTGGTCCTGGGCATGACCTGCCAGGAGTGGCTGGCTTAGTGGGGCTTTCTGTGGTGTGGGAGCCCCCAGGAAATGTCAGGCCAGTTATCACCCTGGTGAAAGGTGAGTAGGGGTGCCTTAACCCCAGCCCTCACCTTTGGGTGCATCATATATCATAAGAGCAGGGTAGGCCAGGTAGGTTTCAGGAGGCACCTGAGCCTGCTGTGGGAGTGATCCCACAAGGCCAGACATGCTTCCACCTAAGCTGGGAATGGGGGACCCTGATCCCTAAGTGCAGGCAGGAGGTGTAAACCCAACCAAGGGGCTCCACTGGTCAATGCTGAGACTGGGACCAGAAGGCTTGAAAGGGTCAGGGGCCCACAACAAGGAATGTCCAGGATGAGCAAAGAAGTTCTGGGTCCAGACTAGCCTCAGAGAGAGCTAGGGCTTACGGAAGCTGTAGGTCCCAGGATTGGGGGCCACAGCTAATGGGTGAAGAGGACAGTTGAGCCAACTACCTGAGATGCCATCTGCGAGACTTGGGCTATGGTGTAAGGGTGGAATGGAGCTGTGAATAGCCCCCAATATCAGGGTGTAAAATAGGCAGCCTCCCACCTTAATTAACAACATATTTACAACAAGGCATGGCAGGAGAGACAGGTGGGTGGTGTGCCCAAAGGCAGCTGGGAAACTAGCTCTGTGGCTAGTCAGGCACACCCACTTTGCCACAGACATCACCTTTTCACGTCCTATCAGGGCAGGTGTTGTTTGAGGCCAACCAAGCAATTCAAAAAGCATCACTGGTCACCTGGTAGAGTGAGCCCTGCCCCCATGCCATGAGATCAGTGCTAACACAATAGAGGGATAGAGTTCCCCTCACTGGTTACCTGTTGCTTTTCACATCTGCAGGAGCAGGTTCCCCCTCCCTAATGAATGTTTCCAGCCCAGGTCACAACTCAGTGTTAAATTAAACAGATGGGGGAAGTGACTGCCTGCTCCCCTCAGTAACCATGACAACCAAATTGACAGACAGGTAATAAAACAATAGCAGGGAAAAACTTAATAGTAGAGTCTGGGAAGATACTGATATGGCATTTTGCCACCGCCAAGAGTGCAGACAGCAATTGGCTGTGCAGGCTTGGGCTGCACCAGCTCAAGTTTGAACCACTGCTGGGGAAGCTTCTGGCAGTGGCAAACACACCCCAGCTGCCCGAGCAGCAGGACTTCCCCAAACCTCCCTGCCTGAGAGTGAAGGGGGAAGGGGTCACGGTGGCAGTGCCCCCCTCACTGCCTGTCCCCACTGGCCCCCAGAATAGCCGGCAAGGAACGGGAGGCAGTGGACAGGAGAGAGGGAGGTGAATGGGTTAGGGGGAGGTGAAGCGAGGGTCATGGTGGCAACTGTTCTTGGGGCTGGGTGGTGAGGAGGGAGGGAGGAAGGGGAGTGGGAACAGGGCCCTGACAACAGTCAGCAGGGAAAGGGAAGTGGCAGGGAGGGAGGGAGCCTGTGCAGGCCTGGGCAAGCACAGTGGGGGGGTGAAGTTGGGGGTCATGGTGGTGGCTGTTGTTGGGGCCAGGCAGCAGGGAAGGAAGGGAGGGAGGGAAGTGGGGCGGGGGTCATGGTGGCACTCCCACACCACCTGGCCCTTACAACAGCTGGCAGGGAGGGGGAGGTGGCAGGGAGGGAGTGGGGAGGGAATGGGAGGTGGTTGAAAGCCCTACTATGAGGTGGAGGTGGGCGTAGGGAGGGAGCCCCTGCGCTGGAGGTTGGAGGAGGAGGCACCAGTAGCAAAGGGAGTCTTTACATGGCCAGCCCAGAAGGGTGAGCAGGGGGCAAGGGGGAGCCATGTAAACACTCCCTGAAATCTGTTATTCTCGGTGGGCAATTCGCTAGTATGATATAAATACCAATTTCATTAGACTAACTTATTTAAAATTATTCATTACAATGCTGTGTGCTCAGAATCATATAAATCTAAAGTATAACCAAATAGTGAGAGAAATATAGTTTAAAGGGTTTCTTTGTAATTACTTAGAAGGTCAAATAAAATTTATTCTTCTACAGCACTAAAAAATAGATTTTAAAGGTATTAAGCATCTAAAGATACATGGACATGGCTAGTAATATGTTCAACAGCACCTAAGTACCTAATTTCTACTGATTTAATGTGGGGTTTTGAAACCCCACCTAGACATTTATCTGTATCTTTAAGTGCCTATATCCCTTTAAAACCAGACATTATCCCTATTAGCTGATTTGTCACAATGTAACAGAGAACATTGTGCCTTTAAGAATAAGTTTCTAATTAAAATGTCAAAATGAAATACATTAGTTAGCATACATTCTAATAGCAAATAAAAGGCTGTTTTGCCCAAGACTTTAGTCAAGTGACTTTTGGGTGATGAGCAGAAATTATTTGTTTGCATAAAAATAAACAAATAAAGTCACCCCCAATACCATATGTGTCACAATAAGCAATGTCTAGAGTGTCACCTGGGGAGCTAAGAGTTTTTGTATTTCTGATAGTATCAATGATTGTTCCTCTCTCTTCATGTGAAAATGTGAGGGCATTATGAAAGGCCCCCTTGTTGTAACTTCTTGTAACAGAATATATGTTGCCTGACATTGACTAACGGAATTGTAGAAATATATCATATCCATGGAATGGGGACACAATGTATCACAGAAGTTTCTAAATTATCACTATTTCTTTTGCTCCCTGTGTATCAATTTTCCAAATAGCCATCAGCTTTATGACATAGTGGAGACCAGAAAATGACAACATGGTATAAATTTAAAGAAAGACAGAATATAAGTATTATTTCAGACTAGTTTTAAAATAATGGAATGTAACATATCTCCTTTTAAATGTAAGGTTATATGTAAAATGAACAGAGTGTTTTTATTTTCACTCCAAAGTGTGTGTGTGTGTGCATACGTGTGTGTACATGCATTTTGTATACACTACTAATAGCAATCTGAGCAACAGAATGTCATATGTTTAGGGTACAACAACTAGAATTTTATTCAATTTTAGCAATTATGAGCAATGATTAATTATGTTAATAAATTTAGACCATTGTAGGCAAATATTATTGTGCACTGCAGAGAACATAAGCCTCCAATCCTTTGCTTGATTTCACATCTCACATTATTGTATTGCTATTGTGCATAGAAATATAAATGTACCTGTTTTTAGATTTTGTTCAGCATTTATGTATTTATATCTTAAAATGTCAATGTAGGACTCTGTCTTCCAGGTTTTCTATACATAGAATTCCATATGTAGAGAGTGTTACAGACTGTGGACTTTAATCTTTAATTACCACCTTTCTTAAATCTGCAGATTTTAACTCCTTATTAACAATATAATACAAATTTGAGCTCCCTGTACTTGTCATGACAAAAGTTAGGTAATATCACTTGCAGACACCAACCATAATTAAATGGGGGGAAAAATAATTCAACACCCCTAAACATTATCAATGAAAGACAAGGCTCAAAACTTGGTATTTGTCATTATATCTTCAAGAATTATGTTATTTGTCACTATTTAGGTGTGTGTGCACACACATACACACTTGCTCACACTAAGCAGGAGTGAGATCTACTAAACCTTTGGAAATATTAATTCTGAAAATCGCAAGAAACAACACAGTGGCACCTTAGGGCACGCTGCCACAAGCAAAAATATGCATTCCTAGGGACAACAAGTAGCGGCACATATTGGTGCCACTGCTAGTTGTTCCCAGTGAACATGCCTGCATGCACGCTTTGGAGCATGGCAAGTTGCCCTGGGTGGGGTAGGGGAGGCTGGGGCCAGCACCTGGGCTGGCCCCAGCGGCCTTACCTTGGGTTCTAGGTGCCCCCCCCCAGGACTCCAGCAGCAGCAATCTGGGCATGAAGAGCCTGGCTGGTATGCAAAGCCAAGCTGGAAGGCCAAGCTTTGGTTTTGAGCACCACATGTTGTTGCCACATGTGCTGCCCTGATTTTTTCTGGTGAGGGTTTTTTTTACACCAGCATTAGCAGGGTGGTGAATACCAGCATGTGTTGTACATGTAGTGTGCAATGTTGCAGATGGGTCTCCAGTTCTGCAAACCACATGTGCCCTTAGAGATTAATTGATTCAACGAGGCATAAGCTTTAACAGGAGAGAGTCCATTTTGATACCTTTGACTACTTCATAGCCCAAGGATCATTTAAAAGCCATGCCTGCAGCTGACTGCATGTGCTGTAGGATTCAGACACTTAGGGACTGAGAACTCTCCAGTCTATAGCAACCTTCCGTCCCTAGCTCCCTCTACCCCCTCCTGAACTTGTCCACCAGGCAATGGGATGCAAAGCATGGCTTTAAATATCTCTGTTGCATGGATACAATGGGCTCCCTATGCACAGGGACATTAAAAGCCATGGTATGCATCCTGAAGCCACATGTTCAAATAAAAGTTCAATATAAGCCAATCATAAAGAAGTTCCACATTTAATGTGCAACTTCAGTTGCATTTAATTCTCTATTAAATGCAAAACATCTTTGTGCATGCTTTGCTATTTTATCATGCCAAGAATGGTTGAATATGTAGCATTTTGCTATTTATCATGCAATTCAGGCATTAATAATGCAATGAATGCAGTGTCTGCTAGATCTTTAAGACTTCAGAATTATTTTTATGTCAAATACCTTGTACTCACATACTGGAGATGAACCTTTCAGAAGAAATAAATATTTCTGTTAAATCAAAGCTTGTAATACCTAGAATAGAGAATGTATCTAAACCAAAACAAAGATACCCAATCTGTAAGGGTTGGGCTAGACTCTTAGCAACTGAAATATCTAAATGGGCATCTCTGTCTTTTTAAAAGATATGCTGAAGCCCCAGCTGGAAGATACAGGCTAGCTGTTAGGATTACATTCAGAAGTCTTGCACCTATCCTATGCAGGAAATGAGAGGAGATGAACAAAATATTCTTTTTGACCTCAAAATACACAAACCACAAAGGGTAAATAAGAATGCCTTAGTCAGTCCACTATTTTATATACTATATAACTATCGTAAGTTCCTTGCAGTTGCATTAGATCAGTTTAAAAAAAAACAAATTTAGTATGTTGTGGATTGCTACAAAAATGACAGTTTATATTCTGCTTCAACTGAGGCAAAAGATGAACATGAAGTTTCAAAGCCAGTAAGTCCAAATACACTAAATAACTTACTTCATTTCAAGTACACAAACATCCAATTTGTCTTTTGTGGGGACTACGCCAATACTTAAAGTTCAGCATGTTCACAGTGCCTTGCTGGATCAGATCCTGAAATGATGGAGTCGATACTTATTTCAGATACTTTACAAATACCTCCAGTAATTCAAATGATATGTTTAACGTCACTTCATTTTTTTTAATTAGAATTTTTATCCTTTAGATTCCCTTACATCCTAACAAATTACAACTGAGATAAAATAAAATATCTTACTCCACCTGTGCCATTATGAGAAGTAGAAAGAAAATGACTTCTCAAACTCTATGCCAGTCTAGAAGGAGCTTAAAGATGTAAATTAAGGTAAACAATTCAAATCCAGAACCCTACTTAAGTGTCCTCAGGAGCTTTTATTCATTCATCCCATGTTAGCTGAGAGAAAAAGAGTGTTATGCGATAACATCTGAATATGTAAATCATCCACTATTAATTGGCTCCAGCAGCTATATATTCTAAGTTTAAGTGTTAGAACTCTTTTAAGTAAAGCAATGAGACCAAATCTGATTTTAGTAATTTACATTTTTTATAGTTCTTCCTAAAGAAATCTAGGATTGACTTTTGCTGCCAAGAGAGGGCATAAGCTAGTATATACAATGTATTTTCTACACTTGGTTTAGACTTTGCTTTTTAACATGATCCCTCCCTTCTATATATTTTTTTAAAAAGTATAGAACATTCTGTGGCCATAAGTGGTAGCACTCAAAAACCATCTATTTTACTGACATGAAAATGAGGAGAGTCCTCACTGACAATTATTACTATTGAGTTCACATTTTATGAGGGAGAAAGAATGGGGAGGAGGGAAGATAGTGGGAAGAACCAACAGTTGGAAAAAGAAAAGTAGACACAATTTTTAAAGAGAGAAGAAGGCTTAAAGGAAAACTCATTAAAAATGAATGCAATATAACTACTGTATGTACAGCATCCCATTTGTGTTAATGAGCTTTTTTTAGGGGTGGGCAAGAAGAAAAGTTCTTCTATTCTTAATAGGTAGCATAGGTTTCCTTGTAGTTAGAAAGGCTTTTAAAAATGATTCCCCGTGGAGGGGTGAAGGGATATGGGTTTACGTTTCAGGGGCCTCAATATCCTGCAGTTAAACTTCCATTAACTTCAATGGGTCCCAAGAGAGAAAGCTTCACAAATTCAGTCTAGCTATTGCAAACGATGGACGAAGAGAAGTTTACAAAATTCTAGTTTCATGAGCATGTATACACATACTTTTTTTTCCAGCAACACGCCAGAGGTCCACCACTTTAGAGCAGACTCAATTAATCGAGGCTGCTCTGCATGTGAGCTGAGGTGAACCATGTGGCAGAATACCATCTTTGGTTCTCCCCAAAACTCTGCTACCTGACAACTTGGTTACCATGGTCACAGCAGAGGGCAGATACCTCTGACCCTGAACTGTAACCTGAGCTGGATACAGTCCTGAGGGAGGGGGAAACCTGCTCCAGTCTACGTGACTGGCATCACATACCTGGGTGGGGGGCTTCAGCTCCCTATTGTTCTAAGCTATGCCAACATGACTGGGAGGGCGCTAAAGATCCTACCAGTCTACCTGGCAACCAGTGATGCATTTTCAATTGGTTGGCTGGCAGCCAACAGTTGCTGGCCTTCATTGGATCAGGTAAATGAGGTTATAAAGTCTATATAAGTTAAGGACTGCCCAGGTGGAGAGGCAGTAGCCATGTTGAAAACTCACAGAGAGAAGCTGGACCATTTGAAATTCTCTCTCTCTTGAAACTCATGATCAAGGAACTGCGTGCCTCCAGAGGGAATCTCCACCTGCCTCTGGATGATACTTGTGAGTAAGCTACCTGAGATCTAGATACCTAACTTACAGTAACTCAGATGCATGATCAAAGGCACACACCACTTTGTTCTAAGGCATTTCTCTGATATTGCTCTAATGCCGTACCCTATCCCAAACCTACTCCTTATAACAAATAAAGTTCTCCTTTGTACCTAGCATGGGAGACTTATTGGAAGAGGGTGTATACTGTACCTTCAGTTCCCCTGGGTTTGGCTGACTCAGGGAGACCACTATTTGTGCTTCAGACTGAGGGAAGCACCCTAAGTTCTTGCAGTGGGTCAAGTACCCTCAAGGACTACTAGACCTATGTTTCCCAGAGCATGCAGGTCGACAATCATTCCAGACTTGCTGGTGGCAGCCTCAACCCCAGACTAACAGGTGTACTCCAGGAAGGGGGGTTGGCCGGACATGAAGCACTCCCAGGGAGGCACTTGGAGCCTGGAATGTGGTTGGTGTACTGAGGTGGGTGGCTCAATGCAGGAGCACCCCCTACTGGTCTGTCTCAAACTACACTGTGCCATGTGCAGTTGTATTCACTGCAAAATGTGTCGGCATGTAGAAAATGGTGGTGGTGCACTTTTGAATGAAAGGATCTCTGAGGTGTTTTCTCAATGCTGATGTACATTTTACTGCTTATACAAATGCGTGCACTGCAGCACTGGGCACTTCTCAAAGTGCCCGGTGCTAGAATGCATGAATGTGTAAAAATGGCCCATGAGTCTCACTCAAGAACAAAAGCAGTGAGAGTCATATGCACGTGTATCAGGGTAGACTTTACTTCAAACATTACAGTAATTTCTAACTGTAGAATTAAGGTTCCATGCTAAATATCTGCTACATCAACCCTCCAACCCCCCTCCCTAAAATGAAGGGTGCATAGCAAATGCATTAAACTGTTAAGAAACAGAGAGTGTGCATTTAACTCTATTCTTCTGTATTCTTGTGCATATTTCTATATCCTAAAATCCAGGGAAAGGACATGCATTTTTCTTACAGGTGTAGCCAAGCAGTTTTTCATGCTGGGCTGAAGGGGTGGATGGGGCAGTGGCAGTATCCAGGTCTCCCATGACAACTCTGGGAACTGCTGTTTTTGTAGGCCCCACTTACAGTGCTGACATACCCCACCTTGTCCCCCCCACCAGTTACACTACTGATAACTGATGTTAGAAATTGGCTTCATTGTGTAATCTTTTGTCATCAAACTCTGACCCAAAATAGATATTAAAACCTAATGAGAGAACCTGGTATCTATCATTTTTGCCCTGCGTATCTTAGGTTTTTTGAATAATGTAAATTATTTTCAGAGTTTTTTAGTTTTGATGGTGTTAACTAGGAAAACAGTCATTTTCTAACTTTCTAACTTCCTATATTGCATGTAGGAGAGCATTAGGGACATGCATATGAAATGTGCACAGCCCAGAAAGGCAGGTAGGGAGCAATTGGTGAATAGAAGCAGGAAAAGCCTCAAGTTTTCATCTTCCAAAATGCCAAAAATCATCTATCTTTTCTTTAATAGCTTTAATCTACATGATTAACCAAATATTTGAGGCCAAACACCAGCCTCAAATAAGCACACACAACACTAACACTTTATACTGAAGATACTGTACAAATTTGTTGGCCACATTTGTGTCTTTATTTTTTAAATACTATTTAATAATTCCTGTGTAAAACCCTTAAATAAGAGAACAAAACTAATTTGTTTCCATAAATTGTGTGTTGTATACAGTGTGCAGTGTTTATGCTATTTGCTACCATGTATGCTGTACATACTGCATTACACTACTGTCAGTTAGGGGTTTTTTTTCTGTTTTTAGAGGAGGATATTACATCTAAGTAGGTATAGTAATACTTTAAACTTCTAATCTCACTAATATTCTTACTAAATTGAAAACCCAAGATCAGAGGTAACAGATTTAGAACACAGAAGCTAGAAAGATGCAATTTAACTCCTAGACTACAAGCAATTTACAAGCACCCTCTAGAACCATAACCTACGTCTTTTGTACAGAATACCCATGATGTCCATGGGCATCATATTCCATGAGTGAGGCACTCTACATTCACAAACCAGTCTATCACAGTTTACTACCCACTTGTGCCAGTCAACGTAAGTAATATTAACAATGTTCTCAATTGCAGTACAATATTTTCAAATTACTCTATGTTCCTGTGATAACTATAATAAAATGGAATGGGATCTTGGCGTCATTGTTGATGCCAAGATGAACATGAGCCACCAATGTCAGACAGTGGTTGGGAAGGCCAACCGAACCCTATCATGCATCCAGCGATGCATTTCAAGCCGGTCCAAGGTGGTGATTCTCCCCCTTTATGCAGTGTTGGTCAGGCTGCAGATGGAGTACTGTGTCCAGTTCTGGGCGCTGCACTTCAAGAGGGACGTGGACGGCCTCGAGAGGGTCCAGAGGAAGGCCACTAGATTGATATGCGGGCAGCAGGATAGGCCTTATGACGAGTGTCTGAGGGACCTGAACCTGTTCAGCCTCAGTAAACGGAGGCTGAGAGGGGACCTGGTGGCAGCCTATAAACTGCTGAGGGGTGATCAGCAGGAAATAG
>JAGPOW010003642.1:45300275-45312821 GCA_030014935.1 Caiman crocodilus
CAGCCTCTCCCTCTCCTCTGGTGTCCCCACCTCAGCCCACAGTTTGGTGTCATCAGCAAACTTGGATAGCTTGCTTTTGACCCCCTCATCCAAGTCAGCAATGAAGATGTTGAACAGCGCAGGCCCAAGGACCGAGATGGGGGACCCCGCTGCTCACATCCCTCCAGGTCTAGTACGTCCCATCCACCACCACTCTCTGGGAGCGCCCCATCTGCCAGTTTCTGACCCACTGAACCATGTAGAGGTCAATGCCACAGCTCCCCATCTTTTTAATGAGGATGGAGTGAGAGACCGTGTCAAACACCTTCCTGAAGTCTAAAAAGACTATGACAACAGGGGTGCCCGCATTCATGGATTTGGTCACCTGGTCATAGAAGGCGACCAGGTTGGTCTGACAGGAGGCGTCAAGGTTGGTCTGACAGGAGAGGAGGGTGGTATGAATGTGCATGTGAGAGGGGTCTGATGAAGGACTAAGTTGGCCTGGATTTAGGCTAGGAGCATAGCAACATCCTGGATGCCATTTGTGAGATATGGGCCACCATTTAGTGGAGGTTTGGAGTGGTGGATAGCAGCCCCTGCTAGAGGGCATGTAATGGATAGTTTCCCTCGTTTTTCACCAATTATGGGAACAGCAAAGTTATGGCATGTGAGACTGGGCAGGCTGCCTCATAGAGATAGGTCTGACTTGAGACTTGGCCCTGAGCTTGCCCCCTGCCACAAAGTTACCACAACCTTATAATAGGAGCTTTGTTTGAGTCCTGATGTTGTGATCATTGAACACAAAATTGTACAGTCTTCCAAAGGAAGAGCTGGCATATCAGATCCCATACTGAATCTCCTTGTTGATGTTGGCACTCTTTGAGAGATGGCTGACGAGGTATATGGTATACACATTCCTCAATATTCTCCCCTCCACAAATTGAAGTTCAGGCCTACTCTCATACTGAAGTGTCCAAAAAGGATAATCTGTCCTCTTTCAGAATGATAGCCAGGATTTCATCCAAGTCAGCATAAAACTGTTTTTTAGGTTCTTCCTCAGCATTGAGTGTTGGGGAGTATGCACTGAAGATGGCAGAAAACGAATTGATGGTGAGTTGGAGGGGGAAGAGTCATAAGGCACTCATTTAATGCCGTCAAGGAATTAAGTCATTCATCTGGAAATCTGATTCTTAATGGAAAAAATGAAGGCTGTGTATTCACCTTTCATTTGTAGGTTTCTCTTTCCAGAAGACCATGTAACCATTCCCCTACCCCGCTCCTCCCTCAGTTGGTCTTCATCTTCAGGTCTGGTTTCACTGACAGCAGTGATATCAATGTTATACCATGATAGTTCTTGAGTGACAATAGCTATTCTGCATTAAGGTCTGTCACTGTTCAGATCATCTAGTATGGTTTCAAGGATGCAAAAGACATTTTTGTGTTTTGACTGCAATTAGAGTGATCCCTCTGAAAGGGCTATCTAGTTGGGTAAGGCAAAGTGGGCTGCCTATGTTTGGGGCATCTCTTATAGCCCCCTCTTCATGTGGGGTGAGGAGAGGGGATCCTAAAAAAGAACTACTCATTTGTGATTCCAGCTGCTGAATCTTCTCCCATATAAAGCATGAAATACCCATCCTATATCAAGCATGAAGTGACCATCACATGACCACTGCCTACATGTGGATCCATGGCTAGGGACTCCTGGTAATCACTTTGAGTATCCCCATCACCACTCATCTATCATTGCAGGACTTTGTAGAAGTTATAGATATTGATATTGAGTATAGTAGTAGATGTTGGACCAGTGGGACAAACCTTTGCCACTTGTTTTACATGAGGAGTTGTTGTGCATCAACAACTGCATGGATCTTAGCAGAGGAGAAACCTGTGTCTTATTTTCAAGGACATCTATGACAACTAGAGTTACTCTTCCACTGCAGCTTTCATCTGCCTTTGTAGCTGCTAAGAAGTATGCCTTCTGTATCTGTCTGTTCCACCATTGAGGTTTTTGTGTTATGTTGGACTGCTCTTCATGTGATGCCTCACTTTTTGACCTTACCATCATGGGTGACTGTAACAGGGGGCCTGTTTGAGCTGATTTAACTGTGGCCCACCCACCTGTTCCTGGGCTAACTGCCTGCCTTCTCGCCCACCATGCTTTGTTTCTGGGCCAACTGCCCGGATTCTTTCCTGCCATGCCTTGTTGGTATTATTAATTAATAGATGTTAATTAAGCAGAAGGCTGCCCATTTCCTGCCCTGATGCCATGGGGTGCTATCTGTGGCTCCATTCCTTTTCTACACCACAGCCCAAGCCTCACAGATGGCATCTAGATGCTCTCAAAAATCACTGCCCCCACACTGGGCCCTAGAACCCTACTATTGAACCCCACCTGGATTCCTTCTTCAGGAGGACTCTTCTGCTGTCATACCAGGCAGCATAGCTCCCTGAACTGATCCCCCTTCTGGTGCAATTCCTCCACTGGGACCTTTGGCTCTCTATTCCTGGTCCACCTCCAGGCCGGTCGGAAGCCCAGGCCCTCAGCTTTTAGACATTCCTCATGGTGGGCCCCTGGCCCTTCGACCCTTCTGGTCCTGGCCCCAGCATGGGCTAGTCAAGGGAAGCTCAGACATACCTGATTCTATGGTCCTTACTCTTTCACCATGGGGTCCAGTCTCTGGGCCCTCCAAACAAAGGGGTGACCCACCCAGGCATGGGGGCTAAGGGTGAACATGCCCAAACCTGCCTTTCACTGGAGTGGTAACTGGCCTGGCATTGCCTGGGGGCTCCTGTGCCACTAAGAGCCCCACCAGGCCATCCACTCCTGGCATGGTGCAGTTTTAGGTCATACCCAGGACCAGGAGCCTCCTTACCATCCCCTACAGCTCCTCCCTTACCTCCAAATGATATCAGCAGCTCTCCAGCCAGGCGATATTGTTGCCTGGTCCCCAGCATCAGAACTGCCCTGTTTATATGGACAGCTGTGAATCTAAAATGGCTGCCCTCATTAGGCACCTGCCGGTTGCTGCCTTCTGGCCCTTAAAGTGGCAGGCACCAGAAGTGCCCTGCCACAGTGACCCTACCAGGAGTACAAGACTCCTGACTGTATTGCTGCTAGGGGATCAGTGCTTCCAATCTCTCTACTCCATCAAGGTGGCAGTCCATGTACAAGGCTTCTGTTTAAAGGAACATAAGCAAGTAGGTCAGGAAGGGACTTCAGAAGGTCATTGAGTCTACCCCCTGCTCATATCAGCAGCATCACTGACTAAACCATTCCAGATAAGTGTCTGTCTAATCTGCTTTTGAATATTTCCAAGAATGAGATTCCACAGCTTCTCTAGTTAACCTGTTCCAGTGCTTGACCACACACAGTCAGAAAGTTCCTCCTCATCTCTAATCTAAATTTCCTCCAGGTGTCACCAGGTCCTGTGATGGGGTATCAAATAGGGTTTCCCAGGGGTCTGGTATTGTTCAGCATCTTCAGAATGATCTAAATGGGATGGAAAATATCCCATCCCAGCTGGACATTAAGCCATTGATGACTATTCTTTGAGCATGGTGAACCAACCAGATATGTATCCATCTTATAATACTTTCATTTAGTCTGTATTTCCTTAACTGTTAAAATGAAGGTTGTGGGAGACAGTGTGAAAAATCCATGATCCTTCCACCTATTAAGGTTAGGCTGACTGGTCTGTAGTTCCCTGGATCCTCCATCTTCCTTTTAAAAGATGGGTTCAAAGCTAGGCCAGAACCTGAGTTGAAGCCTCAATGGTCAGTGGTTAGCTGCTTCTTCCTCCTGTGCTATGTTCTGGGTAAAATAACCTTTTTCTCTTTTATCTGCTTCCACTCAACATGCTTACAGTGAAGGAAGCATGAGCGAGTGTCTAGGTAAACTCTGTAGTGAACTCACCTCTCAGACTTCCCTGTTTTCTGGTCTGTTCACTGGTTCTATGCTACTTACTCCTGTGTTGCTGACTTCTGGCAAGTCTTGTCTTTCCTCTTGGGCAAGCCCCACTTCCTTACCCACACTGAAATTAACCACAATCATCTCACTCCTCCAGAAAAGCCAGCAGAATGACTTCCAAAATAAAGCTACACCACTGGGCCCAAACAGGCATTCCTTCCTATTCATCTGCACTCACAGACCCTCTCCCCAGGTAACCAGTTTCCTGCTCCACTCCCAAAAGTAAAAGCAGCAAGCAAAGGTTTAAAAAAGAAAACATACATAAACATATTACTTACTGCATTAAAGTGCTAGTAGTAAATACCTGCTGATTACTCACATTGGCACATATCTAAATGGATTTAAGTCCAAAGGCTTAAGAATACAAAGGCTGTCCAAAGGCTGCTGGCTTGTGTTCTAATTAGAATGCTCCAGTGTGGCCTCACCATCACATGTATAAACTCACATGTTTAAAAATGACTTCTGGGGTGCTTTCTTTAAACCTTGTTGAATGAGATATAGATGAAGTATCACATGGTCATTTTTAAACCAATGGGGGTTTAATACATGTGTTGGTAAGGCATTTTAAGCGGCTTTCTGGGAACCAATCTAATTAAAATCCCCACTTCCCCTACCCCCAGGCATGTATATAGGCAGGCACTTGTTTTAATGCCCCCACTCAGCTGTCTGCTACTGTCAGGGGAACCAAAAATCCCTTTAAATATTAAAGCACACGAAGCATCTATGTGCTCCTTCTTGCACATCAAAATGCACCTCAGGATTGTCAGTGCTTAGCAGCTGACTACTTCACACCTCCCTACAATTAGTCAGGACCAATATTAGTGTCTAAACCTAATTGGGATCAGATTATTCCACTACACTCATGTGGGGGCTCAGTGCAGTAGGCAGGCTTAGAACCTCTGCTACTCAACTACCAGATTGGCCTTTCCACAACAAAAAGAGGTGGCTACCACTTTCCTTCAAAGAAAAGATGCCACTCCTTTTCCTCTTTATAAAGATTAGCAGCTGGAGCACTCAAGATGTAGAAGACAGGAAGGTCCAAATACATCACAAAAGAGAGGCCCCTAAACACTAGGCTACTGGCAACTCTTGGAGGAAGGTGGCAGCAGAAATATTGATTATTCCTCTGGAAACTGTTTCCCTTTGTATAACAGAAACAAAGATTTATTGGGCCAGAGACATGCAGCAAAAATGAGCCTGAGTCTGGCCTACTACACATGACAGTCTCTGGGGAGCTGGAAACAAGGAATCCAGATCTTGCTTCAAGGACAATTTATAAATATAACAAGAAAAAACCCTTGATTAGAAATGACAACATTCACATGTGTAATAAAATTGCATTTCTTAACTTCTATAGTTTTTACAATGAACCTATTCTGGATTAGCAAAACAAGCACCTGAAGAAGGAAGGAGTGATCACAAGCAGCCAGCCTGAGTTTATGATAAACAGTCATGCAAAAACAAACTTCATCTTCTTCCACAAGATAACTAGTTGGGTGAAAGAAGGGAATGCTATAGATGTTATGTATCTAGAGTTCAGCAAGGCTTTTAACAAAGTCCTACATGACCTTCTCATAAAAAGAATTGGAGAAATGTGAGCTAGATAAAATTATTGCAAGGTAGATAGACAACTGGCTCAACAGCAGTGAATTAAGGGTAATTACTAGTGCTGTGTGAAGCTTCAGTCCCTGATTTGATTTCATGGAAATTCAGTCTGAGTCAGGGGCTGAATCTCTGAATCCAAGTGGAATTAGGAGATCCTTTAATCTCTCTGAATTGAATTGGAACTCTCTGAATTAGCTTGGAAAGATTTGATGATTCAGACATAGGTACAGCTTCAAATGCTTTTTCCACATACCTGAAGGTACCAGGCAGGTCATGTATGCTGTGATGGTGCGGTGGATGATCTCACAGAACTGCAGTGGGGGGTGGTCTCCAGTGTGCTCATCAGCAGACACAAGTGAACCAGAAGCTCTTCCAGTCCACTTCTGAGTCTGCTGGGGAGCATGTGTGTGGGGGGGTGCCCTCACCACCCCCTAGCTCAGTGTCTAGTGCCTCTTGGGTCTGGGAGGTCACCCAGGGTCCCCCCCTACAGCCAATCACTGATCCAGGGGGTGCAGAGGGGGGAGGGAGGGGGAGCGGCACACTCAGAGGCAGACCCAGAAGTACTTCCAGTCCACTTCCAGGTTTGCTGCCAAGCATATGTGGGGGGGAGCTCCATGCTACTGTGGGACACTCCATCTGCCCTACTACTGCAGCATTCATGAGCTGTGCCTGGTACGTTGAGGTCTGTAGAAAAAACACTTAAAGCTGTGGCTATGGCCAAATCACTGAGTCTCCAAATTGGCATTGAATCTTCAGATTTGGATTCAGCCGAATCAAATTACTATCCCTGATTTGGACCAAATTCAAATTGAATACAGTCCATTTAGCACACCCTTAGCTATAAATGGATCCATGTCAAAATGGTAAGGTCCATTCTAGGCCCAGTGCTGTTTAATATTTTTACAAATGATTCAGATAGAAAGTTTCTTGAGAAAATGTACAGACAACACAAAATTGGGAAAGGCTGCAAACATGCTAGAGGCCATGAGCACAATTCAGAAGAATCTTGACAAATTGGAAAGTCAGTCTGGAGTTCAGTGTTCTCAAATACAAGGTGCTACACCTCGGGAAGAATAATCAAAAACACAAATCAAGATGGGAGACACTAGACTACATGGTGGCATTGTGGAAAAGAATCTAGGAGTCTTGGTGCATCACAGCTTCAATATGAGTTTGCAGTGTGATACAGCACAAAAGGCAAATATGTTCTAAGGCTGCATCAGTAGGATGATTAAGTGCAAGACACAAGAGGCGATAGTGCTTATTGACAGTACTAGTTAGGCCTCAGAGTATTCTGCTTAGTTTTAAAAAGGGCATGGGAAAATTAGAGAGGGTCCAGAGGCAGATAAAGATGATAAAGAGCTTGAAAGGCCAGCCATATGAAGATAAATTGAAATAAATAATAATTTTCAGCTTACAGAAAAGTTGCTTAAGAGGAGACATGCTATCAGTCTTTAAATGTCTGAAGGGCTGCCAGAAAGAAGGGAGACAATACTTTTTCTCTCGTTACGAAGAGCAGAATGTAGACCAATAAATTGTAGTTGCAGCAGAGTTTGTTTGGGTTGGATATCAGAGAAAACTTCTTCATTTAAAACAGTGAAGCAGAAGCATAGACTGCATAGAGTAATTGCAGAGTCTCTATCCCTGAAGGTGTTCAAGAAGAGGTTGATTTAAGCTTTGGTCAGAGATGATTTAGGAGTAGCTACACCTATGCTATACTATTGGTATTTTCCATGCTTTTAGGCTTTGCTGGTTGTTGCGTGGGACTAGGAAGGAACTCTATTCCCCACTTGTTGCTACAGGTGAGGGGAGTTTTTTTTGCCTCCCTCAGAAGTACTGTGTATTGGGTGCAGCCATAGTTGGGGATTTTGACTAGGGTTTGCCACTGCTTCTGTTGGGACTAAAACCTTGAGGTTTGTGGCTATGGGGTTTTGCATCTCTACATAGGGTCAGACCAACCTCCAGGTTTGGGACCAGAAGGAATTTTACCTCATAGTAAAATATATACCGTGGTGGTTTTTGCCTCCCTCTGTAGTAAGGACATGGTCCTCTTCCACGGATCTCTTAAGCATCCTTTAATAAAACTTGAAGCAGCAGGACATTAGTTACATTACTCTGCCTTACTCAGGGCAGAAGAGGGCACTATGATTTGTGATTGTGTGAAAGTGTTGCCTGTGTAGTTATGATAAGAGGTTAGGCAAGGATTTGCTTGGGAGGGTTTGGATAGAGATGTTTCTACGTCAGACAGGTGATTGGGCCAGAAGACCTCTCAAATGTTCCTTTTCAGCCCCTCTTTCAGTGATTCTATTATTCTATGGATAATTTAGAATGGCACAAACAGATTGTATGAATGTACTCTTCCTGGGACCTCAGATAATATATTTAATATGTTTAAGACATGCAGCAATGACTCTGAAATGTGCTGTTATACTGAGAAATGGGTATTTATTGATACTGTGCAGTATTGAGCTATCTAGCTGTTTAGGCACCCTACCTAGGAGGGGTGTAATTTATGCAGTAAAATAATGCTTACAAATACTTAACTGAACAGATGTGAAACAATAACATTTCCCTCCACTCAATGTTAAAACCCAACGATGTAAAAAAGCCAATAATGTAGGATTAGGTATCCACAGAAGTGAAATATTTCATTTCTTTATCCAGTGTTCACAGTTTAGTGCTGGTGCTTATCATGGTTGTGATCTCATAATTACTATGTAATTGATAATATCTGGTGTTTTTCAATGATCCTTCAGTAGGAATAAAATCCTGCCCTCACCATCAGAATGAATGAGACTTGGGATTTTAGTAGCGCTTGACACAGGGGTAAAATAATTTAACACAATTTTAAGATCTAAAACATCTAAAACAGGGGGTCTTATACTCAAATCAGTTGTCAGGCTATAGTCCCTGCTCAGCCCTGTTACCAACTGCTGCTGGATTTTTATTTTTATTTTTTTTTGTTAACAGTATCAACTGAATGATAAATTTTGTGGCAAGAAAAAGGTGGTTGTGTCAGTGGGTGAGGAGAGATTGAGGGAGCAGCAGCAGCAACAAAACCCCTAGAGTTTGGGGGAAATAATATGGGCTGTCAACTGAGAACTCTGTGCCCAGAAACTGGCTCAGCTCAAACAGGGGTCCTGTCCGTCCTGCTGGCTCCTCCAAGAGGGAACATGCTCCCTTGCAGTCAGCTCAGTCCTCTTTGTAGCAAGAAACCCCCTGCAGTCTGGATGACCCATCACTAGATTTGAGTTGTCAAACAGAGCTGCAAAGTGTTGAAACTACTTCACTCTTACTGAGTGCACAAAAAGTTAGAGAAAGGTGTTGAGATCTGATAAGTATCGTATGCACCATGCATCAATCTGAATATTGCCATTAGCCACTGAAACTGTTCTATTGTATCAAAGACATGAAAGCATCAAATAGATTAGATTATCAGAGATACTCCTGACTTTCACATTCAGCTAAATAGAGCTGCTTTAATAAAACAAAGTATTTTAAAATAAATGTGTAGACGGCTTTTCAGCCATAACATCGATGGAACAAATGAAGCTAGTAGAATGTATCTGATAGCTCAATCTCAATTTAGTTCAATCTCATTTTTGACAATGTTATTGCCTGAAAAGTAACAATGCTTGCACAATTTTAAAATAGTGAAACAAAAATAGTTTAGATACCATTACTGCTCCCTTAGCATCCAGGACATAGGTACGCTTTGCAGAAAGAGAGCTGAAGATTTTTCTATTAAAAACTATCCCAGGACAGCTAGCACTGCAAGTTTGCTATTGCAAGGATAGTGTATGCATTTTTTTGCTTGTATTTATATCAAAATTATTGAACAGACATTTAGGCCTTTTAAACAAGATGTACATTTGGAATCTGTAGGAGTTCTAGTTATACTATACTATGGTAATCCTAAGATTTAGTTAAGTGAAGGCACAGCAAAGGAGCTTGGGTGTAGCAGGCTTCACTTACCACTGAAGGACCTGATAAAAAAGCAGAAGAAAAAAGGCTGATTCAAGGAGAATAGTAAAAACAGTAGCTGAACAATTTGAAGTATGACATAAGAACTTGCTAGTAAAGAAGAGATAACAAGAGACGAGCTGTAGAGGCCCAAGTTCAGCAGGGAGTGAGCTATAAATGCCCAAACTCAATTGGAGTGAGCTGAAGGCATCCAAAATTGCCAAAGGGATGTATTGTAGTTGTTTGCACTAAAGAGACAAATAAAAATAAGAATTGGCATACAGTGGGGGCATCTTAGCTGTAAATATGGGAGACACTCTCTAATAGCAACCTAGAGGCGGTGATCCTTAAAGATTCCTTTCAAGAAAGAACACTGAAGACAATATATATATGGAGCTGTACAGGCAACCCCTGCTTAACACTATCTTGCTTAGTGCCATTTTGCTATAACGCTCATTTTAAATTGATACTTGATTCCACTTAGTACTCAGCAAGTTTCATTATAACACTCATGGTCACCATCTTGGGTCATCAAAAACTTTTGGTTTCCCTTAACAATAGTTTTGCATGACGCTTGGCTTTTCAGGAACCAATTAAGAGAGCTTAGCAGGGGTTGCCTGTAATAATGTACTAGGACATGTGTATAGAGAAATCTTTCCTGTGATGCAAATTAAAAGCATGGTTTATTACCTATAGCAATAAATGACTAAAAAACCAAAAGCCAAATGTGTTTGATTTGCTCATGCCTTTCTTCTAAATGTGCAGAAGATGTCTGACTAAATAAATAATCCTTATGGTGAATTTCATACTTCTAATAATTCTGCTGGGATACCGCTTACTAAAAGACCCACTAATTATTGCAGGGCTTTTTAAAATCCCACAGTTCTCTCCTACCTTTAGACTTCTTCATTTTGAAGAAACTGCTACATTTTAAATGTCAAAGCATCTATTATTGTAATGCCACAGAGAACTTGGTCAAGTCCAGGCAAATGCATGCAAGCAGACAGCCCATTTTGAGTTTAGAAACACATTTTTCAAAGAACATTAAAAGTTTTATTTTTGAAAAAAAGAGGTTAAAAAGCATAATGAGGCTCTCAGTCACTGTATCTCTAATGCGAAAGCCCCAAACCACACTTGGATAAGCTCAGCACCTTTAAGATTCTTTGACACTGGGCACATCTACATAAGATGCTTTACTGTGTAGCAGACTAATTTGCTGTGCAGGAAAACATCACCAAAATGTATGGAGCAATTAGAGTGCAGTAGATTAATTTATTATGCAGCTGGATAATCCTGTCAGTCACAAAGGGTATCTGGCTGCACAGTAAATTACTGAGCCTAACCACATGTGTAGATAGTAACATCAAGATTAGTTTACTCAAATTGAGCAAGAGTATATTAAGTCACATTAATTTCATGTGTAGATGTGCCCTGCGTGTAGTATGTTGTAATAGCATAACTGGGAAGGGCCCAGTAGGCTACCATCCCTAAGAACCTTTTTAGAGGAACTGCCAAAAAGGCAGCCTTTAGAGAGCTTGTGCAATGATGGCAACAGCCCAAACCATTCTTCCCAGCATCACTTCCTAGTTATACCTTTCCTATGTGACATATGCTTTACATTTTTTAAGCTTTATAAAACTGATTTAAAAAAGGAAAAAAAAAACTGTGCCATACTGGGTTAGACTAGTGGTCCATCTAGCCCAGCATCCTCTCTCTCTGATAGTGGTCAAAGTGGAAGCTATAGAGGAATAGCATTGAACTGAATATATCTAGAGTGATCTATCCCCTATTCAATACATCGCTTGCATTGACCGTTATTAGGGGTCTACTTAACTCATGGAAAGACAAAGCAATATTCATGATTTGATTGTGGCATGAAGAAGTGATTTTTGTGAGCATTTTCTGGTAGCCCCACACCTTGCTGCTGATTATCAGAAAAGCATATACCATATAATTTAATAGCAAATTCTCTGGAAAGACAATTATATCAATACAATTTATCATATTATTATAAATCTAACTCTTAAATTTACATTTATATATGATATGAATTATAACATCAACATTTATTATTATATGTAGTGTTCTACAAAACGTTTAGAAATATTAATTAACGCTTACCTTAATAGAAACATTTTCACTTTATTGACTGGCACCTTCACTTATTCTGTATCACTAGCAGACAGTAACTTTCAATCATGTGATCTATGGCTGCAGTGATCATAGCATTGTCTTTGCATTGTGGTAAGCATTGGGACATTCTAAAACAGCCTATTAAATGACTAATACCTTTCTTAGGCTGATTTTGCAGAAAATCATGGCCAACACACAAAATGCTTGGAGATGTTTCCTATGGCATCTCTAAACCAATAATCATTAGGGGACTGCTTAATTATCAGTTTTCAGAGAAACAGCAAAAAGCGTGATCTGCAATTGAAAGGAAATCATGGCCAGTGCAATATTTCCTGTCAATTTCAGATAATGTTTTTTGCAAACTGATAATTAAGAAAACCCCAACTTATTATTGGTTTAGAGATGTCACAGGAAGTACCTCCATCCATTTGGTTCAATAACTATTAATAGCTTGATCATCCATGAATTTTTCTATCCCCTTTGTGAACATGACTATGTTATCTACCTCCACCATCTCCTGTGTCAATGAATTCTACAGGATAACTACACATTACATAAAAAAGATCTCTTCTTAAGTTTTATACCTTCCACCTACTAATTTCAGCAGCTGCTTTATAGTTCTAGGATTCTAAGACTCGGTGAACAACAATTTTCTGTTCATATTGTCTACATCCTTCATGATTTTCTAGACCTCAATCATATCTCCCTTGGCTTTTGTGCAAGCCATGTTACAAGCAGTGACCCATGACACCACCTAACAAGCCAAACTCCTTGTAGTGTCCCAAGCCAGCTCTATGCCCAAAAAGGAATGGAACGGGAAATTAGATCCCATAGGTTAAAGCCAGCTATAAAACCCTGCCCGTGCTCACCCTGGGCGGAGCTCTCCCTCTCACGGTCCA
>JAGPOW010003642.1:45312921-45335140 GCA_030014935.1 Caiman crocodilus
CCGAGAGGCCTGCTGAGGTGGCCCCCAATTGGACTGCAAAATTTTCTCCTCACAACTCAGTGTGGGTTACAATCCCCAACCACACACAACGCCACCCTACGCCACTCCCAGGCACCGTCATAAAGCCTGAAGTGTACCCCAGTATGTACACTGTCACACTCGACAACAGCGACGACACAGATCGACCGCCAAAGCCCATCCTAGTGCATCATAATTGGCTTTCCCGCAGACATAGACCAAAGCACCTATCTTAATTTTTACCAAGTTTTGTCGTTTCAGGTAGAACTCCATTGGGACCGTGAAAATGCTCCTATAAATCCTTCTGATCACCGCAGTTTGCATTGCAAACCAGCAGCTGATGGGCCTCCTGCAGAGCTCCGTGCTCAAAGCCATACTTGAGTGGGCCAACACCACAAGACCCCACCCGGAAGGCCTCACCGCCTGCTTCCCCAGGCTGAGAAATGCAGCAGATAATCCTCTGCATGTTAGCCTTACCCCATCAGACCCGACGCGATGGCTCTCCACCTTGACCCGAGAGCCCAGAAAGTTCTCCAGATCGGTCCCACTGGTGCGCAAAGGCCAAAAGATGTACCAAGCCACGTGGGGTTGGGACGCTCGACTGAACACCACCGCAAACTATTATTCTGGAGACCATTGCACCTACACCACTAATATCACCAGCTCACCCCAATCCATTCCGGTCAGATGTTGCGCGGTCCCGTGGGGACTCTATACGTCGAGGGGGCATCTCCGCGACTCCCTTAATAACCCCATAGTTACCCTCCCTTGGAACCCCAACAGCTTTCTCCTTTCCACTTGCAAGAATCCTTGCCTTTTCATTTTTTTTTTTGGTATGGCAGCTGCTCCAGTCCCCTGATCATTTTGATTGCCCTGCTCTGTACCTTTTCTAATTCTACTATATATTTTTTGAGATGTGGAAACCAGAACTGCATGTAACATTCAAGAATGTGGGTGCACCATGGATTTCTATGATGTTCTCCAATTTGTTTTCAATTTCCTTATTAATGATGCCAATATTTTACTGGCTTTTTTGGTCACCACTTTACACTGAGCTGACTTCCTTAAAGAACTGTCTACAATGACTCCGGGGGTCTGTTTCCTGAGTTGTAACAGCTAGTTCAGAACACAGCACTGTGTGCATATGGTTGAGGTTATTTTTCCCCCTGTACATTACTTTGCATTTGCTGACATTGAAGTTCACCTGCCATTTTCTTGCCAACTCAGTGTGGTGAGCTGCTCCTCTCTATCAGCATGGGACTTGACTACCCCTAATAATTTTGTTACAATCAGCAAGCTTGGAAATTTATATGCACCCCCATTTCCAAGACATTGATAAAAATATTGAACAAAACTGGATCCAGTACAGATCTCTGTAAGACCTCATTTTTTGTCCTGTCTCCATTCTGAAAAGTAACCATCTCGCCCTACCCCTTGCTTCCTATCTTTTAACTACCTTTCATTCCAGAAAAGATCTTTTCTTCCAATCCCATGACAACACAGGTTGGGTTTTTTTTTAAAGCCTTCAATGAGGGACTTTTTTGAAAGTGCAAATATTATTTATGTCAACTGGACCCCCTTGTCCATGTGCTTGTTAATACCCTCAAAGGACTCCAGCAAATTTGTGAAGTACCTTGACAAAAAAATATGTTGACTCTTCTTCAGTAGCTCATATTTGTCCATGTGACTACTGATTTTAGTCTTTATTATAGGTTATACTAATTTACCAGGAATGGAAGTGAGACTTACTGGTCTGTAGTCCCCAGGATCACCTCTGGAATGATTTTTGAAGATTGATGTTTTGTTGCCAACTCATTAGTCCTCTGTCACAGAAGCAAATTGTAACAATAAATTACATATTATTGCCAGAACTTTTGTAACTTAACCTTTGAGTTCTATCTGGTCCTGGTGACTTATTAGTAAACATCCTTTGCAGTCAACACCAATGCACAGAATTTGTTTAGTTTCTCTGCTATGGCTTTATCATCCCTAAGTGCACTTTTGACACCATTGGCAATATGTAGGGGGTGCATGCATGTACCATGTACACCCCCTAAGTGTGGCGGGGCATTGCCAACATTTTTGGTGACACCTGCAGGCAGTAGCCACTCACCAACCCCCACCCTCATTCCCCTCATACTGCTGCCGTGCTCCTGCTGCCACCACCCCCATGTTCCCACCACTGCCAGTGCCATAGTGCCCCCCCAGCTGCTGGGGGCATGTGTCATTCATGTTTGACACCTTAGCCATCTAATGGTCCCATTAATTATCTAATTGGCTTCCTCTTTCTGATGTATTTTAAAAACATTTTATTACTAACTTCAGCATCTTTTGCTAGACAATGCTCATATGCTTTTTTGGCCTGTCCTGTTTCACTGTTACACTTAACGTGCCAGAGTTTGTTAGCTTTTCTGTTTTCCTCATTCGGTCACATCTTCCATTTTCTGAAGGATGCCTTTTTTTTACCTTTAATGGCCTCCCTAGTTCTGCTATTAAACCATGCAAGGGCTTATTTATCTGGTTGGTACCCTTTTTGATTTGTGGTATACATTTTCTCCTGAGCTGCTAATATATTTTTAAATAGCTCCTAAACTGCCTACAGGTTTGCCATATTTTTGACTGCTCCTTTAAACTTTCTTCTAATTTCCTCTTGTAATTTCCCTTCCTATAATTGTATATTGATGTGGTAGACCTTTTGCGGGGGGTTCCTCTTCTACTAGAATGTTTAATGTGGTGATATTATGGTTAGTATTACAAAGTGGTTCACCGAGAGAGACCTCCTGAGCCAGGTCTTGTGTGTTACTCAGGATTAGATCTAGGATTGCTTCTACTCTTGTGAATTCCAATGTGAGTTGTTTTAGAAAGCAACAGTTGATTACATCTAGAAATTTCATTTCCATATTTCTACTTGATGAACAGTTTACCCAGTCTATGTGAGGATAGTTTAAGTCTCCCAGGACTAGTGCTTATCTCATTTAAGCAGTTTCTTATAATCACATTTACCTTTGTGATGAGGTGGTTGGTAGTACAATCCTAGTACAATATTTTTTCAAGTAGTTTCTAACCCCAGGGATTCTATGGTAGTTTTCCTTTCAGGTAAAATTTTCATGCTGTTAATACCTTAACTGTCCTTAACATGCCACCCCTCTACCTGCACATCCCACTTGCACTTGTATGGTAAAATCTTAATTGAAATAGACATCCTGTTATCTCAGCATATTATATTAGGGGTGTGTGTATTTAAATATATATTATACACACACACACACACACACACACACAAAGATGAAAACCGGCTTACTGCTACTTAAGAGGGTTGGGCATACTTACAGGGCATGGTCTTTATAGAACACAAATGTCTCTCCCTCCTTGCACCATCTGTAACAAAAGAGTCTGGGAAAGAGGGTGGTGAGGGGAAACATTGCAGCAGTGGGACCACTCTGTACATTTGACTTCAAAACTGTGCTAACATGTGCTCCTCGAGGCAGAATTCCTCCCATTTCTATTGCTACCACACTGTGGAACAACACTGATCACTGCTCAGAGCAATTCAAGAAGAGACAACTGTGCTTACAGGAAACGGACTAAGATTATGGACATGTGAAACTTTCTACCATTTTAAAGGGGGTGGAAAGTGTTGCCCGTGAGGAGCTTGCATCAGCTGTTATAATGCAACTGCTACTTTTGCATGCTGCTGCAGAAAGAGAAGTGAGCTAAATCTGTTGTAAATGGTTTTGCTATACTTCAATCACATATAATAGTTACATTGCCACAGCTTACTGGTATAATTGTTTTGTCTGTTTATAAAGTAATATATTACAGGACTATAAACATTAATCACAAACAGTGGTTATCATTTCCTTCTTCACATCTACTGTACTTGTTCTTCATTGTTTCATGGCATAAATTCCATCCTGTGGTTAATACGAGGAAGTAATTCTCTAATCTAGACTTCCATCAAAGATTATGATGGAATTCAAATATTCCTACAGAATCACGCCAAGACTCTCTGCTACTTCATGAACACTATGCCACCTTGCAGGCATTAAAATAAAAAAACAAACAAAAATGCACTTTACCGGAAGCACTTTACTTTACAGTACCAGTAGTACATTGCTTCAATGGGGTTTTTTTGTTCCTTTTTATCCTAAGTGTATTGGATTGGCTATTAGATAAAAGCACCAAAAAAGCCCCACTAAAGCACCCAATCTATACAAATGTTAGGCAAGCTGGCTTCAGCTAATGCATTGCCTCTTCTTGGCATGTGCTGGGTTCAGTGGAGGAGCACATGGACTTCGGGGGGGGCTTAATGTCTGACTTCAACAGCCTAACTTCTCACACAATGGAAAGCAGACTAACTACATTAGTATACTACTGTTGAGAGAGAAAATGAATTAAACTGGGTACAGTGTGATACTGAGGTTTCCAGATTGGGAGGAAGCATGTACACATCTGAGTTGAATAACTTCATGGCACAAGTTCGATTTAATATTGCATTACACCAAAGAGGAGTATATTACTTATGGTTCCAGCTAGACTAATTCTAGTTCTTGAAGTTGTACAGGTGGTTTTAGAGTCATTAAGGTGAGCAACAGGAACAAAAGATTAGACCAGTGCTTCTCAATCTATTCAACAGGAATTCTTATACTGTGCTTATCTACAGTATCCAAATAGCACATTAAGCAACAGAGCTAACATCCATCATGTGCTTTTCAGTTCAGAACTTTTTGGGGGAATCTTTTATTACATATATTAAAAAAAATTATGTAAGTGATGTAGGTTAGAATAGTAAGGCCTAAAAATTGAACGTTAGAAATTCCTTGCACTTAGAACAGAAGATACTGAACCTGTGATGAGCCAGTGATTTTTATTCCTGTTCATTCATAAGTGAGCCCCTGTGAAAGCTTTTTCTTGAACAGGTAAGCTTTGTTTTATCAGAGGGAATTCAGTTGTGCCAGAGGAGTACAGTGGTTAGTTGTAATCTTCATCCCAATAATGATTTCACTGGTAGGCATGAAGCTTTCAATCTTAAGTGAAAGTTGTCAGTGGTCACTAATTGTCTTGGTTTGATTTGATCATGAAATTTTACATAAATGTATTCTTGGGTCATATAAATTTTCAGTGCTACATGTTGTTAATGTATTCAATCAGAGCTGATGTTTGTTCAAAAACAAGATGGTAAACAGAAGCTTAGTAAAGCCATTTATATACAGAGAGAGTGCCATAATTCATATACTGCCAATATAATGTATCCACATTTTTAATCAAATGCAAATCACATATTCTTGCAATATTAGTGGAATCAGTATTACAGGGCTTTAAAATTTGTTACAATTCCTAGTTTACATTTTGGCTACCATTGGTTAAAATACCACCCCAAGGGCAGTAAGAGCTGCATGTTTATGGTTCTTTAAGCAGGGCTTAAACATCAAGAACCATTTTCATTCACAGCAAGCCATGCACTATAATTAAACAAATAGATAAATAAATGAAAGAGAGGGCTAAATTATTCCATTACATCGAAGTCCAAGGCAACTGCTGAGGCTCAGCACACTCTGTACTCTGGGTTGACATGGCTATCAATGAATAGCATAAGTCTAATGCATAGAATACAAAACTGTATTATAAAATTGTATTACCCTAGTTTGTGGCCAGTTTCTCTAAACATCTGAAATGGAAAATAAATTAAGACCCACCAGGGCCTGGTCTGACAAACAACTGATGTTTAATAGATGCATTTCTTTAAGAAATACCTTGCAAGTCAATTTGAACAGCCAGCAGTTTACTACAAAATTCTTTAGTACTGTAGTTGCTATGGTGATTTGCTGCTAGCTGCAAGCAGGTACTTTTAGCACTAGTTATATTCCTACATCATACCTGTCAAGAGGGTGCCAGGCCAGCATGTTCAGTGTGATACTCTGCTATTTTTCACTGTGAACCACAATTCACAGGCTGTGCAGTGCTGGCAGTGCTGTCAGCATTTTTTGTGTTATGCTTTCTCTTGCTCACTCACTGACTACAGTAATCACACTGAAAACACACTGAAATGGGTGTTTAAGAATGAGAGTTATGGCTGTCTAAAATTCTTGGTATTTGCACCCCCTCCTCTTTTTTTTTTCTTTTTTTGTGTGTGGATATTTTGTATATTTCTAACTCGTATTCAAGATATTCCTTAAAATAGAGATTTATGTAGAATATATTGGCTATTACAGGAGAGAAGGTGCATTTTAATATAACATCAAAAGAACTACAATTTTCATTAACAATAATGAGAGCTATGCGCCTCTGATCCACATAGCAGTGAGATACATTAGCATGGATAGAGTCCTGCATGCACTTAATGCTGAGTATAGCTTATTTTTGCGATTACTCCCATATGTATTTAAGATGCAACTGCTTGTAGAAGTAAGCATCTATTCTTAGAAACAAATACATGCAGGTTTTGGTGTTAACATTTTACATAGGAAAAGTGAGAACTTCACTTTGCAGGCCGCAGTTAGATTAACAAAAGACAGAAACTGGATAAAGAAATTAAAGATGAAGATGCTGATTTAAAACGATGTATTAAAAATGGTAGTTCTGTACCTATGAAAGTCAATAAAGGTTTTCCTATCAACTTCAACAGACAGAAGGTTATTCATGACAACTGTAAATCCTGGTAGATCTTACATTTGAATATTACATTAAATAATACATTTTCACCTTTTCTTCATCTACTCTACAAATGAATAATCTGAAATAATAGATGTTTTGAGAAATATCATTGTACAATTCTAAGCCTATAAGAGTTAGAGAGCTATTTGTGTAATATCTTAAAGCTCTGCTTAGAAAATCCTACTGAAGGTGACACGGAATTCATGGAAATGCAGATATCTGTACATGTCAAAAGACAGTAAGTTTGTAAACATCTTAGCAATGAGCACTGAGCTCATTAATTCACAACGTGCAGTAACCATAGTGCATTACAGTTGAGTACCTGTAATAATAGGTACTAACTGAATGTGTGGTAACCAGTGTTATTGCACAGTAATGCTGGTGCATTTGTTTGTTTCGTTTTTTTTGTGACACCAATGCACAGTAGACTAATTCTAATTCTACCATACTTTACTGCACTAGCACAGCTTTTGCCATGATGTGCTAATGCATGGTAGAATCAGTTTACTGCACATGTGCTTTAATGAGCAGTAGCCTATTTTAGTGCTCATTAAAGCATTGCATAAGAAACTGTGCTATTAGACTGATGCTCAGTAAAATAGGCTACTGCACATTAAGTGTCACTTTAAATCCATGCACATTTGTTACTGAGCACTAATGTGCATTTATTTAGTACCTCCCATTTTAGGTATTACATTTAATGCTCATTAGGAAAAGCACCTTAAGGCACATGTAGATGTGCCCAGTGAAGGTAAGTGGAGAACATGGTTTACATAGCAGAATAATTTGGCTTCAAGAGAACCTACTATGTTTTACTACTATATGTCAAATAACTTTGAAACCTTGGGACCCAAATCTCAGAACTGTTATTCACTGACAAGATGTAGACAAGTGTTTTGCTTCTAGTATAGCCAGCAAAGTAAAATGGCCTTTTCTGATAGAGGACTAATATGGAAAGTGTGATGATAGTTAGTTTTTAAAATATCCCTATTTAAAAAATCACTTTATTAAAGCAAGAAGGCCCTTTCTAGTGCTTTTATATCATTATAATAATGTATCTAAAGGACTATTTCTTGCTTCAGCTCCTAAAGTCTAGTACATTGGGGGTGTACCTACTTGAGAAGCTTTACTGGGTATTAGCGATGCTAAAAACTGGGCATTAAATTAGTCTGTCTACACATGCATGAAATTTACTGCACATTAAATTAAATTAATGTTCTGTTTGCTAGTACAAACACATATAGGTACTAGATAAACATTTCATTAATTAATATGCAGTAGTGCATGTGTGGATGTTGACGTTGGGCATAACCTGAGCCCAGTCAGCCACTCCAACAGGGGGCCAGTCTCCTGTTTGGGGAAGAGCCATGTGTCTGGCTGTTTCTTCAGCCATGTGGCAGGGGCAGCTCATTGGCTGTCCCAAGCTGGCCTCCAGACCCCTTGCCTGATTTCCAGGGCCCATGCTAGCTGCTGCCTGCCCCTGGACACAGAACCCTACCAGTGTAGAAGCCTCATGGACCAGTTTACATGCTTGCCATGACAGCAGCTGTTTGGCTCCATGCCTCACCAATATGGGCTCTGCAGCCCCACAGCCCCTGGCTTTGCCCCCCCAGGACTACACATGCACAGAATCTACTTCCTGGGCACTATGCCTCAACCCAGCAGGCACATGTCAGCTGATGCTGGCACCTACAGTCCTAGCCTGACCCCCTGAGGCCCCTGGAAGCAGCTGTCATGGCAAGCTCCCTGACCCTGGACACAATGCCCTGGAGTTCCCAACTGCATGGAGCAGGAGATTTCAGACCTCATAGTGATCTGGGTTGACAGAGGTCCAGTGACAGTTTCTCCAGGCCAACAGGATAAATGCACACAAATGTGGCCATGTCAGACTGCATACATGAGCACAGTCACCAGTTCTTTGGCCTCCAGTGCCATGTGTAGGTCAAGATCCTGTGGGCCCAGCAGTTCTGACTAATGGACCACAACCATTGTTCTAGGACTGCCCACAGGTCCATGCCCTTTATGCAGCAGCTGGACCAGATCCTGGGCCTGAGGTATTCTGGTGAGCCCTTCCACATATTCCAGTATGGGTCAGAGCTTACACCATGGCCCAGCAAGGAGCAGGACCTACCAAGGAAGGGCCCCTTGTGGCACCAGTGTCAGGTCCCAGCATCCTCCCTGACCACAGCTTCACCTGGCAGCTCAGGCCACCACCTTCCCCTCCAACTGCAGCAACACACCCCAACTCAGGAGGACCATCCAAAGATGGCCCCAAAAATGAGCATCTCCAGTTCCTCCCTTGAGGGGACCCACTTCCCAGGCAGCCAGACACTGCCTCCACACCCCAGGATACCACAAACAGGGACCAAGTTTGACTACTGGGAGTTCCTGCCATGCCCATATAGTAGGCCCTATGCAGGGAGGAAGGCCAAAGAGAAAGGGGGCACCATGGCAACCCATTCCCAAGCCAGCTCAGCCACTCAGCCCTGGTTGCATGCCTGGAGCTGGAGGCCCTGCATAGGGGGAATTGAGGCTCCCCCCTCTCTTCATCTTCTCTCCCATCCCCTCTCTGGCTGGCTGAGCTCCCCCCTGCCCACCAGAGTTTCCCCATCAACATAAAGGAAGCAGTTCAGGACCAGGGGCCTGTCAGATGCAAAGAAATGCAGTGATCTCCTCCTCAGCCGTGGGGGTCAGGCACTTGTAGCATAGGAAGACATACTCCTCCAGGTGGTGGCACACATTGCAGGGAAGTGCACACTTGCCTGGGCTGCCATCAAAGTTCAGTGCCTCATGCCATGTTCTCAGCTGTGCCTGGCAAAACATGGTAATCAGCAGCAACAGGACATAGTGAGTCAGGCACCCCTTGATGCACTCAAACTGCTCATCTTGGTGTACCTGAGAGACTCTCAGCAAGGACATGCTTAGGGCACAGGCCATGCACAGCAGGGCCCCAGTTCAGGGGGACATCACCAGCTTCCCAAAAAGGCCCATTGCAGGGAGGATGATATCACCAGCTCTGCATCCCAGCTGGGCAAGAAACCCCAAGAACCTAGGCATTGTGAACCCAGCTATATGAGAGCAAGCTGCTTGACCTGTAGGGAGGAGAAGTGAAGGAGTTGTTCCAGAGCTGTCATGGCAGCTGCTGGCTGGATCCATATCTGTCCCAGCTTCAACAGGAGACAGGGAAAGCAGGCAGCCTGCAGCAAGTGGCAAGCAGCCTGCCTGCCCTCACTGTAGGAGTGGGGATGCAGGGCTCAGCTGGTAGCTGCCTGTGGAAATGCCCACCTGGCCAACTTACCACGGTCTTTGGGCACTGGAGCACACACAACCTCTGAACATGCACAAAACCCCTCTGTACAGTGCATGTTCTCTCTGAAATGTTGCAAACTGTCACAAAGAGTCTCTCTGTCCTTGCTCTGCATATCCAGAAGCTGCACATGGGAGAGAACCACCAGCTGCTGGTATAGATGGGGCCACTGTCAGTCAGCACCCTCTTCATGCACTGCCTCTACCAGCACCAGCCCAGGACTGGACACTGCAGCTGCACTAGATAGTTAAAGTGATGGAGAAGCAGCTTGTGGACTCTTGGGCCTGGTGAGCCCAGGACCTGGCAAGGGAGCTGGGTAAGGATTTAGAGTACCTTGCCCTCCTTAGAAGTTGCCCTCCAGTTGTACACTGCCCTCTTGGAGAGGCTGGTGGAGGCCCAGGGCTGGAAAGACACCATGGTGGTCTGGGCAGTGGAGGTGGTGGAGGAGGACTCGCAGGTGGCCTGTGTGGTCAGCCTTTTTTGTGTCTGATACCGAGCCCAATCTTGACCTCACCTGGCCCCTGGGAGCCACCTGTGCTAAGCCCCTCAGTGGGCTTGGGAGGAAGTGCAGCACTGCCAGCACTGGCCACTCTCTCAACTATGCTTGAATTTACTTCATTCAACCAGACATAACCAATGTAAAAAATCAAAATGCTCTTAAATCCTACTACACTCCATTTTAAATCTAATGCTTCTATATTACAGGTATTCTCCTTAAACAATTTTGTTACAGTTTTGCAGTTTGTCTAGAGTCCCTTTCATAGACTAAGTCCTCACTTCTGTACTGTAGGTTAAGCATGCTTAGTTTAAAGGCAGTAAGGGTTTTCACTGTTTAACAGAATTCCAGCCAGACCAGTTGCTAGACTGAGGAAACATGAGTATTTACCTTTCTACTTACTGCTTTACCTGTAATTAGTACCTCTGTGATCAAGCATCAGTTTTGCTGCAGATGCTTCATCTCTTGCCTTGACAAAATTCCTCGCTGCCACCTTTGTTGGATGCCTGCCACCTTGCAGGAGTGAGGGTAGTAGAAAAAAACTGGTGCGACTGTTCCTCTTGCATACAATGAGTTTTTAGGGATAAGCAGCCACATTCTGCTTCCCTAAATACAAGTCAACCAAATAGGGCTGAAATTGCTAAAAACCCATAACCCAAATATAAACTTCCAAGTAAATTGGGGAGACAGAGGATATTAGTTGCAGGCTGAAATGTAAGCAACACAGTACATGGACAGAAAAATTGGGAGGAAGAGAGTAAAAGGACAACTGAGGTGTGATCAGAATATTCAAGTCCTGCAGTAGTGCCCTAGCATTGTAGTCTTACAGTACTGTGGAGAGGATAAAGTTTCAACCAATTCTATCCTGTGAGCATGTGTCTACATCTCTATGACCTAGAGCTCTGAGAGTCTGCTGCCAAAACAGTACTTTGTGTGTCTCAATCCTAGAAATGCAGTGGTGAAGACACCATGCCCTGGCACTTTCTCAAGATTCTACTTCCCAACATGCTCAGAAGCTACAGCTTAGGGCATTCTCAGGGCATTTATACATGTGCTCCTGGAGTGGCGGGTGGGGGTGCTTTAATTAGATTAAAACACCTGGAGCATTGCATGTATCAGCATCCCTGAGTTGAAAAATGTTGGCAGGGACACTTTAACTAAAGCTCATTGAATGAACTATAGTTAAAGTGCTCCCACAACTATTTTTCCATGCCAGGATGCTAATATATATAGTGCTAGAGCCTGCTGGAGTGCGATAATAACCCTGCTCCAGCAGACTCTATTGATGGAGTCTGCTCTGACACACCTGTAATTACAGTGCATCAGAGCAGCCTCAATGCATGTGTATAGGTGCCTACAGTGTCCTCTCACCTCATTTCCATTGTTTATGCACTCTGACTGGAGTTAGGAATTCTGTTTTCCAGGCAGCAAAAGGAATCCCTCTGTCACTTCAGTGAAGACATACATTCATTCTCAGGTCCAGATTTCTTAGCAGCAGTCTAGGTTCCCCTTTTAGGAGGATTCTCTTGATGTCTAGAGATCACTTCCTTTCTTATCCTATTTATTGAGTTAAACAATATTTGTCTCCCTGACAGAGGGAGAGAAATGGCCAGAAAGTGTGAAAAAGAGCTTTTTTCACGCTTTCTTCCTTTTGAGAAAAATATAAGACCCTTAAAACAGGCTGGCAAACAAAAACAGTTTCTAGGTCAAACAGGCATATAGGCTTTCTCCATTTTAGTACCTGCTCACTCCTTGCCAGCCTAGCAATTGGCTTGTGTTCTTGTCTGTTCCTGGAAATTGTTCTGTGGGTTTAGTCCTGGATCTAATACTTTATAGCTCTAAGACTTCCTAACCAAGTAATTCTGTTTTCTCTACCACAACCATCAAGTGTGGAAGTTAGGTCCTTTATCTGGGCTTATCAGGAACACGATCATATTAATAATAAATGGTTCGATAAAAGGTATAAATGTGGTGGCATGAGTTGTTTCACTCTTTAAAAGTACCATCCATGACTGGAAAACTGCATTTTTCACTTAATCATAAATCTTTGTGTGGTCTAGGGTTGGCTACAGGCAACAGCAAAATGAAACTACAGAAATATTTGGTCAGTTTTATCAGGATAATATTTAGCCTCACTTGTTCTCTGAAGCCACAAAGTTGGTAAGTATCTTCTATTTTCCCTCTGCTGTTCAAAACAACCACATCAGTTTTAAGGGGTTGCACAATTTCACCCCAATTAAGTTTCCCTGCTTAGGGATGAAGCTGTTGAAATAATACTAGGGTTCAAACAGATAGAATCTTCTCCTTGGAAGTGATTGTTCCTGGCAAGAACAAAACAAATTTGTAATCTTAATTAAGATGAATTACTTTCTTTCAAAGACAGACTAAAAACATAGGGCTTTCACACTTAGTTCAAAGTATATAGTTATATATCTCCATTTCTTAAAGAGAGGCTCATTAATATTGATTTTATTGGCTTCTGTGGGTCATTCAATAGTGTATTTTCAAAATCCATTTTGCAGAAGATAACACAGAGCATGAAGCAGCATTGAATCACTATCCCTAAAGAATCAGGGCATGATAGCAGAACAGTTAAGGTCTCAGAGGCAGAAGTTTGGGTCTTGCACATGAATTGTGCCAAAGGCTGCCCCCAGTTGATCTAGCTGTAATGGGGTGTTTGATCATTTGACTGGGGAATCAAGGCAACAAGAGGTGATGCTAGCCACTAGGGGTGTGCAAAATAGGTCATATTCAATTCAGATTCAGCCTGAATCAGGGACAGTGATTCGATTAATTTATTTGGATCACTTTCCTGATTCTATACAATCAAATCTGAATGTGAAGATTTGATGCTGATTTGGAGAATCAGTGATTCAGCCACAGACACAGATTTAAATGTTTTTTCTACATACCTTGAGGTATGAGGCATGGCTCATGAATACTACAGTGGTGGGGAAGATGAAATAAACCACAGAAGCATGGAGCCCCCTACCCTGTGCTCAGAACTGGATCAGAAATACTCCCGGTCCACTTCTGGGTCTGCTACTAAGCATGAGGGTGCCCCCCTCCCCATGTTCCCCCAGCTTGGCCATTGGCTGTGGGGGGACCCTGGGTGCCCCCCAGATGCAGGAGGCACCAGTCATCAAGCCAGGGGTGGGGAGATCCCCTGCAAGCTCTCTGGAAGACCCAGTGCTTCTGGTCCACTTCCGGGTCTGCTGCTGAGCATGAGGTGGACCCTCCCCATGCTTCTGTGGATGCTGCATCTGACCTAGCATCTCAGCATTCATGAGCCACCTGGTACCTTGAAATATGTAGAAAGAACATTTAAAGCTGTGTCTATGTTCAAATCCTCAAATCTTTCTGAATCTCTCTGAATTGATTCAGAGGGTTCCAATTTGATTCAGAGGGATTAAAGGGTCTACTGATTTGATTCAGATTCAGAGATTCAGCCACTGAATCAGGCCTAATCTCCACCAAATCGAATCAGTAACCAAAGCTTTGCAAGGCCCTACTAGCCACATTACTCCCTCTGTCCATCACTGGTTTCAGAAAGTGGAGTGTTTTAACTAAGCTATCCAGATGGGCCATTAGGCTTAGGTGGACCTTACAATTGACTAGACTCCCTGTACATACACTATGTTTAGACCAATCTAAATGAGCATAAATCAATCTAAACCTGCATCCATACAGTACGCACAGCCAAGTCTAAAAATGGTGCAAGAGACCCAAGATAGACCTTGTGTCTATCTTGAGGTATACTCAATTGAAATTGATTCAGGTTAGACTAATGTACTGAGCTTGTGTACTGCTCCCATGAGAACAACTGACAAACACATAGCCCAAAGGTACAGTCATTTGCTACAGGCTACATATTTCTTCATTATTCAGGAGTATTCTCTAGATATCTACAACATTTTAACAATGTGAATTTAAGCCCACAATACAACAACTTGATCTTGCTCTTTGGCAAGTCATTTGCAAAATTTTTTCCCTAGATATTTTTTGGTCTCAAGAAAATAGTTAAAATTAGCCTGCATTGATGGAGCATGCTTTTTATTACACAGTTTGCAGCTCTTCTAAATGGTAATGGGTATATTTTAAAAATTATTGGATACTCCTATCATGATGAAATATATAAAGGGTTGCCAAAAAGACTTCTATCTACTGACTATCCTAAGTGCCTGAGTTGACTCTTATGATGCTGAAAGAGTACTAAGGGGAAATTTTAAAAGTCAGTAGCTTTTAACTTTAGCTTAAAAATGAATTCAATTCAACCATCCTTCTCAAGTGTGATCATATAGGTTTTATACATGTTCTTTTCTGTAACTGAAAGTTGCACCTGTATCAGATTTTACTTTTTAATGTATGATTTCTTTTCCATTTGTTTCACAACTCTATTTAAAGTTGATTATACTTGGTGGGTTGAAAAGCATAGCATAATGGTTAATGTCTAGAAAAAAAGTTGTCTGGATGATCTTTGAGATTAATAAGAGACATAATAGTCAACTTATTAGCAAAATATATTCTATACTCACTGTATTTCACATCTTATAACAGGAATTCTAAAAGTTATGCATGCAAATATAATACTAGATGAACAAATTTTTTCAAGAGTAATTCTTTCTTCTTTTCTTGTCTTAATGGTGACATTACACCAACTAATAGCTAATCAGCTCAAATAAAACTGTAATTTCTTTGGGGCAGAGACTTCTTTTTTCTGACAAATAATTCTTATGCAGGAAATATTAAACAAAGAATAGGAACTTACCCTCAATTTCAGTGGATGTAAAATTTCAATGATCTGCGTAAGCTTTGTGGCCTTACTGGTTATAGTGAAACATTAGAGAGGCATCGCCAAGATAACAGCTGAAATAGTATCTTTAGTCCTCTTGGTGGTTTTGTGGCAGCTACCTCAGATCTAGAACTGTAGCCATTGGTAGAGAAAAGCTCCAGACCTGGATAGATGAACAAACAGCTCAAGCAGCTCATTAAGAAGAGACCATACAAGCAATGGATAATAGGACTGATTGCTTAGGTAATGGTCAAGTAGGTAATGGGCAAGAATAAAATGAGATTGGCCAAAGACTTAGCTGAAATCAACTATTACTGCTATTAATAACAAATATGAATAATAAAAGTTTTATGTTGTCAGAAACAAAAGAAGCATGAAGGAAGAAGGAAAGAAGTAGAGCCTCAATACACTGAAGGTGGGATGTAGGGCAAGGAAAACCTAAACTTGGACCAAAACATTTTAAAAATACCTTTTCTCAATCTTAGTAAGCAAAAGATGCAACTGAAGTAATAGATGGGATACTGCATGGCAATGAGGACGAGAACACAAAACATTACTGTATATGAGGTGAAACAAAACTTAGATTATTTGCTGTCATAAAAATGGAGGTCCTGGATAGTCTACATACTAAACTATCAAAAGAAGTGGCTCAAGAAATAGGAACTCACTAAATATGTTAACTCGGAGTGAGTGCCTTATGACTAGGAGTAGTGCCTATTTTTATTTAAAAAAAAAAAGAGAGAGAGTGACCCTGGCAATTACAGTTCTGATAGTTTAACTTCAGTAGTAGATCTCAGCATAGTTAGTGGTCAGTAATATAGAAGGGTGCTGAGCATATCAATTAAGTTAATTATAAGTGTTATGCTATGCATAGAAAAGGCATTAGGAGGTCCTGAGTTCAGTATCCAGAACTGAGGTCTGATCCTGCACCTAAACAGATTATTTTGATTTAGGCCCTTAGAAATAAGTTACCTATTGTGAGAGCTTGCAAGAAATCCAAATCTTTCAGACATAACATTTCTGAGCTTTATTGTAGGGTTATAAACTCCTTTTATGCTTTTTCATACAAATAAATGGTTCTGTTAAACCAAATTAAAACCTATCTAGCACATATTTTGCTGAATTATTGTAATGCATGGCCCATTATTTCTAAATTAGGCATCATAAAATTGCCTTCAAAGTTTAGCATTTTGTATAAAGGAACACAGACTATAAAATTCTGGAGAAAGAGATCTCATTGGTATTGGTTGAATGAATCACATTCTGAAGCCAATAGTTTGCTGCTTTAAAGGCCATGCTACTTTTGCCAATAGTATTAATAAGCAAATTGATAAATAAATCTTCCTTGAAATACAAATGTATAAATTTACAGTAATATTTTGTGAGTTTGTTTCTTCAGTGCACTAACTTTCAAAATCTTTTTATATGCATCTTTTAAATTTTTATATCAGCTATACAAATCAGCTTTAATAGACTACTCTGAAAATTAAAGTGCACTCTTTTTCCACCTGAAGTAAGAGAAAGATGATTTTGAGGGCTTTTTCTACACCTCAGGAAAGACACGTTAAGAAGAGGTCAAGTGGGTGCATAGAGAAGATTTATACACATAAAAGAAAGTAACATGGTCACAGTGGGTGAATCTACACGTGCACTTTACTGCATAGAGGACTACTTAGGTCTTCAGCAAAGCCTCATAGTCTATACATAGGTTGGTATTAGGGTGCAGTAAATTAACAAACTCTGCCATAAGATAGTATTGTTGGGGACAGTATTATTTTATGGTGGAGTTATTAACTGTGGTGAAGTGCATGTGTAAACACTGATCTGGATGTAAATTGTGCCTGGTCAGCCCACCCAGCAGGGCCAGACTTTTGCCTGCCATCTAGTCACATGGCTTTGCATGTTCAGTGCTCTTGTGCCCCAGCCAGCCCTTCAGCTGCCTGATCCCACCACCGAGCCTAGGACTGGCCTGCTGCCAGCACGCATCTGCTCCACTCAGGCTCAAAGTGCTGTTGTCCTAGGTGCGTGTGTAGATGCAGTGCCCGGGAGCAGTGTACTTGAGCTCAAACAGCTCTGGAGTTTGTCCCTTTGCATTAATTGCACATGTAGATGCACCCAGTTAGTCCAAGTTAAATTCATACCACTAATTTGTAGAACTGTGGAGAGTGCATGTTTAGGCATCTTATGTCTAATAAAAGCTACATGTGATTTTTGTAGGTTTATTTTGGGAATGGTCAGATCCTCAGGCACTCAAATTATCTGTGGACAGATGAAGCAATGAAAAAGGGTCTTTAGTAGTTTTATTTAAAAGCAGCATTAAAGATTCACTAACCATTGGTTAGCAAAGCCTCAGATTTTTTTCTCCTCTCCTTCTAGTCATCAACACTGGGCACTCCAGGATGGGCTAAAGAGGAGGGGAAGGAATGGAGCCTAATGTTTTCTGGGGACCCCAATAAGCAGAATATCTCTGACAGAGACATTCCTAGTTCCTTGGAACAGTAAAGGAACATAAAGTGTCTCTCTCTTTCTCTCTACCCGCTCTATCCCCTCTCTCCTCCCTGCATCTCTCTCGCTCCCTCTCTCTTTCCCCATCAGCTTATCTAGCCAAAAACTAGGAGTGCCTCAGGGTGAAGGTTGAGACATGATGACAGCAGTGGTGCTGGTGCCTGGCTGGCTTTTTGAACAGTCAAGTCCTAATCATCAACTCGCTGACAGCTGCTATTCTGTGGCACAGGTGTGGTATTCTGGATTTGCCAGTGTTTCTGCTCAAAGGTTTTTAGGAGCTCCTCATGGGCTTCTTACGGAATGGGCACTTCTGGCTCTATATCAGGTCCTAATAGACTTAACCTTTGCTTAAGAGCAAATCTTGAAGAATAAAGAGAATGAAGTAACAAAACATAAAACAACTAGGAAAGATGTTTTTCAAGAACAAATGAATTTTCCCCAGAGGACCAGAATTTCTAAGGTACTCTTATTTTAATGTATTAATTAGCCAAATCAAATTGAATGACAAACTCAGTCTAGTATAAGCATATTGAAGACCATGGTTTTCAATTTCTGCATTTCAGTCTTTTATAGGACTTAGGACCAAAATAAACCTACTTCATTTTCCTTCTGTCTGTGAAGTACCTTGCACACAGTTGGAGCTTTACAAATGAAGAACAAACAACAACAGTAAATGTTGCTAGATGCGGGTATTATCAGCCTTCTTTCTAAAAATCTGATATGGCTGGCAACATTATCTGAAAGGATCTGTTTGCAGCATACAGGGTTGGATGCACCCAGTGGGAAAAAAGAAAACATGATGACCTTGAACCTAGGAATTAAAAACAACAGCAGAGAAATATCAGTCTAATATTATAGCAGTACTATATTCTTAAACTTATTTTTTCAGTGTAGTAACATATATAATAGCCCTCCTTCCAGTTTAAATTCAATGTTCTTCCAAACCAAGCAATTAGATGCATTAAAATATTTTGAATTAATACATGTTACCAGTATTTATTTGTATGGGAGCAAAACAGTGAATACTGGAATGCTTTCCATAGTTAAGAGCACTAGAAAACATAGGCAATCTATGAAAATACTTATGTAGACCCATCATATACAACCACCAAATGTCTTTCAACACCATACATTGTGTCAAAATACTCTTTCATACACAACTTAGTGTCATTCTAGCAAAACATGATGCTTACCAGTGTAGCTCAGTAAATGTTCCCCAGATGACCTAGTTCCAATAAACTAAAGAAGTGAGTGAATTGACCTTTGTAAAATTATACAAAATGAGGTACGTTCTAGGAGGGTGCTCTTTCATCACCTCCTCAAAAGTTTCCTTAAGACTTAGCTGAGTATAACTGGGTTCCAGTGTTGATGGTTGACATATTTTAATGTATAAATAATTTCTGGGCTGATAACCATACATGAAACTTTTCAATGCTGCAGTTTTCCAAACACCTCTGGCTACATTAAAATAATGAAATCCTTTAATTACAATCAATATAATTTATGTATATGTTGATAAAATATAATTAAAGTGTTGCCTAAAATATAAGAGATACATCATAAAAATAATATCTAAATGTATGTAAAATGCGTTGTGTATCTCCATATACTGAATACTTGTATTGTAAATAGACATTGAAGACGCATATTAGTACTGTAGGAAGTATTTGTACTAACTTTAACATGTTTACTTTGTGCTGTCTTAGCCTGCATTATTGTTTCACACTTAGTACAATAACTGACTGAAATGATGTACCATATACACTCTTCTATGGTCATGTCTAGACAAGCACAGAGGTTTGTTTCCCTGGTGACATCTTGTGCCACTGCTACTTGTCCCTGGGGAACACCCACTCTGCTGGCCCCAGCAGCCTTACACGGGGTCTTGGGGGCCTCGTGAGGCTGTAGCCATGGCAGGAAGCCTGGCTGGCAGCCAGAGTGTATCTCTTAGGGTCAAAAAAACGCCCTACACTGCAAGTTCCTTGAAGGTGTACAGTTAATGTTATCAATGTTAGGTAGCAGCATGGGGAACGCCTGCATGTCCAGTGTGTGTCAATGAAGATGGGTGTAGTGACATACCACATGTACACTTTCAGCGGGACATAGCCTATGAGTCTAAAATTTCTTCTTATTGACTGGAGTTCACAGGCAAGACATCCACATCCAAACAAGTAGGAAAGAATTTTCATCCTGGACAGAAAACACAAGGGCAACAGCTCTTCTCCTTTAATTCACTGTCAACTGAAGACAAGGCAGAGTTCCCCCCAAAAAGAGAGAAGAGAGAATAAGGAATATGTCATTCAATATCTACACACAAGATGTTTAAAAAAACCCCAAACCCTATACACTGCTGAGTGAGATTTTTATTTTTAAGTTTCAGAACTGACTCTTTCCCAATGCTACTACTAAGCATTTCTCTTGAATCATCTAATCCACAATCGGAGGACATTTCCAAATATTAATAAAATATATCCCACAGGAAAGCATGGTTGCCCCTGCTAATCTGGCTAGCAGTAAAATAAAATACAGTAAAAAACATGCATTCATTAACCCATATATTGTTAGTAAGATGCATCTTTTTTATTTACTTAAATATTATAAGAAGTCTTGCTCTTGCTCAAGTGCTTCAAAATTATACATTTCTTTTGGTACCAAAGATGGTCTGTGCTGCTTTTTTTATGGGTTCTATGAAGTTCTCGGACTCTATAAGTGATCATGGGCTGTCAAAATGTTTCTGCCTGCATTTGCGCTCTTCTAATGTTTATTCACTAGCTGACTGTGAGTGCACAGGGGAATTTATGTCTAGGCACCTCTTGCCATAAGGCTTCTGTAAACAGAAAAGGAACAGTGGCTGTTATGATACTTAGTGGATTACCTTATCTGTGATTTCCATTTAGTATTGTATCCCCCCATCCTGTTTCTTTCCCACATTATACTACCTGTGGCTTGTTGGTTGTATAGATATTTTTTTCCACACATGCAAGGTTACTTTGGCAATATAACCAAAATAGGCAGATTTTTTTGTACATTCTTCTTCAAGCTATGGGTGCTTAAGAACAGGAAATAGTTTTTCTGTTATCCTGTCAATATGAAGGAATGAATTCAGTGGTGTGATTTCTAGGTTACTCAGAAATGGTACAAGTGGTCTTACTTTTCCCCTGCTTTCATTCCAAACCACAGTGTCCTTTGAACTCCATTTTGCTTATCACAAAGGAATCATTCTAAAGCCTGTCTTGTAAGGCAAGAAGCTGAATTTGAACTTTCCCTTCCTGCTTCCCCAGCATGGTGAGATATTTTCACTAGTAGTTGGCAAAAAAACAATTTTCATTGACAGCAAGATTCTTTAAAACAGCTCAAGTCTGTATTTTCTTCACCCTAAGTGCAGGTTTTTTCTTTATTTCTTTCTTTTTTAAATTTAGATGGTGCGTTTGTGTGTGTGCGTGTTTACATTAACTGTACACCTGACAATAGGTTGCTGCTGTTGTAGAAACCAAGGTCAGAGCAATGATACATTAACTTGTATTTTTTTTGGATTCTGACAGTCTATTTTGTTGCCCATCTTACCCATTTGGTCCCCTGGGAGGTATCTTTAACTGCTGTAGATACTGCTACAAATTGAGGAAAGTACACAGTAGTATCTATGCATTGTACTGGAGGAAATCCAAACTTGTTTGATGATCAAAGGCATACAGCTGCAGAAGGAGAAGCAATAGACATAGCTCTCAAGCTGTTTGCAAAGTCTAGAATAAGTGAAATGTTTGCCAGAGAAGAATATATGCTGGCAAAATTGCTTCATCCACATTTTAAGGGAAAATTGAAATCATACTTCCATAAACTTCAGATATTAATCATTGCAAGGGTGTTACTGTATATAAAGTCATAGTGAAACCATTCTTTCTTCTCAGGAGTTTTCTGCCTCTGTATCTGTGCTGGTTCTTGAAATAACCCAGTTTGAAAATCGCCTAAAGAGGAAATTTTTAAAAATCTACTCATCCTCCAGAAGAACCACTGTTTAAAATAATCTCTTGACAATTGCAGTATCAGTACTAAGATTAATTTGAATTTGTAATATACTCCAAATATATAATATATAATGATATAATATACTCCAAATATATAATACCAATAAAGAGATACAACTAAGTAACTTCAACTCATTACTGGTGTGCATCTCGAGAAGCAGATAGTATGAGTGACTGATCAAAGCCTGGAACTAAAATCCAAGACACCTGTATAATGTCTGCCTTAGCTTCTAACTTGCTGTGTGATGTTCGACAAGTTAGTTAACTTCTCCATCTCAGTGTCCTTATTGATAAAATATAAATAATTAAATGGCAAGTCATAAGCTGCACTTCAAGAGGGATGTGGATGGCCTCGAGAGGGTCCAGAGGAGGGCCACTAGACTGATATGCGGGCAGCAGGATAGGCCTTATGAGGAGCATCTGAG
>JAGPOW010003642.1:45335240-45360335 GCA_030014935.1 Caiman crocodilus
CAGGTTTAGGTTGGACATTAGGAAACACTACTTCACAGTTAGGGTGGCTAGGATGTGGAAGCAGCTTCCTAGGGAAGTTGTTCTTGCTCCTACCTTGGGTGTCTTTAAGAGTAGACTGGATAGGTACTTGGCTGGGGTCCTGCGACCCTGGCACTCATTCCTGCCATTGGCGGGGGGTCAGACTAGATGGCCTGCTCTAGGCCCCTTCTGACCCTAGGCACTATGATACTATGAATTAGGGACCTACTGAATTTGCAATATCACAGATTTTGCAGATTGTGAAATCTGGCATTGCCTGCAAAATCCCAGTAACACCTGTGAAATCCACAGGAAAAAGAAAACTTACAGAAAATAAAATGCTGGCTCCCTGAGAGAGTTAGAAGTCCTCAGTGTGCTGTGGCAGCCTGCCTGCACAGGAAAGTGGGGAGGGGAACTGCCCACTCAAAGGGCTGTTGGCAAGATGGCTGCCACCCCTACCTCTCACTGCAGATTGGATGTGAGGTCTGTCTGTCATGCAGCCTTGCCCCTCACCGCTGATTGGTGGAGAGGAGCATGGCTATATGACAGGCACCCCTCTCAGCCAGTGGTGAGCAGTGGAGCTACCTGAGCTTCTAAACCAGAGATGGGTGGGGGGAGGGTGGATGGAAACAGGGGGGACATCACACTCTGCCTGCAAAATGGCTTGCAGGCCTCATGTTCTGCCAATGAAATTGGTGGGCAGCCACTGAAAATTAGTTAGGTTCCTAGTCATAATATCCATTCAACACTTGGAGGCCTCTGGATGTTAGGGGTTATTGTATCAGACAACCTCATCACTGAACATAAAAAATTATTATCTAACACTGGTAGGGCCTCTTATGTGCTGATTTTTAGTAAACAAACGAGTCAGTAAAATCTCTTCTCTTTGTGCTTATTGTACAGGGTGGAGCACTGGGAACCTGATTGTTTAAAACAGGTATGCAGGTATTTTACTTCAAGGATATATGTATTCCCAGTGCAGTCAGTGTGCCTAACCATGTGCTTAATCATTCACTTCAAGGCTTTGACAGATTGGCATCAGAGTGCTCAGTGTCTTGTAAGATTTAAGCTGTAGCCTTCCTCAACATGGAATTCTTCTGCAGCAACCTCTGGCTAGTTATTATTCCTTATCCAGCTGTAGCTCCTTTCAGACTGCCATTACAAATAGTAATGTTATCAGGAAGCCCTTGATTCAAGGATTATCTCTACCATAGTTCATTGATAGGTCTGAAGTCCAACTCTAGAGCCACCGATCATCTGCAGACATTGAGGGTCTTTCCACATGGGGGAGTAGGGATTTTTCTCCCTTTCCTTTGCCCACTCTTTCTCCTCTGCTTTGATGGTTTTACCTAAGAAAAAGTGCTGCGTGGTTGAGGAGTTGATTAGCAGCTCCACTGGAGTTGATTAGCAGCTACCTCCTCCTACCTCTTGATGTTAACATTTGCTTTCTTGAGATATGCTTTCAAAGTGTTCTTGTAGCATTGCCTCTGGCCTCTGCAATATCTCAGCCTTTAATGAAGCTGTAAGTAGAGCACTTGTTTGGAGAGATGAGCATCAGGTAATCACACACAAAGTCCAGTCTAAGAAATTTGGTGCTTCAGGATTGCTGACCCAATGCTGGTAACACTGGCTTCAGCAAGGATGCTGGCATGTGCATAGTGATCTTCCCATTTAATGCAGAGGGTCTCCCAGAGGCATTGTTGGTGAGACCTCCTCAGGCTCTTGAGGTGACAAAGGTAGATCACCTACGCTTCACATCTGTAGAGGAGAGTGGGGGAGTGTTGTAGACCTGTATCTTGAGATCTTTTTGGAGATTATGATCAATAAAAAAACCACCAATTTCCTGAGTCACTTGTATACTGGATCCTGTGCTGGATCTCCTGCTCAATGTTCACTCTGAAAGAGGTGGTTATTTAGGTAAAGTGAGTGCTCAGCTAATTTCAAGGTCTTTCCCTCAATAGTAATTTGAGGAAGAGGGTCACAGTCATGCTTGGAAAAGGCTGATGTATGGCTGACTGCCATTAAGAATGATACTGATAATTGCTATAGTAATATGTTAGTTACCTATACAGGCTTGGGCTCAAAGCCACTCTATTCCTAGACTGTCATATGGCTACTAGTACATGTCAGCCACCTCTGACCTAAGATTTGAATCAGGGGTTGCAGTTAGAAAGTTGCCAGTCCATCACCAAGTCCATGAGTCACCCAAGCTATAGCAGTATTTTTCTTTTTAAATATAGATATAAATACCATTGCAATGGTTCTGCCAAGCACTAGGACACCAGTAACAAGGGGCAATTTCAAATTTAGAGGTTTAACACCAACTTGCTGAAACTGACTTGCGGTCCTACCCATAAATTTGAGAAAATAAAATGTAAGTCTTCTAAAGTGACCGAACTCCCCAACTCACAAGCAACATTAATCTATAACGGTGCATCTACACATCTACATTCATTAATGTACCATAATTATGGAGCATTACATTTAGTACCTGTAATCGTAGGTACTAACTTAATTCATTGTAATCAGCACTACTGCGCATTATTGCTGGCACATACTACTTAAGTGACTGTGCTAGTGCACATTATAATTAGTCAACTGCACCATTAGTGTCTCATGTAAACATAATCACAGAGAAAACATTAAACGTTATCTAAAACCCCATTAACAGTTTCTGTTTTAGTCACTGGCAAACCAACCCAGAGAGCTACTGCTTAACTCAGTCTGTTTGGAGGGGAGAGTCACCCAGGGTTGCTGTCTGGGGAATATACCACCAGCTGAAAACAGCAGGTGGGGAGGCCCACCCAGAGGACTCTGATACTCTTCACCTTTAGGGTATGCTGCTCTGGTCCAGGGGTTATATCACCTACACCAACCAAATTAGAAAACACTGTGTATGAGGTCCATACCAGAGTTGCCACTGCTGTACTACCGGGAATCACTGCTCCACTGTTGGGGTCACCAGTCAGGGGTCCACTGTTAGCATTGGAAGTCACCACCCGTCCACTGCCACTAGGAATTGACTACTCTTCATATTGCCAATGCAACCCTTGCTCTTTTTGACCATGACTTACTGGACAATAAGCTTAGGGATTTTATTTTTTTCATATGAAGTTCCTATGTCTACATGAGATGCTGACTGCACAGTAGCTCATTACTACTGTTCAGTAGTGTTGCATGGCACCAAGTGTGATGCAACACTACCATGGAGTAGTAACAAGCTACTACATAGTTAGTGTAACCAAAAAGCCATTTGAGGATGCCACTACACAGTAATGCTTGTTACCATGAAATCCTTTAGTAAAATGTATGCAAGTACTAAATGACTATACAGTAGCAACTGAAAAGTCAATATTTTGTGTAGACATGACTAGTAAGTACCAGGTTTCTGCCTGAACCCACTACAGGAACTTGTGCTTACACTTTCCCTTTGAGAAGTTGATGGCTTCACATTCAAGGAAAATTCCTCCCTAGAGACTTGTAGTCTTATGGCCACCCCACTGTGTTACTTAAAATTACCAATAGCTCAAATTAAGAGCAAGACCTTAAAAAAGAGGGATAAGGCAAAATGCTATGTTTATTGATTATATGTGTGGGGGCTAAGAAATGCTGGCAGAATGGGGCCGCTGATGGAGTGGAATTGAGGTGCTAGACACGCAGGTTGTTGGAAGTCAAAAAAAACTTTACTTACAGTCTTCAGGCTGTAGGCACGTTCCTTGAAGTTACAAACTTAAACAGGAACACAGGCACACAGAAACTCACACTCACTCAGGGTATGGGACGTCAGATGAATCCAGCAGGGAGTCGTTGTCGGTTGGTCAGGCCTCCTTCATGGCTTGGAAATGCATGTGGGATCTCTCCTCATGCATGTCTGAGCTCTCCTCTGGTTTGGGCAGGCATCGCCCAAGCCTCTTATTTGGTCAGTGAGCCAATTGCCGACCAATACGTATTCATAAATTAACGTGAGCCAATCACAAGCATGCACTCGCTGGTGCAGCTGCATGATTTTGGTGGGCTCTGACAGTTCACCGAAACTTTTCCTGCACTACAGGCGAAAATCCCTGCATCCGTGCTCGCAATGTGCTCAACACAGCTGTGCTGAGGCATCTCTTAACCGTTTTGCACAGACAATATGAAGCAGATACATAAACTTGGACACACCAGTCATACAAACAGACATACACAAGCATACATACAAACAGAAATAGACAGACTTACAGACAAACCACTCCAGTAAGATGTTATAGTTACCAGCAGAAGTTAGCACTGGATGGCCAATCCAGAATTTGAGTTGGGGTATACAGGCGCCTGTGCTCCAGGAGGTTGCAAAGAGTGGATTCTTCATCTTAGCTTCTCTGCATCTCACTTTTATAGGGATTTCAAGTCTTTGTTCAGCATTGGGGTTTTTCCCTGCTCAGTTTTTAATTAGAAGTTGCTTCTTCTGGTTATCTCCGCTGAGGTCATTCCAGTAAAGTTGGTTATCTCAGCCTTGAAGCATTGTGTAGTTCAAATGGCAGGATATGCAATATGCAAAATTCTTTCTTCTTACTAGCTTCTTTGCACCTGATTACAGACAAGTTATTCAGCCATCCATTAATTAGTTTACTATCTGGTAACTGATATATCGGCACCTTGTTGCTTGCACAATCAATTAAATCATCTTCTGTTTTCATGCAAATAGTTACCATTCTGTCACCATTCACCCTCTCACACATACATTCATGTACACAGGACATAGAAAGTTCATCTACTTATATCAAGCAGGGAATAAGCACAAAAATGGAGTTTTAGTTGTTCATAAAATTATTCATAAGAGATAAAGAGGCATAAAGCTAATACAATCATAGAGGTTTATCAATTCAATACTATTATCATTTAAATATAATAAATAAAGCAAATATTCATACTACAACTGCAGGTCTCTTTATTTCTCATAGCGAGTGAGAAATTTCTCATGTAGGTCTCTGTATTTCTCATTTCCATTTGCAGCACAGGTATGCTTATCAACTTTACAATTTTGGAAGGAGGACCTGTGGACACAAAGATCTGATCCACCTGCCCCTTACATTTGTACTTTTTACACTCAAACAATAAAACCTAGGTAGCCCAAGTAGCCCTTCAGACTTTGGAACAAACATACTAATGAGTATATGCAAAGAAGGAATACACAAAGTTATCATACAATGACAGATTGGGCCATAGCTAAAAATGCACAACATAAAATAATGAGAAAAAGCACGAGATAACAAGTAATACACAACTACTACTGTGTCAAATAGAATGAATTGAATAAGAAGGTCCTAGGTCATCACCCAGTTTTCAAACACTTGCAGAACTTCGAATCAAGACTGGATATTTAGACCAAACAAGAGCATTACATTTATTTAGCATATGCAGTTTTGGCATATTGTTTCAGTCATCTTAAGGTGATGTCATCACCAGTGTGAAGACCTTGAAAGCCACTAGGTATCATGGGAAATGGACACAAGTCCACAACATAGACCATGGTTTGAACTTGTTCACATGAGCATTTGTTGTTAGTGTGAAGGCCGGATTGGAAGCACAGTAACCCTGTCCAGTTTGAAAATGGTTGAGATGGGCCCAATAATGGTGTGGCCAGTTAAATCCTAGTTGACAAACTGTAGGGTCAGAGATGTTATGATTAACTGATGCTTGTGTCGACCATTCTTCATGCCATTGAGTAAGTTAGGGGGAAAAAAATCAAAGGATTTTTTAAAGGGCTTTGAGGGGAGCCAAGCTGTTGGATGGTGAAATATGTCCCAATGCACTGACAGGGTAGGATTATTATGGAGTCTGGCTAGTAAATTTACTACAGAGTGCAGCATAGCTTTGTGCCTAACACAAGACACATGCAGTTGGGTGTGTACTAGTTTGCTGTATGATAAACAGATCCATACAGGGGCATAGTATTCTGCAACTGAATAATATTTCAATAAGGACTATTGCCTTATTTGCCTTTTGACAAATATTTGAAGTAGTTTTGCCAAATTACTTTGGAAAAATAATCTACAAAAATGAATCCTGAATGCTTCAAATGTCTCAAAATAAATAAATAAATAAAACGATTTAGGCTGTGTTTAGACAAAATGAGGGGCATGTGTGCTCAACACTTTAAAGTGGGTTAAATACTTTTTCACCGCTTTAATGATGTTGTTGTTTGCATGCATCTGTGACGTATTGTTCAGTAATTCCAGCCGCTGTAGCAAATTCTGTGGCGTAATGCACCTTAAATGACTTCGGGTGCAGCAAACTAAAAATCCTCCAAGAAGTTTTAGTTTGCTGCCCTATGGCCACAGAGTGAAGCACCAGGCTCTGCGTAGCCCATTCAGAGGCTCTGCAAGAAGCCCGTACAGGCAGCATGGCAGCAGCCCAGGAGGGCAGGCTTTTTTTTTTCCTCCCCTGGAGTCTGCCTGCGCTACATGGGGGCCCAGTGCTTCCCTCTCCAGCCTTCCGGAACCACCCAAGCTGGGTGCCACCTGGGTGGAGGGGGCTGCCACTGCCGTGGAGGGAAGCACCAGACTCCACCACAGCCCAGGGACCACTCTCCCCCCCAGCAGGTTGCCCTCCCCTGCCCACTGCTGGAGAAGGGAGTAAGTCTGGGTGTGTGTATGACACACTGGTTTAAATGGTCCTAAATTGAAGCAGTGTTTTTAAAAACCCACTGCTTCAATTTAGAGCCCCCATTTTGTCTACACATGCTCTTAAGTATGACATCCAAAATGAGATCCTCAAAATCTCTGTTCATCTGCCTCCTAACCCCAACTGTACAGTTAGTCCAATAAAAAAAAATCAGCAAAAAAACCCAAAACAAAACAAAAACCAAAACAAAATGCAATATTCTTCACTTCTCTTAGTCCTTAAACTACCCAGATTACATAGGCATATGACATTTTTGGCATTAAAGTTCCTCAGGCCGGTCTGAGGGCAAGATACTTTTCCTCAAAATGGGCTGCTACTTGGTTGAAGTTGCAATGCCACTGAAGTCTGTTGGTAGCCAGCTGTGATGGTTCTCTTTTGTTTAGGTATGCATTCAGTATGTCTTTCTAGCATTTCCTCTGGCCTCTTCAACATCTCAAGCCGTTACTAAGCTGGGAGCAGAGCACTTGTTTTGGTTTTCAGAAGGCAGACATCTACAGACAAAGATGGTACTTGAGGATCAACTCAATCATGGTAAAATTGGCTTCAGGAAAGATGCATGCATGTGCACATTGATCTTCCTATTTGGTGTTGAAGATTTTCTGGAAGCATTAGTGGTGATACTGCTCCAGACTCTTGAGGTGACAACAGCAGGTTACTCATGTTTTACATCTGCACAGAAGAGATGGAGAGCTCAGGCAGCACTCTCATAGCCCTATGGTTCTCAACATTTTAAGAGCACAAGCAACTGCTCCTTGCTTGCTCCACAGGCAACCTAAGAAGGGCTGTGGCATATATGCACTTCCCTTCTTCATTAAAGGTATAATCAATTTAAGTCAGGTAGAAACTAAGTCATGGCTGCCTCATACTGTGCAGCCATTCCCAGTATGCCCCCACTATATTCCTCCTAGAAACAGGCATGCAGGTAGACCTGTCTTGCCCACTTCTGTTTCCAGAAGAAGCACAGGGGAAGAACTACAGATGAGCCAGGTCCTATATGCTATAGGCTGATCAGAGACTTAATACAGCAGGAGCAAGCACAGGACAGTTTTTCCTGGTCACTGCCACCACAGTATCACCTATATTGGAATACTGAGTGGGTTAGCAGCACCCTGGTTGAGACCCACTGCAGTAGCCAGACATAATGCCCTACATAAGGCTAACAGAACTGCTCTGAACTATGTATAGGATCATCCATCCAACCTGCATATTATAACCAATTGCTATAAAACTGTACAAGACTTCATATCTGAATATTTGAAATGTAAACTGATCAGAAATTCTAAGAAACTATGTTGTTGATGAAACAATATCACTGACCATCATCCAAATTAATGTAAGCAGTTGCAGGGAGAGGGAGCATAGCAGAGCTGAGCGCCCACAACAAGAATGGCTCATGCCCCTGGCATCTGGGGAGGCCTGGTTGCACTGGTAGTGGCAGGAGTGTAACAACCCGAGCCTGGCAGCAGTAAGCTGGGAGCTTCAGACACTGCCAGCACTGCTGCTGGCGGGGGTGGTGGCAAGCACCGGCCAGGGGTCAGCAACCACCCACAGGTGCTGCCAACAGCAGAGGTGGCAGCAGCCAGCAGCAATAGTGGACCACCCACAGGTGCCACTCATAGTGTTGGCAGTGCCTTTTTGGAGGCGGTGCCCATGCACCTGCATGCATCCCCTATGTATCGCCCCTGCCCCACAAAGCCTGCATGGAGCAGGCAGGAGTGACTTTGAAGTTTCCCTTGCTCTGGGAAAGTGGGAAAGGGTGGACAAGGGAAGGGATGGGCCTTTGAGCACAAAGGAGAACTGAGATTTGTGTGCTTTGGGACTAAAAAAAGTCTCCAGAGGCTCCTTTAGCATGGGCCAGTCTGAAATGCAGGTACAGCCATGCCACTTCACCCCCTCTGGGTCTTCTTGTCAATATGTAATTTTTTTGGACTTTATCTAGAAAATATTTACACACCTTTTAATTTCATTTGTTATGATTTCAATAGAATTATATATGGTGTGAAAAGGTATGTACTGTTATACTTAAATCTTGTGGGATCAGAGGTTTAGTGTTTCATCTTAAATCACAGACCTTTGGAATATGTCCAGATAGCATAGAAATAAGAAACATTGATGCCCCTAATAAATTAAAGCTTTTTCTCTCCTAACCATATTAGTTGCTTTCTTCTGACCTCCTTTCAATTTGTCACCATCTAAGGTAATGCACATTCTGAACAGAAGCCAGTATTCCAGATAGGATTGCACAGTGGCTCTATAAAGTCATTTGCACCACATTGATATATCATGTTTTATGCGCAACTGCTCTTAAATTTTGCATCATTCATACATTTCATTAATGAAGTGCTTAGTTTCCTTTTTTGAAATAGATAAGATGGATCAGAATGGGAATGACATGTGTCCAAAATAAACACTTCCCTCAAATCAATATCCAGATATGGAAGCACTTGTGTTGTCCAGGGAAAAAGATAATTTTATAGCTTTTGAATTCTACGATTTAATACTTTTGATTGTGGCTTGCTTCTTAGTTGTGGCTAGGAACCAATGTGCTATTCAATACTTAACAACTCCTGTAGCATCATCATTTTCCAGATTCTTTTCCCCAATGGTGTATGTTTATTTTTTCAGAGGTGTGTGGAGATTGTATGCTCTAGTCTAACACCATTTTTCTTAATTCCATAGACCAATTAATCTGCCAAAGTAATGTCTTAGCTTTCCGGAAATATCAGCAACAGAGGTTTTATTCCCCTACTCAAATTTCATTAGGTTTGTCTCAATGTTTTGTATATTATTTAGCTAAGATCAGAGACCAAATGAAAGGGACATGAAAACAGAATTAATTTTATTTCATGACTGCACTCCAGGGGTGCAGACAGAAGTGACAATATTTACCCAGTCTGGCCACAGAAAGCAGTCTATAGGCATGACCAAACACAAGTACCAACAGCTTAAAAATGGCCAACTGGGAAAAAATGTAAACTCTCATTGCATGAGGGGTTAGATGAAGAGGTTTCAAAACAATGCACCTTCTGTAACTTCTTTCTGTGCTTCAAAAAAAAAAAAAATGCAAGCAAATTTTGTAATTTCACATGACCTTGCAAAAGGAGATAAGAATTATTGTTTTATTCTTTGGGTGTGCTAGAAAAAGAATTGCAGTAATTGGAACAGAAGTCCAAACTATCTAACAGTTCCAGTGGTAGTCAAACAAAATTCTAGATTCCCTTATCTTCACAAGCACAAAAAAAAAAAAATCTCATAAGGGCTGTAGAGCTGCTTTTTACTGTTTTCTAGTAAAATTAATCGTCATCACAATAATGAAATCCATAACTTAAACATAACACATCTACTATAAATAACAAACCTTAAAGGGGAGTGATTTAGAGTGTAAGCATGCCAGGCAATTGGCTTTACTGCCTTATATGGGTAGTATATAAGCATTATATCCTCTCACCATTTCACCACCTTGTACCGTAAGATTGATTTTTGCCCCTTTTTGTGTCCTTTACAAAATTGTGACTTTAGGGTAAGTTATGCGCTTGAAAGAATCATAGTTAGTTATAGATTGGTGTTTAACTTGTCAAAACAACTCAGGCCAAATGAAGCTTAACCATTATGAAATATGGGTCTGCTTCATCACCTTACAAACTTACGCATAACAGGCAGTCAGAATTGAAAGATGTTAGTCAGCTACCAGGGCACTGCACTGTTATATAAAGATCTGAGACCCAGTTACCAATGTAGTCCTTAGCAGGTTTGGCTAGCCATGACCTTTACTGAGACCCAGCCCACACAAAATTAGGCCTCTGCCTGAATTGAAGTTAGAGGACCAGAGTCTTCTCAAAGGGCCTTTGGTGATTAAGGTGACAGTAAGGAACTTCAAAGCCCTGATCAACTGCTGCCTTAACCATTTAGGCACCCAAAGCTGATACATCATAAGCTTCTGACATAAAGGCACTAAAGTTTTGTTTCTGGACATGTCCAGAAGAGGCCTGGTATAGATGATACTCTGCTGCTTAGGACTTATTTTCTAGCTAAACCCAGCAAAGATACACAGATGGAGCATCCCTCCATCAATATTACATATGGGCTCCAATCTGGTTGGGTGTGCTCTAAGTATACCAGACCAACCTCAGCACAGTACAACAGTACATGGCTAGCAGATGACTGGTTATCTTCTATCCAACACCTTAGTAGTTAAAAGGATGGTATTTAAAACCAAAAAATTCAAGGTCCTCCACCTTGGGAAGAAAAACCCACAGCATGCTTATAGGCTCGGCAGTGCTATGCTTGTTAGCACCATGGCTGAAAGGGACCTGGGGGTCATGACTGACCATAGTATGAATATGAGCCGCTGATGTGATGTTGCAGCTGGTAAAGTGAGCAAAACTCCAGCTTGCATCCATAGATGCTTCTCAAGCAAATCCCAGCATGTCATCCTCCTACTATACTCGGCCTTGGTGAGGCCGAAGCTAGACTACAGCATCCACTTGTGGGCTCCACAATTTAAAAAGGATGTGGAGAAGCTCAAGAGAGTCCAGAGGAGAGCTACACACATGATCAGAGGGCAGGAAAACAGACCTTGGGACTGAAGAGCCATGGGACTCTTCAGCCTGGAAAAGCACAGGCTCAGGGGGGACCTGGTGGCTGCCTATAACTGTATAAGAGGTGTACATCAGGATCTGGGGGAACATCTGTTAACCAGAGTTCCCCAAGGGATGACAAGGTCAAATGGTCACAAACTACTCCAAGATCATTTCAGGCTGGACATAAGGAAGAACTTCTGTACTGTCCAAGCCCCCCAAGGCCTGGAACAGACTGCCGCCAGAGGTGGTACAAACACCTACTCTGGACTCCTTTAAGAGACATTTGTATGCTTATCTTGATGGGATCCTATGACACCTGCTGACTTCTTGCCCCTGGGGCAGGGGACTGGACTTGATGATCTTGGAGGTCCCTTCCAGCCCTAATATCTATGAAATCCATGAATGGCTGTATCTGTGTGGCTTGGTGGCACACCCAGCCTTACTGGTGTCCTTTGAAACATATTTTTGCCCTTGTTTAACTGCAGGACATACGTCTTACTATTATTCATCCGATACCGAGACAAAAACAAACAAAACTTACTCTCTTCTTCCAAATATATAAATAGTGTAATCATTAGGGCTGTGCAAAGCTTCAGTCCCTGATTGAATTCAGTGGAGATTTAGCCCAATTTGGTGACCAAATCTCTGAATCTGAATCAGAGGACCCTTTAATCTTTCTGAATTGAATTGGAATACTCCAAATTGATTCAGAGAGATTTGGAGATTCAAACATAGACCCAGTTTTAAATGTTGTTTCTATATACCTCAAGGTAGCAGGTGGTTCATGAATGCTGAAATGCTAGGATTCATGGAGTGTCCCACAGAAGTTTGGGGAATCCCCAACATGCTTGGCAGCAGACCTGGAAGTAGACCAGAACACTTCCAGTCCACTTCTGGGTCCATCAGGGAGTGTGGGGTGGGGGCACCTGGCACCCCCTGGGCTCAGCGACTGGTGTCTCCTGGGTCTTTAGAGGTACACCTGGGGTCCCCCCCACAGCCAAACCACTGAGCAAGGTGGTATGGGGTGGGGGTCCCCTGTGTGCTCCCCAGTGGACCCGAAGGTGGACCAGAAGCTCTTCCGGACCACTTTCAGGTTCATTGCTGAGCACGTGGAGGGCCTCTCAAACTCTGGTGGGACACTCTATCTGCCCTGACATCGCAGCATTCACAAGCAGTGCTGGTACTTCGAGGTACACAGAAAAAACATTTAAAGCTGTGTCTATGTCCAAATCTCTCTGAATCAGTATCAAATCTTTAGATTCAGGTTCAGCTGAATCGAATCAGGGACAGTGATCCAAATCAACAAATTGAATCACTCACCCTGATTCAGGTCAAATCCAAATCGAACATGGCCCACTTCTCACACCCCTAGTAAGCATGGCTTATTTCCACCACCTAACCGCTCTTTTTTTTAGATTCCACTAAAGAGTGCATATATATATTTTTAAAGCATGCTTATACAGCAAAGAAGGTAAAACAGCTGGAAAACTTGAACCCAATCACAATATTTTCAAATAATTTTCACGTAAACTGAAGTGGAAGTTTGGAAAGAATGCTCTTAATGCATCACAATCAGCACTGTTAAACAAATGTGTCCTGAATTATAGTGTTACACTTAAGTTAAAAAGGTAAATGCTGAGACTGCAGCTATGTACAGATGTAAAGAAATAATAATACCTATTCAATACAAAAAAAAAGCGTATCTTACCTACTGTTCTGTCTCATATAATCTATAACAGCAAAAAGAATGAAAATGCAAAAGGTACTCAGAGAAGTGCAACCCACATTTGAAATTTGTGGTGGTCTCAATGCTTACATAAAAGACTACATTATGTAGTTACCTGACATAGATAGATAAGTTGCCTGACATAGATAGATTTAGTTAGTTGCCTGACATAGATAGATAAGGGTCCTAAGGGACAACTAGTATGAAATGGTACTACTTCAAGTGAGTAAAAGTAGCTGAAAAAAGTCTTAAATAACAGGCCTGCTCTGGCATTCTCTATGGCAGGGAAGATTGATATTAATTTTGCCAGCACAAAAACCACAGGAATGCATCAGAACAATCTTTGGTAGAAATGTAAACACAAAGGACTTCTTTAGCCTTTCATCAAAATAGATATATTTTGCCCTATGATACAGTACATAAATATATTGCCCATGACGATCAGGCAGTAATATACCTCATGTGTCAACAACTATAACATCATTGTACAGAAGTGCAGCATACTTCCCTCACAACCTGATACACATGCAGGCTTCTTAGTTGTCTGACATTGAGATGGGATACTTAGACACGCCTTAGCTATTGGCTGCAAGAGGAATGTATCTGGAGTTTAGCTCTTTTGTGAAGCAGCAAAGCTGCAATTCTGGCAGGCCCTTTTACATCACACAAGGATACAAGGGATGGACATAATGTAAAGCTTAATGCAGGCCAGTAGTAGGCAGCAGGGATTTTGACTTCTAAACAGTTTTCTGTACTCAATCCGAAAGTTGAAAGTATGAAAGCTAATGTTAGAAAAACAGTTATTTATTTTTCTCTGGTTTTATTCAAGAGATAACAGAACCTTAATCATGTCATAACATGACAATACAGAAATCTGTAACTGCTTAGAGAGGTCATCACAAAATTACCAAAAATTAAGAACACACTTTAGTGCTACTTTCAGTTAGGGCTGTAGTGGGCATCATTTAGTAACATAACACTACCATTACACACATCACAAAAGAATTTTGGCCCTGGGACAGTTTAACAATTTTAAAACTTAGAAACAAACAGAAACTTCTGGTCATCTGTGCAGCATTTCAAACTGAAGGAAATGTGCATTTTGTGATGTTTGCAGGTACACAGAGACAGTGTTACATTGCCATAAATGTTTCTTTCAGTATCCCATATTTTATCTGTTAAACATTGATATTTGAAGAGGAAACAAAGTAATGCAGTTCCAAATGGGCATTTGGAATGTTGTTTATTTAGATTCACTGCATTTTGGGGGAAAGGCAACCTGCAAGTTGTGTTTTATTACACTGCACTATAGATAAATCTCTTAGTGTTGAAGGCACCCAAGGTGTGAGTTTTGAGACAACACTATCTTGTCTTAATATAAAATGGAACTAGAAAGTCAGTACAGCAATTTGATAACCCCGATCTGCTGTCAGCCTTTGAGATCCCACAAATTATGACCCCCTCATAACTATAGCTGTCAGAACACTGATTTTAGAATTGGATAGATTCTTTGTCAGTCCATTTTCTATTTTCTATAAAAAAATATTGATCCATTCTATAATCACCAAAAATGTATTCCAGTTTGTGCAGTATTGTCCTACAATTTGCACTTTGAGGCTGGATGAAAACACTTGGCCTTTAACATCTTACCTTCCAAAGTACTGAAGAATGTGAGTAGAGGACAGCAATGCAGATTCTGGAGTGTCTCATTGCTATAGCACATGATTAAGTAATGTTTGACAGTATTTTAGAACATATTTTTGATAGAATGGGGCTAAGTACAGGCATTCAAGAAGCTCCAGGTAGAAGCACTCTAAGTTCTGAGTTTTACTTTAAGCACCTGAGGTTAGGGCAGGACTGAATAGTAGTACAGACATTAATCCATCCATGGGGAGAGGGAAGAAAGGGATTATAGCCTTCCTGCACTGGCTAAAGCCAGCAGGTAGGTCTTGCATGCCTCCCAGCTTGCTTCAGGGGCTCCTCAGGTTGCCAAAGATTCCTAAACAGAACCAAACAGATAAGCCACCCCTGTTTGGCTGCTGGGCACAGGCTACCACTCCCCCAAGACCCTGCTGTCATGATCAGGAATCCTGGTTTTCCCTGATAAAAAATTGCAAATTCTCTGATAAAGACCCTAAAATGCATGATTAAAATTAAAGGCCCCCCACAGCTCCTCCAGGCCCTGCTGGTGCCCCTCACTCCCCCCACAACAGCCCCCTCCAACTGCACTCAGACACAGACATAGACATGCAGGAACAGACACACACACCTCAGCAGGTACCTGTGTGTGTGAGGAATGAGTAGGGTGGGGGTAAGGGAAAAGGCTGGGTGGAGCCAGATCAAGAATGGGGGGAGCGTGTGCCTCTATGCCCACTCCCAGAAGCAGGGCCAGGTGTGGGGGGGTGAGGGCAGCTCTGTGGGTTGCACATGCATCACCAGGCCAAAAGTGGGAGGGGATCGCATGTGGTGGCCGCTACCACCCTGCACCACCGCCACTGCCACTGCTGTGCCCTGGACTGCTTTGCCACAGCTGATCACACACACGGTTCTTCAGGAAAGTAGTGTGGGGTTGTGGTGGTCGCCAAGTGCAAGTCCTCCCCCAGTCAGTGCCCCCCTGCAGGTCGCACACCCACTGCCCAACTGACTAGTCAGATGAGGGGGCTGTCATACAGTGGCTGCCACTACCCTGTGCCACCACTGTTGCACTGCTTGTCGGCAGAGCTGCATGTGCAGCCAGCTGCAGCAAAGCAGTGCAGGGTGCAGCAGTAGTGGTGTAGTGGCAGTAGTGTGGGGTAGTGGCAGCCACTATATGTAAGCCCTCCCTTCCTGTCTTACAAGCCGGCTGGCCGAGCAATATGTGTGCACCTCACAGAGGTGCACTGGTAGGGGTGGTGGTGCTTGACCTGATATGGAAAAGCAGCATGAGGCATGGCAGTGGCAGCAGCAGTGGTGTGGGGTGGTAGCAGCTGCCATGTACAAACTGCCTCTGTTCAGCCAGGCGGTACATATGTAGCCCACAGAGAGGAAGTGCCACCCTACTACTGGGAATGGGCACATAGACACACTCTCTGACCCCATTCTTGATCTGGCTTAATGTCCAGCCAGCTTCCTCCAGCCAGCTTTCCTCCATGCCCCCCAGTCCTGCCCCACAACCTGAAAATCTCACTTACCTTGCAGGTTCCAAGAACGAACAGTAAGACTGATCCAAGCCTTGGGTAAGTGCAAGCATCAGACCCAATTCTTCCTCCTCTCCCTTCCTCTCCAGATAGGGATGGGGGTTTCCTGCCCTTTTTGCAATTATCTCTTGCAGGCTAGAAAGCAACCTGCCTGCAGAGCTCTGCAAAAGTAGAGAATACATGGATTTCTCTCCTAAAAGGTAACATCCATTTTTTCTCTGATAAAAATGGGAAATCTGTGGTTTTCTTTTTTTCCATGGGAAATGGAAAAAACAGATCCCTGGTTATGACTTGCACTGTGAGGGAGGGGAAGCTGTTTATGCACAAACACTCAGGATAGCTGTGCTAAGGCTCAATTCTCCCATGGCACATAGCATGGCCCTGAGAAATAAAGCAAGGAGGTGTCAGTTACCCAGATGTATGTTCCCATTGAATAGGACATAGTGTCTTAAGCTCCCAAGATGGGGGTGGGGAAGAAATTTAGTGATTCAGCTGGGCTTGAGGCTTTAGCACAGGAGGATGGGGGTGGAGGGAACAAGGAGAAAAGAGGAGGTCATTATTCTGCTCATTGCTAAAGGAGAAAAACCTTTCCAGAATTACTAGCTGGTAGCCTCATGCTTTGAGCACAGCAGGGTAGGCTGCCACATGCTATGCTTCACCCTCCCACTATGCTCCACCATCCCCCATTTATATCAAGTACACATGGTTCTCAACCATAACTAGAGTTATGAGAATTATTAGAAAGTGGCTTTAAGACATGAGAGCAGATAAACACTCTCTCCTTCTTTATGGGTTATTAAATGTATCCAAGGTTTCTGGACTTCAGGCCTGCATGCTGGACTTACAAATTTCTGGTACTGCATCATGTACTGAGCACAGGCAGTGTAAGTACTTCTTGCGATCTACATTGTACACATACATTTGGTTTCCCCAGACAAATTGGAAAGTAGTGATGCTAAATGTTAGTATGTATAGGGGTGCTGATTTACATTTGGGCATGTTCATGTCTTTTTTATAGTAATTGGAGTCAGGGTCTCTGCTTATCCTGGGGACTCTGTCAAATTGTATTGTGCTTTTTAAATGCCATTACAACATACAGACCTATAAAGTACATTGGTAGAGGCTGCAATAAGAGGGCATTTTAATCACCAAACTTATCTTGATGCCATTCTGAACCACATTAAATAGCCAGGATTTTAACACAGTTTTATGTCAAAAGACTCAAGTCCATTAGGGAAATTGACAATTGCCAAAAGCCAGTGCATATGAATCAATTCTTAAGATAGGTGAACTGTAAGCAGAAGCAGCCCTAGTTTTTTTGGGTGCCTACATGTGCTCCAACACATTTTAATTAGAATATGTCAGAGCAGACTCGACTAATTGTGTCTACAATGTAGATTGTGAGATCAACTGAGTTTGGTGGAGCATCCTAACTAGAACATTCCAGCATGCTGCAGCATCACATGTATTGAGCATCCCATATTTAAAAAATGGCCATGGGAACACTTTAACTAGAACTTGTGCCCCCATGGCCATTTTGAAATGTGGGACACTGAATACAGCTAATGCTGCTGTTTTAATCAAAGCAGCTTCCTGAAGCTGCTCTAATAAAAAAAACACCCATCCCTCCACTGCAGAACACATGTATCAACACCCTTTGAGTCTACAATAGTGGCTGAACCACATTCAGCACTTGCTCAGTTTCCCCCATGACAATATGCAATATAAGAACTTCAACAATAAGCAGTTTTCTTTGTGTAGATGGATCTATGCTAACCAGAGGCAGGAGAGGTAAGCCTGAAGAGGAAACTGGGCCAAGTCAAGACACTGGGTGAAAGCAATAACCATCCTTGCCAAGACTGCATCCACATGGTCAGTCAACAAGACTAGATAGAGAACAAGGATGTGGACCTGGGGACAGATGCTTGTCTGACCCTTGTCATTGAGAGCATGAAAGAGGGCCATCCTGGAGGCAGGGCCAGCCTGACTGGCAGATCACATGAACTCTGGCTGAAGCTAGAGCACCACCCTGGGGGATATGCCCTGATGGTCTATTTGGTTCTGGCTGTACAGCACTTTTTGTATGTTTATCATGCAGTAAGTGTAACTCCTCTACCTGGCCTATAAGGATAAAATGCTACCTTAGCTCTGGAAACTTTGGGATATCATTCCTCTGGAGTCAATTTCCTGCCTTCCAGTAACTCCTAACAGAACTCTCAATAAAATGTCAAGGACTTCAGAGTAAAAAAACATACATTAAGAAAGAAATGGTGTCTAATAATCTGGTGTGACTTGATGGCATCAACACACTTGGAGGAATCAATGACAACACAGCAAAATTTAGTGTTTATTGCATCAAAAGGCACCAACTTGCAAAGCACAGAAATTTACAGTTAGTGTTCAAAACTGACTGGAGTCTACTCCATAAGTCTAAAAGAAAAGATATGTAACTGATCTAAAGTGTTGTGAAGAACTCAGTACCAGTATAAGCCCATTGATTAAGACATAGCTCTTTTTGAAAACTACCTGTTGATAATTTACAAACATAGTATGTCAAAATAAAAGTTTAAGAATAACAGTAGTAAACATAACGTAGCAATCATTCTGTTAATAATAGCAATAAAGGTAAACCCAGGGACTTAAAAAACTCCCATCACTTTCAATCCAGTAAAGTAAATAAGCATCAAATGGACTCTTTCTCTTAAAAGCTTATGCATCCCTGATTCAGGTAGTCTATAAGGTTTATCTCTACCCTGCCTTCAACTTTTATTAAGATGAGCAAAGGATAGTTTGGGGAAGGGATGGGGAAGAACTGGTATATGCTAAAACTCAAAAATTCCCCCAAAATAATAAAGGAAAAAAATCTGAATTTCAATATTTGCTAGATTTTTGGATAGAAAATTAAATTGCCATCTTTTCTGTATGTCATAAAGTGAATGGCATCTGTACATTACCCCATAACTTAGTCATATCTAAATTATGAAGAAGAGCTGGGAACATACCTTTAAAAGTATTAAATGGAAATATATTTAAATATATTTTTAAAATATACTTAATTTAAATGTTTTTTATTCTCCTCTTTCCCTCCCCTTCCCTTATTAAATAAAAACGTGAAAGCTGAGTTTCTCTGCAGTTGTGTGAGTATAAAGGGGCAGTGAGCATCAGGCAAGAGAATCATTTATGCACAAAGACATTCTTGTGCAAGGCTCAACACAGGAGTAAAACTGAATGTGTATTCTGGGAAATTACAAAAGGGCCAGCAGTACAAATGTTTAGAAATTGAATCATCATAATGAGCTGAGATTCCTGTAATTTAAACAGGGCAAATAAAAACTAAATCTTCCTAATGGGATCCTCTTCTAAAAGAGAATGTTGCAGTTCCATGTAGAAAAGCTGTAACTGTCTCCTTCTCTTTATATGCACCTTCCAACAGTGGTCAGCAAAGTATTCCTGCATGTAAAATCATAATAACAGGGCAAAAATTTTCAATATGTGCCATTTTTGTCAAATAACTCTCTCAGTTTATACAAATCTCATAACTTGTGGAGTATAAAGGCAGGGGGGAAATTTTCTGTTTGGTAGCAAAGGAAAAAATATGAAAACTGTTTTTAAATATGCACATTTTCACTTGTTATAATTTTAATCCTGATGCCCAAAATATAATAAAGAGGTGATTTTCAAGTGTTTTACAATAGTGCATCATACTGAGATTCAAGGTGCACATTTTTCTAACATTCATAGGAAGCTTTGGCATAAAGTGGTGTATTTGCCGACAGAAATCACAACTAGGTAGTATAATACAAAGTGGTGTGATGCAATTATCTTGAAGGGCAGGCACAGTCACTACAATAATAGTGACAAATAGCACACCACTGTATTTAACAGAATGTATTTTCTCTATGCATTGCTGCTGGAACAGGTAACAATATATGCTTGTTTTCTATCTCTTTTCAACTGCAGTAGGAAGGTGAATTTATAAAAAAAACAGGAATATAAAATAATATCCCGTTGCTTGGATTTAAAATGTTATTGGGGCATCTACAGGTGTACTTTAGTTAGTTCCAGAGTAAAGCTTCACTGTGTATGTGTGATGCTATTAGGCCTCAGTAAACTAATTAATTCCATCATTGGATAGTACTGCCTGACACACATACTATCTTAAGGTGGAGTTATTTTCTCTGCTGTAATGCATGTGTAGATGGTGACTGGGGCTGGCTGGGGCAGGTGGGTGCTACTTGCCTGGCTGGCAGTACCCTCAAGGAAGTCCCTCCATAGTCTCCCACATTGAACTGGGGCTGAGCAGCTCCGGGATGGCAGGCTGACCCCCAGGATCCCCTGCCAGCCAGGGCTATGCTATGCCAGCTCAATGTTCTGTGGTCCCAAGCACATGCGTAAATATTACACCCATGAGCAATAAACTCCAGTGCATACTGCACTGGAATTCATTGTTGCATTAATAGATACTCCCACTTTATAATAAACTGATGTTCTGATTTTATGTGAGGCATGTGATTTTCTTTCATTTCAATTATTACTGAGTTATTTAGGAGTCAAATTCTCAACATGTGCAATGTCTGACAGTCTAATGTGCAAACTCAAACTAGCCCATACTGCTTTGTGACATGCAAAAAGGACACTGGATCAAACACTTGGAGAAAAAGCATCAACACAATGGGCATGAAAACAATTTGATATGCAATCACACTTGTTAACATATTATGAAAAGCATCTCTCTAATCTAGTAACTAATGGGTTAATGAATTCAGTATTTGGTCATGGATTAGGATAGTATCCCTTTACATTGCTATGCTGCTATGGCACTTGTACACATGACGGGGGGTTAGTCCTCAGGGTTTTATTCTATTCCCCCCAGGAGGTGGCACTCCCTGTAGCCTCTTGGACAGGCTGCTAGCAGGCTGTCCCAGCTTGGAGGAAGCATCCAGCCTGATTCAACCATTCCCTGAACCTACCTGGGGACCAGATGTTGGGCTTCCAACAGGTGGGCTTGGAAAACAGTTGGTTCAGGCTAGGTGCTGTCTTTGACCTGGGGCAGCACCCAGACTCCTAGCAGACCACTTGGGTACCCTGATGGGTGTTGCCAATGTGGAGGGAAGGACAAGGGCTTCCTGCAGTTCAGGGGCCTCTCAGCCCACCAACAGCTCACCCCCTGGCCGTGGGAGAGGTAGGCAGGATCTGCTGGGGAAAAAAAAAAGAATAGGGCCCCTCACTGCTTCTGTCTTCAGCAGGCACCTGCTGAAAACAAGTGGTGAGGGGCCCGATCCTTTTTTTCAGTGGAGCTTGCTGTACCTGCCTCTCCCAGGGCTGGGGAGCCAGCTGAGAGCTGCAATGCATCATTGCAAACTAAACTACATCTGGATGTAGTTTAGTTTGCTACAATGCCAACTCATCTGAAACCCCCCAAACCGGTGCACGTGTAATGCACAACGCCACTAAGCCACACAAATGGATTTTGATCACATGTGTATTATGATTACTGGCACATGTACACGCTCCTCTGTGTGCTAGAAATACCTGGAACAATTTCAGTTGGCATATTGTTGCTACTAGTAATCTACCCTGTATCTGTCTGATCACCCTGGAGAAAGGCTTGTGCAGATGCTCAGTTTGAGAGAGCTACTAGAGAAGCATTCTGCCCGCCAAAGAAGCTGAACTACTATGTAGCTTTCTTTTAAAGAAATTTCTCTTATTTTAAAAATAAACATTCACTATGCAGACTGGTACTTTATTATTCTGAAATACATGAGTCAGCTGATCAGACATGAAGAGGAATTGCATCTGTTCTGTACTTAGGTATTCTTGACTCTAGCTTATGATCATATGCAAGCAGAATTGTTAAGAAACAGTTATCCGTGACTCTTCTGTGAACGAAAGATGATCTGCCATTTGTGTACTTGACGTATTTGCCTACTTTTCACTCTATGCAAAATGTCTCTCAGGCAGATCAAATGTGGTAGATATTCTGGTTCCTATTTTTTTTATATATTAAATCAGGAAAACATTTTATAATACATATGCATTAATAATAGTATTGTTACAGTAGTGTCCTTTACTTTTATATAAAAGCATTATTGATTCAAATACACAAAAACTTAAGTTAATGCTTAAAATAATTACATCACTAGCCTCAGAATATATGCAAATACTTATAATTCTGGTACATTAAATAAATGATAGTTGTATTGTGATTACTCTGAAGCCAGTGGGCATGTCTACATGTGCATTTAGGTGTGCCTAAATTTAATGCACATTAGCTTAATGCACATTAATTTGATTTAGACTTGCATTTACATGTTCACACATTAAAGTGTATTAATACCATGTGTACAGGCTGACGTGGGACTAAAGTTAGTCCCAGGTCGGTCCATACACAGCATTAATGAGCCTTAAAGCATCTACACATGCATTTATGTGCTTTAGCTGTTTGCATGAAAATCTGATACCTGCTTTTACAGGTATCAAATTTAGGTGCTAATAGCCTAAAATCACTGTTTTTAGGATGCATTAATGATGCACACCCTTAATGCACCTTAAATTGGGCTAAAGCAACTCAAGTCGGCATGTATAGATGCACCCAGTTTAAGCCACTGGTGTGTGACCCAGTGTGAGCAGTACTTTCAACAGTGTAAGTACCATCTAGAAGTAACAAGATTTTCTACTCAGAATAGTCTTCCTCTTAAGCAACCAAGACTAGACAAAGACACACCACCCTGGTATACTGTATGCCTCACTGGCTCCCATTTTACTTCTGAATTAAAATAATAATTCTCAGCCCAATTTAACAGTACCTTGCTTTGACCTTTTCAAAGATGATTTAACAAGAGAAGACCAGGATCAGACTAAATTTGTGTGGATAACTGATTTTTCTGTTGTTTTGTTTTGCTGGCCAACCAAAAACATGATAAAGGGAAAAAAAAAGCCAAATCATTTTGTTTCACTCAATGTAAATTTGGTTTTTTTAAAGACCTATGAACCCTTTTAGAAAGTTGCCAGCATTTTCTTTTAAGAAACAGAAATTATTTGTTTTGAGTCTTCTCATTCACCCCCCCCCACACACACACACATATTTATTTGTGCCTAATTTGGGACAAAATGTTGTGGACATTCTGAAACTACATTCTCAGGCAATAAATTATATTCAGTGAATATCTTAGCCAGTGAAAATTCTTGCCCAATTCGAACTTAGATGCTCAGGACCTACAGGCAAGTTCTACTTCACCCAGGGTATGGCTGAACTGCTAATTTGCAGTTGCAGGCAGCATCATACTGAGACATGTCACACTTGCTCCACACTGGGGGCACCTACACATGCCCCTATGGTGCCATTGTTACTGAGCTAAGTACTAAATGACAGTACTGTAACAGACCATACTGCACTGTGCTGGTGGCACAGTTATTTTTAGCTGCTGTGTCACTGTAACAATACACTAGACTGAGGAAGCACATTACTAAAACAGTGTAGCAGTGGTATCATGGTTTTTGCTCACAGATGCTAAATGGCCATATTGCATTGCTACAGTGATGCAACATCACCTCTGAGTCCCAGAAAAAAAAGAACCAAGCCAGCTACTTTACTTCCAGATTGTGAGACAGTACAAGCTGAATAAGTGGAGCGTGTCTCAGTACAGTGCTGCCTGTTAGGGTAGCAATATTTGAATTTTGGAGGGCACTAGATTTGCAGCTGAATACAAGGCTTTACGTGTGTCTCAGCAAAAGCTGCTGATCACAAGGCAGAATGATATATTAAAAGAAACGTTGCAAGTGCTTAGGTAAGCAGTTTCCTAACAATGGGATAGTGTGTAGGATATATGGTGTAAAAGGAGAACAAGATGCAGCCCACCAACTATCATCAGGAGATAAAGCAGAAGCAAGACCTTGGAGCTGAAGAAGGAGTCAGTAAGAAACCAGAAAGAAACAGCAAATGATAGGAGGAAGCCAGGGTCAAAGTCTTGAGTAGAGAGGCATGTAAATGAATGAAGTGCAAAGACAATTATATGCTAATTAAGTAAATCAAAAACAGAGGCAGAGCCTGAGAGGGGAAGAGAAGTGTGCAACAAAGGAGGGGCAAAGGTGGAGTAAATGTTAATGATTACCAAGGTGTATAAAATGTAAAAAGAACTAATGTTCGCTACTGCTCTCTGTGTTCACAGGCTGTGTCTGTGAGGGAGCTCACCCAAAGCTATCTCCATTCTGAATAAAGCTGTTGTGAGCAATGTGTGCTGCTGTTTGCTTCCTGCTTGCTCTGGCTAATAAGGAACAGGATCCATGAGCAACTGGATTGTCATCTCCCTGGTCATTGGGTGCTGCATGGAGTCTAGGGTCTCACACTGCCCAGTGCCCTCGTTAAGCAACATAGACATACTCTGTAGAACTCCTCTAGTAACATCACCCTTGCTAACAATGATGGTTGGATATTAGTATTTTAGATAGACATATAATAGATGAAAAGAAGAAACAAAAAAGTAAGTGGGTTGTATTTGTGTCAAGAAAAAAAATCCTGACACTTCAGAAAGTTTCTATGTGAAAGCAGGATGCCTAGATCAATCAGGGGGCATGTTTGGACCCACTTCTCCTGCCCGTGCTTTTTCTCACCTGCCATGACTTGATGGGAGTAAAAAAAAGAGAAAAAGTAAAAAGCTCACAGGTGGAAAGCTTCCTGTTTAATAAAAGCTATAACATGCTGCACTCCATCCTGTCTCCATCTCCAGCCACTGACACAGATTCAGGCTCCCACTGGTACAATACATATGTAAGCTCAGTCAGCAGCCTTTGCATATTTAGGGAACATGAATGGCAGCTCTTCCCATGCTCCTGCCCCCCTGTTATGCTTCAGCCCAAGTCTGAATTCGTTGCCCGGCATGCATGAGCGCCAATATATGAATGCCAGTTGGAAGTTTGAAAGAAAAAAAGCTTTTAT
>JAGPOW010003642.1:45360435-45400193 GCA_030014935.1 Caiman crocodilus
CCCTGGCCTGGTACAGCCGTCTCCTCCTTATCACTGCAGATGGGCATAATTCACAAAACAACCTTCCAGTCTCCCTGTGTATTCTGTCTCGGGAGGATGCCTCGAGGCCATTTATTAGGCCTTCAAAGAAATGGCTCGGGGTTATTCACAACACCCCCACGAATAAATGGCTGTTTGCCGTGACAATGCTGCATATGGTGGCTTGCAATCCTCTCTTCCCTCACCCTTATCTGGGATGAGGAGGGCCCTTTAATAAGATGCAGTTTCTGGGAACTTTGCATCCACATCTGGTCCCCATCTCACTCATTCAAAATCTCTCATGATACTGGAGATAGCCATGCTGGCTTCCCTCAGTCACAGTCTCCCATTAACGTGGAGTACCTGTCCCCGAGATTGCCATGCCACCTTCACTCACAACTCTCCGAAGGTCCCACCATCTGCTATCCATGAGAGAAAACTCCCTCGTGCCTGCACCTCCATGCAGGAAAACTGCTCTATCACTCTGGCTGGCTCTCAGCCATTGCCCCGGTTCTCCTTCTGGGGGAAATCTCTAATCAGCCTCTGATCTTATTATACAAAGTCTCTATGTAGCAATTAACAACTCCTGGCTGGCCCCACCACCGGTCTGTGAACACTTAATTGACAATTCACAAGTTTCTGGTTTAGCTCTCTTGCTGGTCTAGGTGTCCTTCATTGGCAATTAACACTTCTCTTGGGCGGCTCTGTAACAGGATCACTGGCTCTCTGATTCATTGTGCCCCAGCGTGTTCTGTGAAAGAATGTTTAGGAAGTATTTTGTATTTCAGACGACAGGGTTAAGCAGCATGGTTTGACCAAATAAAGATTTGTTCACAATACAGTAGGTGCACCTATACATGCAATAATGTGCAGCAATAAACTCCAGCATATATGGCACCAGACATTATTGCTCCTGGGCTCTGTATTTGAACATGTGCCAGGGACTGAGCTGAGTTGGAGTAGCTCTGGCTGGCAGGAGACCTGGAGGGGTCAGGTTATCAGCCCAGAGCTGCTCTGACCTGGCTCATTGTGCTGTGTGGATGGCTGTGGCATGAGGGAGTTTCAGTGTGGGGCTAGTCAGCAGGGAGCCCTACACTGAAGCATCCAAATGCCCCAGCCAGCCCCATCAGCATCTATTCATGTGTTGCTATGCACTAAGGCAGACAAGGTTCTTTGGGTAAATCTGATATCTTTTATTAGACCAACTAAAATGGTTGGAAAAAATCTTCTTTGTAAGTTTTTGATTACAAACACCCTTGATCAGGCAGAGAGGGTGTCTACAGTTGTATTGTGCTCTCCTGGATGGGATAGAACCCAGTATACAAGAATGCAGGTCAGGGAAATGCAAATGCATGGCAGTGAGGATCAGAGTGGGTAAGAGACAATGGGTGAGAGACAGGTTGGTGGGGGGCAGGAAATGGTGGCCTAGTGATGGAATGTAGCTAGCAAATTGTAGAGAAGTTTCTGAGGTATCAGATGCTGGGCAGGTTATAAGGTGCAATAAATCCAATGTCTATATTTAGTTCATAATTTTTTGTATTCAGTAGATTGATGAAGTGAAGTTCATAGGGTTATCTGTGAAAGGTGTTTTGTAAATTCCCTATGAGTATTAGAACTGAAAGACTAAAGAGAGAGTGGTTATCTTGTGACAAATGAGAAATGCGCACCCACAGGTAATTGTGTATTTCTGTCTATGATAGATTTTTGGTGTTGGTATACACTAAAAAACTCTGCTGTAGGGTACTACTTGTGTTTACTGTGGCAGAATTAATTAGGTTATTCTGCCCTAATAACACTTCCTGTGTAGACACTGAGATGTCTACCGTAGTGCTAATTAGGCAACTCTGCAGTAAACATCTTGTGTAGATTCACCCGGTATCTTTCTAAGTACTAACATACATAATCCCACTTGAGGAAATAGTTCCGTGTTTTTGACCAGTTACAAATGTTAAGCAGAAAACCATTACACTGATAAATGGGTATGGCTCTCCTGATGTTGGATGTTGGAGGTAACCATTTACTCATTTATTTTTCCATTCATAAGATGTTCCTACCATTAACTGCAGGGCACATTTACAATACAAAACAAACATGTTATGGTTTAATTGTACATTACTGAGATTTATCCCTGTATTAAAGCAATTCTAAACTCTGCCAGGTCTGAGATATCTGAGAGTTTTGATATTATATTTAAACATACATACTTCCTTTGTTGCAGTGTCAGATAAGATCAACAGATTTAAATAATCAATTTGCATTAGTAATGAGATATTCAAATAGACAAATGGAGTTGTTAGAATTCCTTGCTAAACAGTGTAAGAACAACTTGAGGCATTTTAAAGACACATATACCTTCTGAAATATGAATTTGGTATGATGATCAGCACATCAGTGAACATGGGTTTCACTACGTAACCAGGGGAAAACATTAGACTCCTTGCTATTTTTAAAGATAGCTACGGAGGATTTGATTAACACATAAACAAGTGTTATTAGACCAGCTATTGTCATACTTTTTAGACTAAAGGTACCTCTGGATAGACTCAAAGCATCCCTGGATAGGCCTGAAATACCCCTTGGAAAATACTAGCTTTTAGTTTTCATTCATTTTTTTTCCCAGAAGAGAAATAATAGGACCATTTTTCAGTTGCAAAGACCTCAGAAAGACCACAACTATGGATTTTTATATGAAACCTCTGGGTTTATATTGTGAATTGTATTTATAAACCTAACAGTGCTAATATTGTGTGGCATATCTCAGCACACTTGAAAGGATCTTCAGGCACACCAAGGTGCCATAGCACCCTACTTGAGAATTACTAAATTGCACAAAGCAATATATTTCTTGTTTACAAACATCTCTTTATTGCAGAGATGGCTACAGAACTGGTTGTACTACTGCTACAATAATCAGAAAAGCTGTGACAATATTTTCCTTAAATACCAAACTTATGAAATGTAGATATCCTTAAGTGTAACAAATTGCAAATATTACCCCGAGTCCATGAATGTTTTGCCAATACTACCTCACACCTTAGACTTCAGCCTTCAGACGCTCACGTTTCTAAACTTTAATGTCTTTTTAGGCTTCAGAGGCCCAATTCCTTTCTTTGGTTTCATCCTGGGTCTGGATGCTTTTTATTTACAAGATTTCTATAGGTAAAGATTGACTTTTCCAAACACTCATCTCCTTGCTGGCAGTGTCTTCCAAGTAGCCACGGCTGTCCATCCTAATGTATATAAAGAAGGAGGGAGGATCAAGAAACAACAGGAAGAATTGATCCTGCCCACTTAGGATTACATGCAAGGAAATCACTCATTCCGTTAAATCCACTACAGAGTTTATATTGATTATATCCTTTTACAGAGATAGATCTAGAGGGAATGGGACAGCATGGTTTCCTCCTTTGGCTGTGTCACGCATCATTCTCTTTTGTACAACTCTGGAGACCAGAGGGTGAGTGCTGCTGCCACTGTTTGTCCCATCCTTTCTCCTGTTTCTGAATTTACCAGAGAAGGGGAGGGAATAGAAGAGCAAATAGCAGCAGCATTCCAGAGTCATATGAAAGAGGGAGTCTAGGCAAACCCTGCTCTGGTGAGCTCAGAGCTCACTGCTCATGTATGGCTGTGGCAGCAATTCATGTTGACCAGAGAGTAAGCTCTGCCCATGCTGCCCATGTGTGGCATAGCCAAAGTGGGAATGATATGCATCTCTTTCTCTGTTCCTAGATCCACTACTGTCCTTTCACATTTTTCATATAAGAGGAACAACCACATATGACACAAAGAGCAGGTGTGGGGGGAAAGGGGAGTTTGGGGGCTGGAGGAGTTTCTAATAGAGTGTATAATCCTATAATCTGATTATGACTCCTTGAGGCAGCTTTGCATACATAATCCCTTCCTGGCATTCCCAATTAAAAACTGTCGCTCTGTTTAATTGTAAGAATTGCTGCTTTAAGAATTCTACTGAGATACAGCTAGAACCAGAAACTGGGAAATATCAGAGTTATACTCTGCCCAAAGTGGCCAGTACACCCTGTTATGCAATGTTACCAGCTGCTTTGTGCAAAAATATTCTGTGGTGCCACTACAAATTATGTTAAATTTCACACCTTATTTGTGTGAAAGATGAGTAAGTTATAGTTGCTATAGTAACCGCTTCAGTTTCTTAATTCTTATGCACTTAAGATCATAACCATATTCATATTACATTTTTTTTTTACATCTCAAAAAGGACAAATTAATGGCTGAATTTAACCAAACAGTCACATGGAAATTGAATTTACCTGAAAGTTCTTACATCTATACCACGTAAGATCAACATGTTTATTTAAATGCATAATACATTAAATAAATGCAAATACATTTACATCGCTGCAAAGAGGTCCAAGCATAGCATATGCAAATGTGAATGTCTGTAGCAGAGCATATCATTAATTGGAGTTGAACAGAGTGAGCTCTTTGTGCAGAGTACAGCTTTAAAAACCACTCAACTGGTTTCAGTTTCTAAACCAGATTCAAACTGGCTGAAGAGATACTCTTTTAGGCATTGCAATGCTTTAGACTTTGGGCCCATTACCAGGAAGGCAATTTAATAATTGGGTCTAGGACCCTGATATGTTTAATATGGAGACTTATGCACTTCTGAAAAGTAACTTAGGCTTAGGTACCTAGATACTTTAAGACAAAGGGGAGAGGTAGGCATCTCCAAAGGGCAATTCAGAAAACCCAAAAGAATCAACAGGTCTGCTTTTACTGAAGGGAGTTAACCCATTTGCTATAACGGCCAGTTGCACCCCACTTTTAATCCTGCATCACTGAAACTTTAAAGCCAACTGCCTGAAAGAGGCAGCAACATTTTTATTCAGCCAACATTGACAGTCAACTGACTTTATGGCTCATTATCATCCACCTGATTCCTGCTAATCCCCCTCTGCTCCACAGGTGTTAATAATCCTCTCTCTTTTTTAATTATCTCTTTCTGCTGTCTGTTATCCCTTCCTGGATAATTTTGCTGTCTGTTATCCATTCCTAGTAATGTCTCTGTTGTATATCGCAGCCCTGCAAGCTGCTTTTAGTTCTAGCTAAAAAACTTAACTGAGGTATAGTAATATTAACTCAAGTGAAGAAATGACTGATGGTGAACTATTCAAGGTATTGTCATGGTGCTCAAGAAAACTAAATTTTGTTTAATAAAGCTGAATAAGAGAAGTACATTTAATTGTAATGACTACAGGACTAATGGCACAGTATCTTTTGACTATTTTGATTTTTTTTTGTGTAGTTGCATTGTTTTTTAATCTAGGAAATTAGTGTTCATATTAATAGTAATACTGGTTTTTGCTTTCATCAGAAATTGAATAGTAGCAAATTATGCCCCTAGAATATTAGTAAAGGTTCTAGTTTCTCTTAAACTGGAGGAAAAAAAATATCTATTCTATGTGATGTTATACCACAGCACCTGCACCCCCATTTTCAAAATCCTAGGACCCATGACAAGTGCTGGATCCCTCTTGCTTGCTCTCCAGGCCTATAAAGGGTGTTAGATATTCTCTATTCATATTCTAAGAAATGAAAAGGCCAAAGAGAATTTCCCCAAAAGTGTTTGTTCCAAAAATATTTTTCCCCAGATTACTAAACAAGAGCCTAGAGTTATTTTTTTCTGAGAAAGTTAGAAGTAGCTGAAAATAGTAATTTATATGGAATGTGCTTTCTTAGCCAAAAATCCATAAGGTAGCATGAGTATAGTTATTTGTATTCAGCTGCCTCCTATAGTATATTATAAGAAGTATAAAAACAACAAGTTAATCTCTGCTTGTAGTGGGAACCAATCCTTGCACACAGGAATAACATGAATATCAAGAGAGGGAGAGGAAGGTGAAGATCCTGATGCCATAAACAGAAGTACATGGACTGAAGTATGAATGAGAGTCCCACTGAATGAGAGAACTCCTTACATGTGTGAAGTTAAACATGGGCACATCAGCTAGATCAGAGACTGTAAAAAATCACGGCACATTCAAGACAGCAGATGAACTGTCCTTGTGCCTGGATTTAGGATGTTTGCCCACAGTTTCCCACCAGGTCTAATACTTGCTGTTAAGATAAATGTGTGTAGAAAGTGGTGTTTCCCTAATCTGGACAAGATGTGAGTAGTTAGAACCATTTTAGCACTGCCCTAGTGAAAGTTGCTGAAAAATAAATCTGTGGTGATAATGCTTCCAGCTGTGGAAACTTTAAGGCTTGCCTATTTATGAAAGTTCACATGAATTAAGGTAGGTTATATATTTAGTACACAGTGGGCACATCTACATGAGGTGGCTTAATGCTCTATTGTGCCTATATGTTCTATTGTGCCTTCACACGCCACAGCAAAAGCCATGCTAATGTGCCAATGAGCAGTAGAATTAGCATAGTGTGCATTAAGCATGACAAACGTAAGTTTGCCTTTGCTACTGCATGTTAGCGTGGCTACTACACCTTTAACTAGTACTTCATATTAGAGGTACTAAACTTGATGTGCAGTAGAAAAGGTGTATTAATGAACATGCATACATGGCCAGCAGGTATTCCCAAATTTTGTGCTCCAGAATAAATGTCTTACTGCTGTTTAGCTTCAACTGTTTTGAACAGCACTGTGCAAAATATCTGTAAATGTCTCCATTACAGACAAATCCAGAAGGCCTGATTCTTCACTGCTATGCCTGGGGCATACTCATTTACTTGTGAGAGACACGAATGAAAAATGCTACCATTCAAAGTTTGCTAGTACTACAGGCCCATTTTGCACTTGGGGAAAATGACTAAAAAATGGTATGGAGAATCAAGCTCTGAGATATTCATGGTCTAGTTACATAGATTTGCTACAGTGAAAAATCTGTTTTTATGTGTTTTAGAGAAACAGTTCAAGGAAACCTGGCAACATTCTACATCTATCTAAAACCTGCTGATGGGAAAGGCTTTGCTGTGTCTTATAAATAAGCCTGATTATTATTTAGCTGCCTCATGTTTTCTACTTTTGTCACTTTCCATAAGACTACATATGTAGACAGTAAAAACAGTTTAACTGTCACATAATCCTGTAGAAAATATCAAGGTCATCTCCATTCTCCACTGAAATAAATCCCTGCTATTGCAAAGGTTTTAAGCTATAGTGATATTATTGTTTCATGACACTATAAAATACATGAAAGCCAATTTATATTTCAGAATCTCATTCTACACTTTTAACAATTGTTTAACAATCGTTATAGTTAATGCCATCAATTTATTGGTGCCTGCAGCATGCTAATATGGATTTATTTTGCTGGCTTTCATTGCCTGTGTCTGGTTTAGGTCCTGTCTATTACTATAGATTAAAACTTATTTTAAAACTGGCTTTAAAAAAAGGTTTATTTTGGTTAATTACTTATTAACACTCATTTTGTATACTAACAGAAGTTATCTGGTGAATTTGTAATAAAAATGAGAACTTTTTTACTGGCAGTATACTTAATCTTCCTTAGTCTTTAGTACCTGATTATTCTGAATTGTTCATAATACAAATCAGTTCATTAAGAGCCTGCTGTTTTTCTAGGTGGCCTAATGTTTTTATTATCCACTGCTTGGGCACAATAACCCTTGGTTTTTAAGTTCCCAAATCCTAACCTAAAATCCAGAGTTATCATGATATATACATACAGTAGAACTATTTAAAATAATAGTCAGTGGGGGATAACATGCAAAATTTCAATGGTTACAAATGTATTTATTAGTAAACATGAAAAAATAGAGTACCATTTGATTTTAGCAGTAACATAGATTAAAAGTAATAATTACAATCTTGAGAGGTCAAATAAGAAGACTATTAAGTGATTTCCTCTCTTCCTCCCTAACTCCATCAACCCATTTATTTAGGGTTTGGGGATGATTTTGCATATCATTAATTGTTAATGCTGACAGACTATTCTAATATTCTGAAATCTGTTTCCTTTCCCACTGGATCCGAATCTTAATGACTCATGTCCCCCATAACCAGAGTTCTGTTGGTTCCTAGTGTTTATAAAGATCCACAATCAAATCTGGAAAATAATTTGTTGGATGTTTATTCAGTCGCTATTATGACAGCATATTGATAATAACATGTCAAAAACGTGAGTTAATTCAAAAGGTAAGTCCTAACTCATATGCTGATTCATTAGGCCATTCTTTACAAATGGAAGTATCTGTCTATGTGTAAAAGTTTGTAGGGCATAAGACTTCACTTTTTGTAGCATAAATAATACTAATGCTTTACAGCTAATGCTTTCACTTAAGCAGCCTAAAATCTTCCTCCCTTCATACAAGACTATGAACATATGTTCCTTGTCCAGTATTATGACATTTTGAATTTGAAGCTCAAAAAGTTTAAGGCCAACATTTTAAAAAAGCTCACTAATTTGAATAACCTGGTTTTCTGGAAGTGCTGATTTTTAGCTGACTAAGCTTGAATTTTTTTCCAAGCTAAAAGAAGCAGATCCTTCACACAATTATCAGTGAATTGGTTGGGTGCTCATAAATTATAGGAGAATTACAATAGTAACAAGAGCATAAATGGAAAGCAGGTTACCTTTCCTATAGATTTTTATTTGCCTTCTGCAGAAACTTAACTTAAGCTTTTGTAGGCCCTTTCCTTGTAGTTCCATTCTCTGGTCCTTATTTTCTACAGAGCAGGGGTTCTCAGAATTTGTCATAGTGAGTCTCACTTGACCATGAAAAAAAAAAATTAATGCCCCAGTAGTTTGCTAAAACAATACAAACATTTGAAAAGAGTAGGCCAATATACTGCAAAAAATTAATTAAAAAGTTGATGGAATTTAATCAACAAAGATTAGTTTGAGTTTCAAAAGAATTCATTTTAAGTTCAAGGGCAGTGTAAATGGAAGGAGTTAAAACTTCACTTAAACATTTAAGGAAACAAGATACCAATGATAGGCCAATTCAGTATACAAGCCATCAGTCATATTTTATAAATGGGAAAGGATGTGTTTGTTTCCTTGTTGCACAAAGTAGTGGAATTTGAGGTTCAAATATAGAAAAGAAAGGATGTAAATCATCTTCAACAGAAAGCCAGGATTTACACTTTGTTTTGATTGCGGTTAATGCCAAGAAGCCTGACTTACACAGGTAGGTGTGAAAAAGAATGAACAATTTAAGAGCCTGGTGTGTTAATTCAGGAAACTTAGATCCCACTAATAAACATTTATGAAAATTTGACATTTATGAAAATTTGTACTGCCATTCCTAGTTGCTTGACAGGTTGGTGTGGCTTTCCTCTTCTTCTGAAGAGGAAGGATCTGTGGGAATCGTCTAAAAGATGAATGGGTTCCTAACTCACTGATTATATTTAGTTTTACCCACTTCAGGAAAGTATTCATGAAACTGCTCCTGCAGACCCCTTAGGTGCCAAACAATTATGTCCTAGTTACTGTCAACTGACAGATCACTGCACTGTTGAACAATGTCCTCCAGTGATGCGAACATGCAAACAGATCCCTGCTGCACATATGAAGATCACAGTTCAAGTTTGTTAATGAATGCTGCTATCCAATCAATAGCAGCAAACATATTTGCATCTCATCTCTGAAGTGACACATTCAAGCAACTGAATTCTCTGAATGTGTCAGCCAGATATGACAACAAAGATACCTAACAAGTGCTACTAAAATACTGTGGAAGTGGGGAGTTATTATAGTTAAGAAAAAAACAGACTTTGCCACATAGTTCATGTAGGCTTGTCAGTACCTTGTCCCTAGACAGCCTGTGGACTTTTGTGTGTAGCAACAACTGTGGGAAGTTTGCTCCCATTGCTTTGCATAAAGTGCCAAAAACTCTGGAATTAACCAGGCATGACTTTATAAAGTTCAGAGATTTACTGCAACTGAAAGAATATTGCTGAGTTCCTCTGGCAACTTCTCAGCAGCCAGTGCCAGTCTGTGGATCATACAATGATCCCAGATTGCTGTGGGGGCCATTTCTTGTACAGTTGTCACAAATCCACTATGCTGTCCTGTCATAGACTGTGCTCCATTGTTGCAAATTTCAAAAGAATAGTTTCATAGTGTCAAGTTGCTTAGGGTCAGAAGGGACCTAAACGGACCATCAGGTCTGACCCCCTGCCCCAGGCAGGAATGAGTGCTGCAGTCATAACACCCTAGCCAGATATCTATCCAGCTTCCTCTTGAAGACCCCCAAGGAAGGAGAGAGCACCATCTCCCTTGGGAGTCCATTCCAGGGCCTGGCAGCCCTAGCCATAAAGAACTGCCTCCTCATGTCCAGCCTGAACCTTCTTTCAAACAATTTGTGCCTGTTATTCCTAGTAAATCTGGGTGGTGCCTCAGGGAACAGAGCCTCACCCAATTTCCACTGGTCCCCCCTGATGACTTTGTAAATAGCCACCAGATCACCTCTCAGCCTTTTCTTGTAAAGGCTGAATAGATTCAGGCCCTTTAGCCTCTCTTTGTAGAACCTGACCCACTGTCCCATGACAATGCAAGTGGCCCTCCTCTGGACCCTCTCAAGGTTAGCAACATCTTTCCTGAAGTGCGGTGCTGAGAACTGGACATAATACTCCAACTGCAGCCTGACTAACACCACATAGAGGGGAAGGATTATCTCCCTGGACCTGCTTGTGATGCATCTGTAGATACACGACAAGGTGTGGTTAGCCTTACTGACCGCTTCCTCACATGGCAGCTCATGTTCATCCTGGAGTCAACAATGACTCCAAGATCCCTTTCTGCCACTGTGTTCACAAGAAGGGTGTTCCCCAGCCTATAGTTGTCTTGCTGGTTCCTTCTCCCTACATGCAGTACCTTGCACTTATCTGCACTGAATTCCATCCTATTCTCATCTGCTCACCTCTGTAACCTGTCTAGATCTAGCTGGATTCTGTCCCTCCCTTCCAGCATGCCCACTTTGCCCCACATTTTGGTGTTGTCAGCAAATTTGGACAGTGTGCTTTCCACACCCACATCCAGATTGCTAAGATATCGAACAGTACAGACCCCCAGACAGAGCGCTGAGGGACTCCACTGCCCACATCCCTCCAAGTTGAAAATGACCTATCCACCACCACTCTCTTGGTGTGACTATCTAGCCAATTTTCCACCCATCTAACTGTGTAGGCATCAATGCCACAGTCACTTAGATTTTTTGAGAGAATATGGTGAGAAGCAGAGTCAAAGGCCTTCTTAAAGTCCAGAAAGATGACATCCACCTTGACGCCCTCATCCAGGGACTTTGTGACCTGATCATAAAAGGAAACCAGGTTAGTCAGGCAAGATCTGCCCTCAGTGAACCCATGTTGGTTGCCCAAGAGCATTACCTCTGCTTCTGGACCCTTGCACATGTGTTCCTTGATAATTTTCTCAAAGGTCTTCCCAAGGACCGAGGTAAGACTGACTGGCTTATAATTGTTGGGGTCCTCCTTTCTCCACTTCTTGTAAATGGAGCCCTACATTGGCCCTTTTCCAATCCTCTGGTATCTGGCCAGAGCCCCACAGCTGTGACAGGGACCCCGCTGTGACCTTTGCCAATTCCCTCAGCATCCTTAGGTGAAGAGCATCTGGACCTGCTGATTTAAACACATCCACTCCCTCCAAAAGTTCCCTAACTAGGTTATCCCTGATCGTAGGCATGGCGATGCCTCCCCTGGGTCAATCCATAATCCTAGTGGGGGGAATGTCCAGATCCCTGTTCTGGAATTAGGAGGCAAATAATTTGTTAAAGAGGCCAGCTTTTTTATTTGCTGCAATTATCTGATTGCCAAACATTTTCTGTAGGGGTCCCACATTACCCAGTGCTTTCTTCTTACTCCTTATGTATTTGAAAAAGAACTTTTTGTTCTCCCTAAGTCTGGTCACTAGCCCTAGTTCCATCTCTGCCTTGGCCTTCCTAACAACCGCTCTGCGGTCATGAGCAATGGAGGTGTAATCCTTCTTGGTGATATCCCCTTGCTTCTACTGTTTGTATGACTCCTTTTTTTTCTCCTCAGGCATGCCTGGAAGCCTTTGCTGAGCCATGGGGGCTTTTTAGCACTCATGCCCACCTTGGTACACATTGGGACTGACTTCCTTTGAACTTGGAGGATCATCTTCTTGAGAAACCACCACCCATCTTGGACTCCCATCTCACTGAAGTTCCGAGACCCCAATGCCTCTCCTACTAATCTTGTTAGCTCTTTGAAGTTGGCCCTCCTGAAGTCAAAGACTTTTGCCTTACTGCTTGCCTTCACCACCCTGTGCTGGATAGCAAATTCCAGACAGTAATTATCACTGTCACCCAGGTGGTTGAGTACCAGCAGACTCCTTACCAGGCAGTTGCCTGTGGCACAGATCAAGTTCAGCAAGGAATTTCCCCTGGTGGGACTATAACCCTCCTAGGTTAGGTGGAGGTCCTGAATCCTACATGAGCAGTCAGGCCTGGATGACTGCTTCTCCTAGCAGATGTCTGGGTAGTTTAGGTCACCCATGACAACCATATCCCTTGACTTTACAGCCTCTATGAGCTGACCTGAGAATTCCAGGTCCAGCGTGTCCCTCTGGTGAGATGGTCTGTAGTAGATGCCCACTATCAAGAATATTGCCAATCAAGGCCTGTGTCTTCAACAAAATTATTTAACAGTTTAAAAAGCTCTTTGCCAGTTGCTTGTATGGGGAGAGGATGGCAAAACAGAAATTCCTCCTTTAATTCTGTTGCTGTAACAAAACACATATACACTAGTAGCTGTGCAGCATTTGATATATTGGTAGAGTCATCTATATGAATGGAATAATATGAGCGCTGCTGAACTCTTGCTAAGAGCTGCCTTTTTACATCAGTGGCCATCTTCATAATATGGCATGAAACTTGGTTTTTTGAAGCAGGATCACATGTTTGTTTGGTCCTATTATCACCAAGCACATATCCTTTTGCAGCTGGAAATAGTAGTTTCTCGCCTATGTTGTTAGCTTTGCCTCCTTTGGCAATGCACAAAGCCAAATGGTAAGAAGCCTCAGTAGTAGGGCTGTGTTTAATTTCACTGGCTGTTTCATTTCAATGCTATCTTGACTCATTCTGAGCTTGAAACAGCAAAATTGAAATGAAATGAAATGAAAGGCTTTGAAACAGCCTCAAAATGAAATGAGGGCAGTTGAAATGTTTTGAAGCTGAAGCTGGGCTTGCTTGCAGGGAAACAGAAAGTAGAGAGGGAGGGAGAAGCGGGGGGAAGGACTACTCTGATATTGACTGTGTAGCATTGTTTGAAGTGAGCTGCTTTCTGCCCTGGGGTCAGTTACTAAGCTGTGTCTTCCAGCAGCTCAGCAGCATCAAATAGCAAAGGCTATCATTCATTTCCTACTTGCTATCCTAGCAAGTGGGAATCATCAATAGCTTTTACTTTCTATACCCTTTTATTTTATTATTATATTAATTCACTTCTTTAAATTTATTCCTCCCCCCAAATCCTCTTTTTGTTTTTGTTTGTCTATTTTGATTCTTTCCCCCCAGAAAACAAATCTGTGTTTTCTCTCACAGTGTGCATTCCATTCACTGTGGAGGGAAGCACAGCATATATTGCATATACTAATATAGGATTTATACAGAAACACATACATATATTTATATATTTTATTTGTTTCATAAATACATACATACATACATTACATAAACACAGGCAGCCTCTCTCCTTAGTTGAGTGGCCAGAGTTCAGGTGGCTCATGTCACGCATGGCCTCATCCTACCAAGTGCCCACAGGCACCACCTTCGGCAGGATGGTGCTGCCTTCCCTTTAGGAGGAATGCAGGGAGTACTTGAAGGAGGAGCTGCATGGTCAAGATGGTATGTGATGCCAACTTTGTTGGCATCCACTACATGGCACACAAATTCCACGTTGTTGTCAGAGATACCTTGGAGGGAGACAGTGCTGCTGGTGACAGCACCAGCAAGCTCATTTTCAAATGCAGGAAAGTGGCAGGCTACTTCCACTGGAGCATCAAGGGGGGCAAGATGCTGCACAACAAACAGGCAGAGCTGAACACTCTGCAGCAAAACATCATACAGGATTTGGATACTCAGTGGAACTCCACAAACCTGATGATTGAGAGGCTGGTGGAGCAGAAAAATGCCATCCATGAGATGGCCTTGCTCAGGGAGATTGGGGTCAGTGGCCCTCTTAATAGACCTGAGTAGGATACCATCTCTCAGATCCTGGTGTTCCTCAAGCCCTTCCTTGAAGCCACCAAGACACTTAGTACTGGCAATGCCCTCCTTAGCCAGGTAATCCCTGTAGTGAGGGACCTTCAGAACCAAATGGAAAAGTTCCAGGGGATCAATGTTCCTCCCTGGGACAAGCTGCTGTCACCAAATGTGCAGGCACTGGTGAGATGGCTCAAGGAGGGCATTAGGGAATGGCTTGATCCCTTGCAGTCTAGCACAGTCCACAAGATTCCTGCCATGTGTGACCAAGGGTAAAGGGGAGCATGTGTGTCAGCCAAAGTCTGGATCAGTGGATGGAGGTGCTGGTGAACAGAGGCAGGGACTCAGAATGATGAAGGCAGGGGGAACGTGGATGAGGGGAATCCACTTTCCCATACCAACACATCATCCAAAAGCCAGTCTCCTCCACCACCACAGGCTCTGCCAATGTGGGCAAAGGGCATGGCTTCCATGGTGGGGGTCCAGAGGCACCAAATCCCACCATCAGGTAGGTAGCACTCAGGCCTTGGTGGATGCCTATCTTGCTGAGGACATAGATCCACTGCTATGTGACCCTTAGGTCTACTGGGCAAGCTGCAGCATGATGTGGCTGGATCTGGCCACAGTTGTCTTGGAACACCTGTCCTGTCCACTGATTAGTGTCCCAAGTGAGAGTATGTTCAGCATTGCTGGTGATGTAGTGACAGTCCATCATGCCTCCTTGGATCCTTGGTTTGGTGGAGCAGCTGGTGCTCCACAAGGTGAACCCCCTGCTTTTGGGTTTCCCCAAGCTCCATGTGCCAATGGAGTGAGTGCCACCTTTCTCACTCTGTTAGCACCTATTTCCTTTTTTAAATTAAAAAAAAAACCATTTAATGCCCAGATCTCAGAGCTGGAGGCAGCACTCACTGCATCACCAGCCAGTAGGGGAAGAACATGTCTCTGCTAAGCTCCCATGCCAGGACAAACTTGGAGGTATGGGCTGGGGCTATGGGGAAGGAGGGGACCCCGGGTCTTGGGCAAGACCACTAAAACTGCACTCTGTCAGGGTCAGGAGGTCTGATGGGAGTGCTGGGGGTGCAGCAGACCCAGGAAATTCCAGGACCAAGGATCTGTCTTGTGAAAGGTGCCTTAACCTCCAGACCCTGCACTCATGCACACAGTCTGGGCTGGGGAAAGCCCATACCCATCCTGTCTTTGACAGGCCTGAGGCTTGTTGCTTGCAGTTGAGTTGTTAGGCTCCAGATGAGGTCAGCTTAGCTGCCTGGGATGCCAGCTTTCAGGTTGAAAAATCCTTCATCAGGCTGAGGAAGAATCTGCAGCTGGTGTGTGTGCTGTTCCTGGATGGAAGGAATAGTAAAGAAGCCAGAGGCTGGCATACAATGCAGGAAAGAAAGCCAGTAAGTGAAAATGGAAATGCAGACATTAGGGGGTGAAGGACAGGTTGGGATGGGAAGGAGGGGGAAGGGGGATTTTTGGTGTGCGCTGTCTGGTGCACAGTTGTTGCTTGGTGTCTCCTATGTATTTTCCACTTGCTGCCATGATAGAGATATGTATTGTATTGTGAAGATATCTCCACATTGGAGATATTGTTGGCAGGTTTTGCATGTCTTATCATGGTATGGCCTGTATCCATTTGGTGTCTTTTGGGCTGTAGGAATTTGGCATCTGGTGATGAGGTTAGCAAGGTTCAAGGTTCAGTGCTTGTTTGAATTTACAATCACTTTTCACAGACAGGCCTATGAACGGCACTTCATTAAACTCCTAACACAGAAACTCATGTTTCTTCCAGGAACAGCACACACACAAACTGCAGGTTCTTCCTCAGCCTGACAAAGGGTTTTTCAATCTAAAACCTTGCTAAGGTATATTTCTTTAACTATTCAGTTGGTCTCCTAAAAGATATCAGTGTGACCAAAGAACATTTTCTGCCACTGCCATGTCCATAAACCGACACCCCTAACATCTGTCCCCAGTGATTCATTTCTCATTAAACATGCTGCTGAGGTTTATAAGTTTACTTATGGAAAATGATGCAATGTACATAAAACATTTCACAGTTACTGAGCCATATTAGTACACTAAACACAAGCTTTTGGTGTTATTTTATTTTTAAATGTATTATGTTTTAAAATAACCAAAATATATGACATTTTACAGAGGTGGCCAGGGATCAAGCTTTGCAGCAACCACTCCAAGATTGCAATTTCAATTGCAGAATAGGGGCTGGGAGCTACCTGCATGTGGACAGTTCCCCACCCACCTTGGGGCAGGCTGGGACTTGCGCCAACCAGGACAGTTCCCAGCTAGCCCCAGGCAGCATGGAGAAGCACATGCAGCCTAGAGGTGGCTGGGGGCTGTCCTGTTTCAAGCTCTAGGCTGCACATATAGATTTCTCCACATAGCTGGGGCTGGCGGAGAACTGCTGAGGTCAGGGACAGGTCCCAGCTCCTTGCCGTGATTGAGGCACAAGGCTTTGAAAGAGCTGCATGAATGGAGCAGATCTCAGACCCTTGCTCCAATTGGATAGTGGGGCAGCCAGCAGAAAGCTAGCTGATAGCTGTCCCCCTGAAAATTGGGGCTGGGGCCTGGGACCTGCCTCTCCCCTGTAGCTCTTTCCAGGCCTTTGTTCCTGATCAGACAGGTGTCTCCTAGTCTGGTGCTCCTTGACAGCCTCTGGGCTAGCACCCATAGGAAGTCTGGAGCTTCCCCCACTGGCTACAGGGGTGCATTGCAAGGCTGAAGGGAAATGAGAGCAAATCTTCTCTTTAATCCCCACGTGTGTAGACACCTACCCAAACACCCTTAATGGTGTTAATCTTAATGGTTAAATATGCACATGTCACTATGGTGATGTTTTTACTGAGCTGTGATTTAATACTTGCAAAAAAAAAGTACTATACCATGGTGCGATAACAGTCGATACTGTATTGTACACATGAACCATGGTTATTTTTAGGAGCTACTTTGCTGTAGCAGCATGCTTTACTGGGGGGAGCGCATCACTATGGCAAATTAACTTCTGGTCATGTGTAGATGTCCATGTGTGCTACACTGCTGTAGCACATTGCTACAGTGATGTAGTATCAAGTGTAGATGCACCCACTGTGCAGTGTCTTACTGCACAGTAAATCTAGGCTAGAGTAAATGCATGTGTTGACACACCCTCAGAGTAGTTGTTAAGCCTTAAGGAAATTAGTAGTTAAACTGGGGTAAGACTAGTAAAAGACATTGGGGGGAAAATCCTATTTTAAAATATTTAAGTTTTAAAATTTTTTAAAGCTAAATATTTAATCTGAGAATAAAAATAAACACTAATAAACACTTCACAGTCCTAGAAGTTTCCTCTAGATTCCATGCTAGAGGCAACTTCTAGGACTGTGAAGGAAGGACTGCCAGAGGTGGTGCTAGAAAGAAAGAGGCAATAGATTCCTAAGAAGGTGGAAGCTGGAAGCTTGTATCTTCTGACAGCAAGAAGTCATCATCTCCACATATAGTGGTTTACCTGGAGAACATATATGGAGTGTTAGACACAGAGGAGGAGTACAATCCCATGGTGGAAGAGTGGTGGAAGAGACCAGGCCAGGAATCCCCAACCAGTGCCCAGACCACTGCCACAAAGAGCAAGCAATGGATGGTGGTGTTTGAAGGTTCCCTCTGTGTGTTTGTGTGTGTGTGTGTGCGTGTGTGTGCGTGTGTGTGTGTGTGTTTGACTGATTTGGTGGTTGGAGGAACCCAGCCCCATTGAACCAGAGTCCTGCAAGATAGTCCCTTGAGAGTGAGGAGTTGCAGAAGGGAGAGATATAGTCCCACACAGAAACACAAATAACACAAGCAGCACATTGATAAAATTACAGAGACTCCAGAAATGTACCCCTAATAAATGAGTACACCCCAAAGTGATGAGCAAATCTGGTAACAACAGCTACAGCCACCTGAGCCCCACAGGGGTGTAAGACCATGGAGGCCCCAGTGTGAGGGGGCAGTTGTGTAGCCCTAGGGAGAGGGCATGAGAGTAGTAGTGGCCTGCACAGACTAGGGTGCAGCATTATGGCCTAAAGGACTGTGTGTAAGGTGGTGTTGAGTAGGGCTGAAGGATGGCCAGAAGGACAGCACATAGGCCAACCTTCCCCCCTGAGCCAGGCTGGATTATTCAGCATTGACAGGTTGATACTCCTATGTGCCTTGAACTCAGTTCATCCCTTATTTCAGAAGGGCAATAATAAATGCAGTCAGACACACATACACACACTTAACTGACTACATCTGAGCAGCTTGGGGTCGATCAGCACCTTCAGCTGATACTCTTATGCACCTCAAAACTCAGCATGTCCCAATCTCTTGTCACAATCGTCCTAGTAGTAACTCTCTTGATGAGCAGACCCCACTGTATTATTGGGCATTACGGGATCTTTAGCTTAGGTAAAAGAAGTGTTGCAACAGAGCAAATGGGGAAGTCGAGGGGAAGAAAAGTAAGTGAGGTTCAGAGAGAGAGTATAGCAACCAGCTTGACCATAAAAGTTATTTATTGACAAGTATATGAACTTATGAGGATATCAGTAATAGAAGCCATACAAGAGAGACAAATAAAACAGCATTACGTAGTTTCAATTAGGTATTTGGGGAAGTTTATCTCAAGTTTGATTAGCAAAAGTCAGGTTTAGAAAGCTGTGCCTGGAGCAAGAGAGGAAAAGTCAGGTTCCTGGGAGGAGAGAGAGAGAGAGAGAGAGAGCTGGGGTCTCGCTACTCAGTGAAGCTTGAACCATTTGAGGTCCCCAGGTGTTTTTTGGAGCTTGCAGACAGGCAGAGTTCTGAGGACTATCAATGGTGGGGTTCCAAGCAGAAAGGAGTGGATCCAAGCACCAGGACAGAAACCTGAGCTCAGGTACAGGTTTTTGCAAAGAATTAACAATGGCTCAAGGGAGAACACTAGGTTTGTCTATGGGTAAACAATGGCTCTTATGCTGGATAATAGGAACTGATAGTTTCTGGCTATGGGTGGCATTATTCTGAGGGAACTCACAATACAGACAGGCAGATTCAGTGTTTTGGGTACCAATAATGGAGTCATAACTAGAATTGGCCTGATAAATGGTGAGCTGTGTATATATAGACATGGGCTGATTAGCATTTAGAGCAGGGATTCCCATCATGCAGTGCTTCCCTGCTTCTCTGGTCCCAGAATTCAGTGCAGTCCTTGCCTTGGAATCTCTGCTCTCCATCTTGAATGCCAATGAAGGTGCATTCTTGTCCCATCTCCCATTTAAATGAGTTGTCATCCATTTCCATCTCAGATACAAATGAGACCAGGGAGTTGCTTCACTATTATCACCCTTTTCTGGAGGGTTTTAGATGGTGTCTCCCACTGCATCTTCATGGTCTTTTGTAAGTCCTTCCTCTAATCAATTCTTGTTCAAGTAAAGGTGGACAGGGGGCAAGCCCTTTGTGAGTCAGACAGGCTGCATACTGTGCCAAGGTTCTCCAAGAACACAGAGCTGAGAGGTAATACTGTGCCTGGCTCCCATTCCCCAATCAGAGTCTTACACTCCCTGGGGCTCAGGTGACCACTGTGGCAGAAATGCCACTGTCTGTGTCTCTCTCCAGAAATCTGTCCCAGTCAGCTTGGGACACTGAGGTCAAATTCATAAGAAAGCGGGGATTTTCCTCCCTGCCTATGAGACAAAAGCCTGGTGCCAAGGGTGTGATCCCTCTGGTCACCTGAGTAGGGGAGGGAAAAGCCCCTGCTCCTCTGACCAGGTAACCAGTGATGCTTTTTAAATTGGTTGGCTAGTTGCCAACACTGCTGGCTTCTATTGGACTGGGCTGCTGAGGTCAGAAAGGCTATATAGATCTAAGAATAAGGAAGAGAGAAGCCATTTTACCAGCATGACACAAGCATCAGGACACAGGGGGAGAGTCTGATCCACCTGAAACACACTCTCCCTGGAAATCTCCAAGCCAGATCTCTACTATCTTCTGGATGATACTTGTAAGTGTTTCTAGAGACTTAGTCAGCTCACAGTGATGCATTTGCATCACAGCTATCTCAGCCAGACTGTTTTGCTCAATGGTAATCCCTTGATAGTGCTCTACCTCTTACCCTGTTCTAACCCTACCCTTTGTAACCAATAAAGTTCTCCTTTGTGACTGGTGTAGGAGACTTATTGAGAGGTGGATTTAATTATGTTAGGAGGCCCCTTAGGTCTGCGGACTAAGGGAGACTATTATTTTTGGCCCCCAACTTGGGGAGGAGCCGCAAATGCTTGTATTGGGTCAAATATCTGTAGGACTATTAGGCCTGTGTTTCCCTGAGGACACAGAATCTAGAAGGTCCCCTCTTGGGGTGGTGGCAACACGTTACCCCTGGACTTTGCAGTGGGGCTCGAAAGGGGGTCTGCCAGGGCTTAGGCACCCCTGGAGAGATGTGTGGAGTCCGGAAGGTGAATGGGCATAGTGAGGTGGGAGGATCAACTCAGGAGCTCCGTCTACTGGCCTGCCATAGCCCGAGCCCGAGCCACAGCCAGAGCCACAGCCACAGCCACAGCCACAGCCACAGCCACAGCCATGCCTGGCCTTCTAACCCACAGTATTATGGGGGCTGGGATTACTGAGGCAACCTACCTGCCTTTCAATGAGGAGGTGAATAGTCCTGGTATTTTGTGGGGGGGCTTCCCCACTACAGACAGTTCCACCAGGTCCCCCTACCCCAGCAGGGTGCAGTTTGAGATCATGCCCAGGACCAGGAACCTCCAGCCATCCTCATAGATCCTGCCTTTACCTCCAATATGTTCCAAGCAGTCACTCAGCTGGCTGATGTAGCTCCCTCTGCTGCAAGTAGCAAACTGCTGCCCCTGCTTGGCTTGCCTATGTTTGAAAATGACTGCCATAATCAGGCACCTGCCAGCTGCCTGCTCCAGCCCTTAAAGTGGCAGGCATGAAAGGTGCCCTGCTGCATGCTATATGTAAAAGAGCTGTATGATTTCTTAGAGTTCCAGTATGAAATTGGAGATAGGCCTGTTGAAAGTCTCTGGGTAACAGTTAGAAGGGAGAGCAAGAAGGGTGATGTTGTGGTGGCTGTCTGCTGTAGACCACTATACCAGAAGAATGAGGTAGATGAGGCTTTCTTCAGACTAATGGAAATTTCCAGATGACAGTCCCTTGTTCTCATGAAGGACTTAAATCACTCTGACATGTGCTGGGAGGGCAATACAGCAGTGCACAGGCAATCCAGGAAGTTTTTACAGAATGTTGGAGCCAACTTCCTGGTTCAAGTGTTGGAAGGAACAACTAGAGGCCATGCTCTTTTTGACCTACTGCTCACAAGCAGGGAAAAATTGGTGGGGGATGTAGAAGTAGATGGCAGGTTAAGCAGCAGTGACCATGAGATGACTGAGTTCAGAACCCTGGCAGAAGGAAGAAAGAGTCTGGACTCTGGACTCCAGAAAAGCAGACTTTGACACCATCAGGAAACTAATGGGCAAGATCCCCTGGGAGACCAGTCTGAGGAGGTAAGGGAGTCCAGGAGAGCTGGTTATCTTTGAAAGAAACCTTATTCTGAGCACAGGAACAAACATCCCAATGTGCAGGAAGAATAGAAAACATAGAAAGCAACCAGGTTGGCTTAGCAGAGAACACTTTGGTGAGCTTAAACACAAAAAGGAAGTTTATAAGAAGTGAAAGCTTGGACAAATAAGTAGGGAGGAGCATAAGAATACTGCTCGGGCATGCAAGGATAGTCAGGAATGCCAAAGTGCAATTAGTGTTGCAGCTAACAAGGGACATGCAGGGTACCATGAAGGGTATCTACAAGTACGTTAGCAAGAATAAGAAGGGTAAGGAAAATGTGGGTTCTTTACTGGAATGGGGGAGGCAACCTAGTGACAGATGATGAGGAAAAGGCTGAAGTACTTGACGCCTTTTTTACCTCAGTCTTCACAGGCAAGGTCAGCTCCTGGTTTACTGCACCAGGCAACACAATTTGGGGAGGAGATAAGCAGCCAGCAATGGTGAAAGAACAAGTTAGGGACTATTTACAAAAGCTGGACATGTAAAAGTTGTTGGGGCCAGATGCAATGCATCCAAAGGTGCTGAAGGAGTTTGCTGATATGATTGCAGAACTGCTGACCATTATCTTTGAAAACTCATGGTGACTTGGGGGAGGTCCTGGATAATTGGAAAAGCGTAAATATAGTGCCTATATTTAAGAAAGGGGAAAAAGAAGATTCAGGGAACTACAGAGTGGTCAGCCTCACCTCAGTCCCTGGAAAAATCATGGAGCAGGTTCTCAAAGAATCACAAGCACTTGGAGAAGAAGGTGATTAAGAACAGTCAGCATGGATTTGCCAAGGGCAAGTCATACCCGATAGCCTTGTATGATGAGATGACTGACTTTGTGGATGCAGGGAAAGCTGTGGACATGATGTTCTTCTCAGTGTCTAGCTGGCATTCAGTATCAAGTTGAGTGTCCCAGAGGTTGGTTCTGGAGCTAGTTTTGTTCATTATATTCATTAATGATCTGGAAGATGGAATAGACTGTACCCTGAGGAAATTCACAGATAACACCAAGCTGTGGGGTATAGTAGATACATTGGTGGGTAGGGATAGGATTCAGAGAGACCTAAACAAACTGGAAGATTAGGCCAAAAGAAATCTCATGAGGTTCAACAGGTACAAGTGCAAGGTCTTGCACTTAGGACAAAAGAATCCCATGCACCACTACAGCCTGGGGACTGACTGGCTAAGGAGCAGCTCTACAGAAAAGGACCTGGGGATAACAATGGACAATAAGCTGAATATGAGCCCACAGTATATCCTTGTTGCCAAGAAGGCTAATAGCATACTGGACTGCATTTGTAGGAACATTGCCAGCAGATAGAGGGAAGTAATCATTCTGCTCTATTCTGCACTGGTGAGGCCACATCTGAAGTAATGTGTCCAGTTTCAGGCCCTCATTACAGAAAGGATGTGTACAAGTTGGAGAAAGTAGAGTGGAGAGCAACAAAAATAGTTTGGGGGTTGGGGCACATGACTTATGAGGAGTTGCTGAGGGAACTGGTTTTATTTAATTTGGAGAAGAGAGGACTGAGAGGGGATTTGATAGCAGCCTTTAACTACCTGAAGGGTGGCTGCAAAGAGGATGGCGATAGATGATAGAACAAGGAGCAACAGTTTCAGGTTGCAGCAATGGAAGTTAAGGTTAGCTATTAGGAAAAAAACTTTCTTACTAGGAAGATGCTAAAGCACTGGAACAAGTTACCTAGAGAGGTGGTGAAATCTGATCCTTGAAGGTTTTTAAGGCCTAGTTTGACAAAGTACTGGCTGGAATGAGCTAGTTCAGGATGGTCTTGCTTTGAGCTGGAGCTTGGACTAGATGAGTTCCTGAGATTCCTTCCAACCCTAATTTTCTATGAGTCTACAATTCTATAATCCCGCATGCTTATGCCAGTGCAACTGCAATAACTTCAACTATAAGCATGGCTCCTGGAAACATTTGCTTTTTAAGCTAACTCAGTGAGTCCTGTTAATAATTAGCTTTTCATTCTTTTTAACAGGGCATATTAAAACAATGGTACTGCTATAACATATTCCCATTCAAACTGTTAGGACATTAATAGTTCTTATGTATATGAGATTTCTCATGTGTATGTTTTCAGGATTAGAAATGTAGGATAAAGATCAGATAAACCCCAACAGCCAGTTTACTGAAACAGTCAAATTAACAAGAATATTTGCTCTTTATTTGACAGTGCTTGAGTGAGATCATATTGTTAAAGTAATACAGCTAGTCTAAGATGAGTTTTCACATCCTAATCAACATGAAATATTCAGAGAATAAAAATGACTCTTCCACAAATATTTCAAACTCTCCCCCCAGTAGAAAGCTATTAAAGTGTGATTCATTTCTGAAAAGTAACACTGTTGGGTTCTAAGTTTAATTTATTTCAGAGAATCTGTATCACATGTGAAGAGTTTACAAATAATAAAATGTCTTTCATGGCTGCCAGCACTATGAACTCAGACTTGGATCTCAGAGTCAAGCTGGCTTTTTGTTTCTTCTGTATCACACCGCCATTAGTTCTGCACAACAAATTAGGCTCTCAGGGACATCAACCCTATACAAATCAATGAAAAGTGCAACTAGCAGCAAATTTGTAGCTAAATTGTAAAGTTACAGTCTTCCCTGAAGTAAGGGGTGGCATTGCATCACAAAAAGTTCACAGAACATATTAGGACACAGATGGTTACAGTTACATGCCTTTCTCCCCTATGGCCTGAGACAGAAGGAATAAGCTGGGCAGTTTATTTTTAGCTACAGTGGTGGCAGATAGCTATGGCTTCATCAACCCCCTCCATTCATCTTCATGGCAATTGCTCAACATTGGGAGACTGGATAATTCTCTCCCTCTCTCTCTCCCCTATGACCTTAGTTACAATTGAACAGTGCTCAGCAAGAAATTAAGAATTTTTATTCTTCTTTACCCTTCTGCAGGAGCAAATAGCCAACATGTGTATTGGATTACAAGGAGGAATCAAACATACTTTATTCTCCTAGGGTGTGTACTAATGTTCTCTGCACCAGTTTATTATCACATTGCTTACTTTAAGCTGTATGATTGTAGACCAGGGGTGGCATGTACAGGCATTTGCTGATGCCAGGAGTTGGGAAGGGAACCTAGTGTAAGTAACTCAGTATGTTGAGAGAGGTAGGTGGGATCAGAGGGCCTAGTGTATCCATGGGCTGCAGGGATTGTTGGGAGGTCTATGGGTGTAGTTGACTGTCCACCATAGGGGAGCCAGGTGGCTACAAATCTCTCAGTCAGCAGGACAGAAAGAGCACAGCCCCAAGGCTGGGGTGAGTAGTTGGGCTTTCCTAGACCCAGGGCTGTGCTCCAAACTGATGCAAATGTTTGCTGGAGTGGGTTAACTCATTCCCAATTAAAGTAAGTTCACCTACTGAGTTGAACTTAGGTCCATCTATTTAAGTGGATTAAATGTAATATCTATATGTAACCCTAGGTGTGTGCCATACATTGCTAAAGGGAGTTAAAAGCAGAACAAAGGCTGTCAATGCAATAAGATGATACAAAGATAAAGAGTCACAGGCAAACATTATCTGGAGTGTGTTTTTTATTTTAGTCACATTTTAGTGTATAGAATTTAATTTAAAGTAAAATATGAGGGAAAAAAACATTCTAAAAGCCTTAATATCTATGGATCTCAGTCACTTTTGAGGAACAGAATGAAGAAATGGCAAAAAGTTCTATTTCCTTAAAAGAAAATCTGTTGTCATTTCTCCCCTTTCTTACATGCATATTCAGCTTGTTTCTGCTTGGTTTAGCAAGGTTGAGAATAACTATAATTTCATGTATCTGGAAGAACTAAAACATGCATTTCACAATTACGGTTCTTTAAGTTTTCCTTTTTACATTCATGCATTGGGTTGTTTTTCTCTCGGTGTGACAAAAGATCTAAGTATTTGTCTGTGACTAAGATTAAATAATGACAGGATTATCTGACTTTAGGCAAAATGTAAATTATTTACAAATATGATTACTGAATAACAATGAAAAGTATTGAGGTAAAATCTAAAGAAGTTCACAAGATAAAAATAATATTTCCAAGAGAATTGATTTAATATTAGTTCTTTAAGTCATATACTGCCCTTACTCTACATACAAAGCTATCAAAAGAAATTGTTTATATAGAGTTAGGACAGTATATAGGTATTTATAGGCTTAAAATAGGTAAAAGTTATGCAGCACCAGTGCTTTCAGGCACCAAAAAGATGAAAATTCATATTGCATGATGGGTTATACCGGGACCTCATTTTTAAAGAATTCATATTTTTGATTTTATAGAAAAAGACATAGGGTGGTTAATATGATTATTTAATCGTTTTGTAAAAGAAAAATTACAGACTTGCTTACTGGCATTTACTTATTTACAAGTGCCTGATGACACTTCTGAGATTACAGGAGATAACAGGTAATGGGTGTTTGAATTCAGGTGATTCTAAATGCTGCTGGGGGGTGACACACCGCACCAACTTTTTGCCTAAGACACAAGCAAGCCTAGTAGAAAACCTCAGTAGCTCCCAAATATTACTTCCAGGCTTAGTTTTGTGTCCCATCACAGATGTTAAGAAAAGGTGCCATGGAATCTCATGTGGGATGTCAACAATCATGCTTCCTGCCATGCCATATGTGCATGCCAGGAGGCATGATTGTGGTATGATCCTGTTGCACCATATTGCTGGTATAGGTAAGCCTGAACAGGGCTCCCCCAGCACCACCAAGTAGCAAATTTGGCTGTCAGCTGCGGAAAGGCATGGTGCATTTCTGCAGCTGGAAACTCCAATCAGCTGACTCTGATCAGTCTTGAAAGGCTCATGTTTGCTCCAGAGGCTGGGTGCTGGCCAGAAGTTCAACTAAATGTGTGATAGGAACCAGGCACAAGATTATTACATGTATTTTGTGTAATTACAGTGGGTGTGTCTATGCAAGATGCTATATGTTGCTGTAGTGACAAGCTGTGGAGGTGTAGCTCATCACTACTGTGACATAGTATCGGTGGGCACTAATTGTGATGCTACTGCTACTGTACACTAGCAATGAGCTTGTGCAGTAACTCATTGCTACTGTGCAGTAGGGTTAAAACAACATGTACTACCAGGATTGAATAGTACCAACTGCACAGTCAGGGGAACATGCAGACACACTCTTTGTCTTAGTCCTCATTTTATCATGCCATTAATTGATTGCATGAGTGGCCAGGTCACTACCTAAAATGTGAATAACCCATTAATCACATCTTAAGTGTAACATCTGTCACAGGCCTATGTGTTTTATTTTAAACCAGTGATTGTCTAATGTTAAATGTCTCAAAAGTCTAAAGAGAAAACAATTGGGATTCTGCTTTTGTAGGTAGAAGAAGAGTTATGGCACGTCCCTGTCTCCAGCTATAGCAACTCGTCAAACAAGAAGACATTAATTTATCATACTTGCTTTTCTTTTGATCCCAAGACATCTGTAGTCTTGGTACCACCTGTGGGCCAGCTTCAGACAGGAGTGATGAAAAACATCCTCAGCCTATTTTATAGCATGAAAACTAGGGCATTCTCCCTAGAAGTCAGAGATGTGCCTTAAAATCCCCTTTGAGTAACATAAGCTTAGGACATAGGTTTCTACTTCTTGGGCAAGTGCCTGGCCCTATGCTAATGCCAAAATGTGGGCAGTGGTGGGTGCATCTACATGTGCACTTTAATGCACAGTAGATTATTTTACCGAGCATTAAAGCATCACATAAAAACCATGACGTTAAACTAATGTGCAGTAAAACAGTCTACTATGCATTAATCATCACTAAAAAGTATGGAAATGTGACACTGTGCATTAGTGCAGCCTATTGTGCATTAACATGGCACTTCACATTGGATGTACTAAATTTAATGTGCATTAGAAAAGGCACATTACTGCACATGTAGGTGTACCCACTATCCATATTTCTCAGCCTAATTCAATGCTGTCTTTTGGGTCCTACTTATAAACTGAGGAATTTAAACTTCTTTAAGTGCTTCTCAGGTACACTCTGAATCATGACAGAACTCTGTTAGGAGTTAAGTACTGTGGTGCTCTATTTGATTTGCTTCTGAGTTTAGATGCATTGGAAATGATTTATCTAAAATGGAGGTACGTACTTAGTTTCTTGGTTGCTGGTAAAGTGTAGGGCTGTGCGAGACTTTGGACAGAGCTTCAGATCTGGAGAAGCTTCAGACATGGGATCCAAAGCAGCACATCCTGGTTGAAGTGCTGGCCTTGTTAGACTTCCCAAAGTGGTTCAGAGCTCCCGAAGAGCTTCGGAGCCACCACAGAGCTGCCTTGGAGATCCAGCCATAGGGTATAATGGGGGAAAAATAAAATATCTATAACTTTGTTGTTTTTTGTCCAATTTGGATGGAATTTTCAAGACTGGTAGACTTCGGAGAGAGAATAAACCCTGCCAGTTTTAAGACAATTAGTGCACAGATTTGGAGGGAATGTCACCCCAAATTATTGAAAGCAAAACTCCTGTTACGTGTATGTGTTACAACACAGGAGGGTCAAAACTGCAAGGATGGTAGCTCTTCCTGAGGCCACAAGGCCTGCCAAGTTTTAAGAAGATGGGTGCAGAGGTTTTGGGGGAACTGCCCCTCAAGCTTTGGACAATCACAACTGGTGCCATGGGTGCTTGTGGGACTGACTGCGCCTGCCTTGGGGTGGGGAGGGGAGGCACTGCTGCAGGCCTGGCTGCTAAGCTACTGTGTTACCAGTTACCAATCAATCAATCATGATTCACTCAGGGACCAGGGACTCAGGGACCAGCTCAATATACAGGACCTAGCTACTACATAAAGACTTAAGGAGTAACAATTAGCACCTGCAAAATCAGGCTAAGAACAGGAAAGAATCAATACAGACAGTCAACTGCCCCAAGACAGACAGTCTTGGCAGGAGTTTTGCCTGTCAGCAGCTAGGGGTGCAGGGCCCCAGAACCCCCCTGCATGGATCTCCTCGACAGCTGGCAGGCATCACAGCAGGGACCACCATCCCTGCAGCTGTCACCCCGCTGCATCTTAGCACACGCAGTTTCACCCATGGCACAAGTTTTGCTTGTCCGCAGCTTGAGGTGCAGTTCCCCCCAAACCCCTGCACTGATCTTCTTTAAACTTGGCAGGTCTCATGATCTCAGAAGAGGCTACCATCCCAGCAAGTTTCATCCAAATTGGAGAAGATTCCCCATTATACCCTATGGCCGGATCGCCGAGGTGACTCCAAAGCTTCGGAGCCACTTTGACTGGATTGAGGCAGAAACCCAGTCTGGAGCTTCGGATTGGATCACAGCCATCTGAAGCAGCTGGATCTGAAGCCGGATTGCATCGCTGCTGGCTTGCACAGGCTTAGTAAAGGGTCATTTTGAACTGTGTTTTGGAACATGGGCACCTAAACTCAGATCTATTTAGGCAGCTGGTATATCCTGGGAACATCTACATGAGACATTTACTGTGCAGTTGACTAATTAGCTGCATAGTAAACATCTCAGCATCTACATATACGCCCCTATTTGTCTGGAGTAAACTAATTTACTCTACAGCAAGATAGTACTTGTTGATGTAAGTACTATTCTGGTGTGGAATAAAAAAAAATGCAGTGGTGCATATGTAGACACTGGAGCAGTTGACTGGGGCACAAGGGTGCTTCAGTGTAGGGATTGCCTACTGGCTAGTCCCCAGACTGAACTTCCTTCATGTCCCAGCCAGCCCCTCCACAGCAGGCTGAGCTGGGGGGAGCAGCCCTGGGCTGGCAGGCTGACCCCTGGGATCCCCTGCTGACTGGGGCTGCTCCAACCTGACTCTATGCACTCCACACTAATAAACTATGGAGCTTATTCCTCTGGAGTCAATTATTCCTTGGTGCATGTTCAAACAGTGCTCCTAGGAAAAATAAACTCCAGAGTAAGAAACTCCACAGTTTAGTCATGTGCAGTAGTAACACATGGAGATGTGTTGTGAATCTTGCCCCTAAGCCTTTAAAAGTAAACTGATAATCAAATAATCTGAACTATATATTTGTCATAATAACATTCCTCATATATTTAACCTGAAATTTTTAAACTGGAAATGCCACCATGACAAAACAACAACATCCACCACCACCACTACTTTTCTTTCAGACCTCAAGAGGACTCATTATGCCCCAAAGCTTGTCCAACAGCTCTCCCAATTATACTGTCAGTCCAATAAAAGATATCACAAAAAATCTTTGCCTTTCAAACTTTAGGAAACATCCTTTTTGATCACTATGACTATGGTCATTATGCTAATTTGGCATTGTTTGATGGAGTGGAGAAGGATTAGAGTTTTGGGTAGTGGATTATATTGTACTGCTACACTTAAATTATATAGTAGAATGTGCTGTGCTCAGGTGCATTTAAAGGCCCCTCACATATATGAAGCCCCATTTTTATCATTTGTAGATATCCAAACAATTTAAATAAGAATAAAATTATGGTGATAAAAGAGGAACAGTTCCTATTTCATGTGATTTGATGCACAAAACATAATTTGGGTTTGATATTTTATCTCATATAGATTTTGGTGATTTCTCTTTCATTCTTTTTTTTTTTTGTTCATTTTATAAGAGTTTTAAGGAATATTTACTTAGAGAAGTGCAGGTTAGGAGGTTACTGATCACAGCAGGTTATTGAATCGGGTGTAATTATATTGGGTACAATTTGTAATTACTGAGTAATATGAATTGTTTGTAAATTAGGAGAGCAAACAACCAAATACAAAAGAAAGGAGTTGAAGTAACTACATCACTGAAATTCAGTCTTAGAAACCCGGCACATGTATGCTCTTTTCCCATACAGACTCAAACTTTGTCATTACCACTTCTTAACAAATAACACTTCAGGCAGAGGTCTTACCAACTGCTGATTCTTTTTTTCTTTTTCAAACATTGTTTACATGTTTTCAAAGCATTAAACAAACCGCGGTATTAAATTACATTTAATTGATACAAAGTATATAACCAAGTATAGGTCTGAAGCCTGAATGACTGTACTGCCTATTTAGGCAGGTTTTTGTTATGAATACAAACAACCATTTGTGTTTCACACTGTGCTACTAAAGATGAAGAATAATAAGGCATAATTATTTGCCATAAATCTTTTATCTCCTAAAATATTTCCTGAATCCCTAAATAATGTATAGCTAGTGAGAGACAGTATTTCAGACTTTTAGTAGCTGTAAGTTTTAAGGTTAAAGCCAGCTTCCTATTATAACACTACCATATAAACAACACATTTTATAATCTGACATGAAATAAAGCATTTCAATTCTAATAATAACAATTTTAAAAATCAATATATTATTCAGGATTCCTGGGGTGCAGACATACTGAGTTCTTGTACATTTTGACCACATTCCCGTTGTGTATCTTTTTTACATACTGAGTAAACAATAGAACAATTTTACAAGGAGGGGCTAGAGGGCACTTTTACACATGACAGGGGTTTAGTCCTCAGGGTTTACTGTATGCCCTCTAAACTGAAATGGTGGGTTTTTAACTGAAACCCACCACTTCAGTTTTCCCCTCACATTATGGTTTCATTTTTTTTCCATCACCTGGCCTGATTCAGCTGTTCCCCAAGCCTGCCTGGGGAGCAGCACTTGGCTGGCTTCCAGTGGGTGCACTCAGGGAACAGTTGGATCAGACTGGGTGCTGCCTCTGAGCTGGGGCAGCATCCAGCCCACTAGCAGCCCACCTGGGTAGCCCTAGGAAGCACTGCTACCATAGAGGGAAGGACCAGGGCCCCCCACAGGGCTTCCCACAGCCCAGGGACCTCTCAGTCCACCTGCAGCTCACCTCCTGGCCACCAGAGAGGCAGACAGGCTCTGCTGAAAAAAGAAAGAATTGGGCCCTTCACTGCTTCTGCCTTTCTGCAGAGCCTGCCTGCCTCTCCCATGTTTAGGGCACAAGCTGACAGATGCATCATTGCAATTTGCAACATTGCAAACTAAACTACATCTGGAAGTAGTTTAGTTGCCAATGGTACAAATTCTTCTGAAACCCCAAAAACTGGCACACATGTAATGTGTGATGCCATTAAGCCACACAAATGACTTTTTTATCATGTGTACAAGTGCCCATAAAGATTGGGTGGGCTATATTCTAATAGCAATTGGTAACAATGATATCAGGAATTGGCTGTATCATCTAATGGTGTATTTTCAGGCATGCTGATTGAATTTATGGAGAGAGAAACATTTTGTAATGAGAATGCATTATTGTTTTAAATCTGACTTAGACTCCACTAAAAGTATTTCTATCTTTAAGTTCAAGGTTTGCAAATTCTGAAAATATTCATGTTTTAGATTTTTTTGCCTATGGAAGGTAAACAGATTTATAATTTAATCTTTAATAAAATAATAATAAATCATATTATGCACCATTAAAAATTCTATACAAATAAAAACAATGAAAATATGTTTGTTCCTGCTTTAAAAAATCAGTGACCAGACTTCTATTCTCTTTAAATAAAGAAAACTCCAACCTCAATTTTTATTTAAATGCTTTGTCCCTTTTTTATCATGTTCATCACAATCCGTTTTTCATAATATTCTGTGCTGTTCATTATGTCTTATATTACTTGCTCACCAAGCATAAATTAAATGTCAGAATAAACACCAGTAAGTTAGATGGACTAATTATTTAGGTAATGCCAGATGGATATTATCCACTTCAAAAAAAAGTACAAAATGTTTTTGCTTTCTTAAACCTACAGCAATTCTTAGACAGCTCAGAATGTGTTTTTCCAGCATTGAGCCTAAACAAGAGCCTTGTATCATAGGCCAACTTACAGTGAAACAGCTAAATCTTAATTTTTAAAATAAGCATCTAGAGAAGTAGTACTGTATAGTGCCCTTAAATAATAAAAAGCTCAAACTTCCAACATTTTTACTTACAAGTCTCCAACATTTACATTTTTTTGTAAAATTGGAGTAAAACATTAAAGGCTCAAAGAGATGTACTGCGAAGAGGGACTTGTTAGGGAAGAGAGTCCTGGAGTGCTACCTTTCTGATTAAGATAGCACTCAGTAGGGAATCTGTTTTAAATTCCTCAATCTGGAGAAATAAATGCCAGGGGAAGGATCAGCTAAAACCTTGCTAACCAATGTACTGCATGGTTGAGACCTGTGTAATAGTCATAAGAACTATCGAACTACTGAGAAGCATAAAAAGGGCAAAATTTGAAGAGGCAAGGACAATAATGAGAATTAGAAATTATTATGGCACCAAGAATAGACAAGACAGTCCAGGATTTTATTTAAGAAGGGAATTAAATTACAATAGAAAGCATTTATTGGGAGAAAAAAATGAAATAACTTAATATGAGATTTAGAAGTGAGGAAGACACAGTCATGAGCAGAGGCAAAAAAAATCAAAAATAGATATGTCAAAAAATCACAAAGAAATATGAAATTGCAGGAGAGAGATGGAATGTTAGAAAACAAAGATAGGTATTCATACAAAGGAAGGGCTGTGCAAAGATGCAGAGTAACAGGGAACAGGATGAGATAAAAATGACATAAGAAAAACAATTACACATGAAACCAAAAAGAGGTTTAGTTCTGCAGTTGTGTTTACAAGATGCTTACTTCTCAGTAGCTTCTTACTACTGCACAGTAGTTGGTTACTATTGTACAGTAGTGTTGCATGGTAACTTTCCCAATCAATGGGAAAATGAGGCAGGAGATCACCCATTTGCAAGTATGATGGCAAATGGGGGGTAAAAACAGTAGGCATGATGGCCCCTGCTGAGGCCATGAAGCTTGCCAAGTTTCAAGGTAATAGAAACAGGGGTTTCTAGGAAACTGCACCTCAAGCTGTTGACAAGCAAAACTCATGACAAGTGTGTGTGTTAAGGCTCGCTGGTTGCAGTGGAGTTGTGATGCTCCAGGTGAGCTCAGCTTAGCTCACTGGGATGCCAGCTTTTGGATTGAAAAACCCTTCATCAGGCTGAGGAAGCACCTGCAGTGGGTGTGTGCGCTGTTCCTGGATGGAAAGACTAGGAAAGAAGCCAGAGGCTGGCATGCAATGCAGGCAAAAAAGCCAGTGAGTGAAAATGGAAGTGGAGGCATCAGGGGGTGAGGAACAGGCTGGAGGGTGGGTGGAGGGAGGGGGATGTAGCAGGTAAAAGTGGAGAGGTTCCTGAGGAGTCAGATGTCTGGCAGGTTCTAGTGTGTCAGAATTCCAATGTCTGTATTGAGTCCATGAGTTTCTATACCTAAGAGGTTGATGAAGTGCAGTTCAAAGGCTTGTCTATGAAAAGTTTGCAAATTCAAACAAGCACTGAACCTCAGTAACCTCAATACCAGAAGTCAACTTTCTACAGCCCAAAACACACCAAATGGATGCAGGCCATGCCTTCACTAGACAAGCAAAACATGCCAGCAATATCTCTGGTATAGAGATATGTTCACAATACAATATATCTCTCTATCAGGGCACCAAGGAAAATCCTTAGAAGACACCAACCAACAACCATGCACCAGAATGAGTGCACACCAAAATTTATCAAAGACAAGAGCAGAACACCACCTATCTCCAATCTCTAAGGCCTGATCCTCAAAGGGAATTTACAAACCCTTTTCAGAGATGAGCCTATGAACTGCATGTTAACCAGAATGCCTCCTGCCACTGCTTGTCATCCCAGGTGTGCTGGACAATGTGCAGCCACCAGTCCTGGTGGGCCCAGTGAGTCCAGAGGCAGTGGGGCTGGAGGAGGTTGAGGGTGGCTCCTGAAGTGGCATCCAACAGCACATCATTGGCATCCCTGCCAGAGTCCAGCAAGCTAGACGAGGTCCAGGTGGCATCTTCACAGTGGCCCTGGCATGGTGTGCTGCAGCTGGGCAGGAAGTCACTGCATGTGGGGTGCCGGGAAGGCCCAGATATCTGTGGGCCAGCCAGTGGTTAGCATAGTGGGCCAGCCAGGCTAGTGCAATAGCCAGAAGAAACCCAGAGTGCCAGATGTCACTGCTGGGGGCAAAGGCTGGAGCAACTATGACACAGGGAGGCAGAATTGGCAAGGAGGGAGCTAGTGTGTGCTGCCCCTGTGCTGTGCACACTGCTCCTGGCCAAGGCAGTGGCTAGCCAGGGAACAGAGAGCTGAGCTGTGTTTTGAAGAGGGCTGCCAGCTACTGGCTGCTGCAGCAGCTCCGTGCCTGGAGCTCCCTGTAATGGCAGTAGGAAGAAATTCCATCCTCTCTCTGCTCCTCATTTGGGTTAGACTAGGTGACCCCTCTCTCTCTTTGGTTTCTTCTTAGTTCAGGATAGTCAGTGAGGTGACCTGGAGAGATAAAATTCCTCGTATGAGATGGGGGAAGGGGGAACATTTGCTTCCTTCGGCAAGCATTTTGAATGCTGCAAGCAAATGCCCCAGGCTACTGCCTGGTGCTTTTCTGTAAATAAAACATAGAAACTAGCCAGTACATAGGAATTATGTCTAGGCCAGTCGCATCTTAAAAGGGTCATCATACCCACCGTGTATAAGAGACTAGTTGCTTTTGTTTGCTCAAAGTGTATTCTGACTTCCTCATTTTACCCCCTTCCCTCTCCCTCCCACTCGCTGATCAATAAAGCTGTTGGGTTACAGCTTGCCTTGCTGTGTTACAGAAGAAGGAAGAGAGAGGCGTTCCACTCCAAGCCTGGCCAGCTGAGTTGTTTTTTTTATTTTCCCTCCGTTGTACCTTGGAATTCTTCAGGCTGAAAGAAACACCCAGAAATATTACTGTGGGCAAAGCACCCCCAAGATTTTCAGGGTCTGTGTGCTAACAGCTACACAGAGCCTTACCAGAGACCAGTGCCCAGGTGGTGGCAGCATTACCCCAGGTTTGTGGATATTCTCTAGGAATCGGGACAGCTGGCTGTAGGCTCCCCAAGGGAGACTCCCAAAGTGTGGTTTTGGACTTGGCACAGTGAGGCAGATGGCTCTGTGTAGTAGCACCCACTACTGTGCATGCCACAGGCAGCAAGGGACCATTGCACAGCTGCAGGAAGTGTCAGCAGTTTGATGCTGAAAGTAGCAAATCTGCTGCCAGGTCTTTGCATGTGTTGATGCCTGCCCAGGATCATTCATTTGCAAATAGTTTACTTGCAAGTAAACTGATCTCAGATCAAATGCATGTATAAATATATCCAGTGGGTATGTGCAAATGTATATATCAACTGGCTGAAGTACAAAACCTAACTTGTACATATGTACAAAGCGCTGACCGAATGTTCCACAGACAGCCTGCAATGCTATAGCACCCAGCCAATGAGACCCATAGCATGTATCCTAGCATGCTTTGCAGGCTCTTCTATCTGCCTGGATACATGTGACAGAGTCCCAACACAGGTCAGGGTCAATTGGCTGGTGTCCCAAGGGAACCTGTGCCCCCTCCACATCACCCATCCCTCCCTCTACTGGTAGGCTGTCAGATAGCAGAGAGCAATCTGCTGTCTCTCAAGCTTGCCAGTTTCTTCTGCAGAAACCCAAAGGATCCTTAGTCCTATGGTATCAGCTGTCAGGTCCAGAAGAGATCTTTAGTCTTCAGGTCTCCAGCTCCCCAGGTCATGCCCAGGAATAAGGGGTGAGCCTGAGGCAGGGGCAGGTCAGTCAGTGTCCATGTAGGAAATTGGGCCCAGGTGCTGCAGTCCCCTTGTGGGAAGGTGGTGTGCATCTCCATGTAGTCTAGCAGTCAGGGTTGACCACAACCCGGTGGTTCACATGGGGGGGAGGGAATCGGGAGGCCTGGGAACAGGGAACAGAGTAGATTATGTCCAGCTGGGGAGAGAGAGGTGATGGGGGTTTTCCAGAGACTGCAGGGATGGAGATGGGATTGGTCTGTGTGGGGGGGAATGGGGGAAATGTCAGATCCCAGCAGGAGCAGAATCCCTGTAGTTTGGGGGCAGAATTGATCTGCAAGAACCCCTGTCCAAAAGCTGTGGACTTCTGGCCCCACTGAGACCTGATACCCCATCTATCCTTCCCTGCATAGACATAGCTTTGTGGGACAGGTACCATACTGTTCCATAACATCAAGAAAAGGTGGCACTAGCTAACAAGGTCCTGAGGTGAGGGAAAACTATCCCTTTTGGAGTCTGGAGAAGGGCTATACCTTTGAGACCTCCTAGCTAGCCCCATTTCTTTGCACTATAATAGTCTAAGGAGTCAGACCAAACACAAAGATATATTTTCTCAAGTATACTATTAAATACATTTGAACATGTGGCTTAATGGATAAAGTGTCTGACTTCAGATCAGAAGACTGAGGGTTCAAGTCCCTCTGTGGCTGGCTATGCTTAATCCAGAAGAGGGTCTTCCTGTTTATGTTTAAACTCAAATATTATATTGGGCATTAGGAGAAATGTTCTGAGCAGGTTAAATGACTCAGTGCTCTGGTTTTTTTTCCCCATAATTACTAGACACAGTCATTGAAAGGTCAAGAGGCTGCTGCTTGCAGCCAGGCCAACTGGAGATAGTTCATTTTCAGAGCTACTCATCTTCAGCAAATGCATTGCATTGCATTACAAATCTCTTTATGATCTCTCCACAAGTACTTTGAAGTGGGTGCAAACAGACCCATAATGTGGGAAAAGGAGGAAATAATCCTAGGCGAGGATCTTTAGTGAGTCCATGGGCAGTCTTAGCCTTCCTGGACAGGAGGAAATGCTGGGTTTGGGACTCTGAAATGCACCAAGTATTCTGAAATGAGATACTTGGTCCTAGGAGGTGGAGAGCCCTGGGGACCATCTCTATTGGATGTATATTGGATAGCTTCCTCCTAAAGGTTTTTGCTTCCTTAGGTATTACTTTTTTGCACACAGTTGTACCTGTCCTGGGAGATGCCAGAGTGCACCTAAATCTCAGTTTCCTTTAATGAGTCTCATTCCAATCAAGCATCCTTACAAACTCAGCCATAAGAACACTTTGGACCTCCCTGCATCTTCTGCAGTGCTTTGATTCCCAAACAGTGTGATAAATTTAGGAGGAAATTGATTTTTTGGGGGAAAAAACAAAAAAAACTACAGAAGAACTTAAACCTCCAATCTCCTGATCCAAAGTCAGATGCTGTATCCATTAGGATGTATGGTCACTTTCAGCACTTTCCTCCCTATTTAAAACAGGAATGGTAAGGCGCGCCTAATGATTTCTTTACTGTGAAAACAGGTGAAGAAAATGCAGAAAGCTGATTCTGCTGGATCTCTCTTCATTTCTGAAAGTCCTCTTGTGTTATTTCCATATACAGAGCATGTAGCATCTATGAAGTCTGGTGACTCTTTTGCTTTAAAAGAAATACATCTCAAGATAACAGAAGTCCCCCCACCTTTCCCCTAACTCAAATATCCCTGCAAATATATAAGGGAGAGAACACAGCTCATCAAATTAACAATCTGATATGGAAGGTGCTTCTATTTAAAATGTTGGTGTCTTATTTTATCAGTTGCTTAATGTACCTGATTTAGGTGCTTGCTACTGTTGTAATACTGGGTGAGACTCCCGGCCCGCCCCACCCCCCACCCCTGGGGAGTTAGGCACACTGTCAAAGGTGATGGAAGAATATTTGTGGGTGATTGGCTTTAAAGTGAGACCCCTTTAACTTTAAACTCAAGCTGAGTTTGTTTGATCCTTTCATGCCCCCTCCTCATGCTTCGATTCTTTCCATGAGGAATCCTCTCCAAGTCAGGAAGCATTGGTATCTTATTCTACATTGGAAAATGGCAGACAAGAACCATGAAACTAATTTTGGAAGGTGTAGTAGAGATTTATAATAGCCATTTATGTAGCTAGATTTATAGATAGATATCTAGACCATGACCCATCTACATGGTGTCTGTGAACTCTCCTAAAGATACAGGAATCTTTACTTCTAAACAAACCATAAGTTAGTTTATTCTCTGATTTGCTGTCCCTTGCAGAGACAAATAGGAAAGCTGGCTGTTTTGGAGGAACAATAAGTCTATATGCTATACGAAAGGTCTCCAGGTTTAGTTTTTTCAAAGTATTTAATATGTGAAAGAACTCCCATTTCTTTTTAAGAACTCCTAAGAACCTCCAAACTTCAACTTGCAACCTTTCTTTCAACCATTTTGCCTTCAGCAAGAAGAGTGTATTCTATTGACCACAGCTGGAGGACCTTTGAGTTGTATAACTAAACATACAAGAAACCCAGACCTACTGCATCTGACCTTGAGGATCTTGGTGAACTCTGGGAGATTGCACCTCTAAGTAAATGTTGATCAAAAAGCAAAAAAAAATCCCAAACCCCATTGAAACCCTGAACTTCTTTGTGTAAGTGAAGTAATCAACAGAAAAGGACTAGGAAAATGGTCCCAAATTTTATTATGTTTCACGCAATCAGAAGGCTCAAATAGCAACACACAGCAATTACAAGATGATGATTATCTAGGAAAGTTTTAGACTCTCCAATAATGGAGTTAAATAGTAGGTTTGGCAACTATCTAGCCACAAATCTAGCCCATTATAACTCAGCTACAGCTGATTCTGTACTAGGGTGAGGGATAGACTTGCTAACCTTTCAAGGTTCCTCCCATGCATTTTCTATGAATTTCTACAAGTTGCCAGAGTCAATAACTATTGCCCCTTTACACATTCATTACTAATTAGTGAGGTTAGTAGCACTGAATTTAAAAAGCCTGACTGACAGAAAAAAGGAATGGCTTGCAAGGCAATATAACTCCTCTCTCTTCTTACTTTAGTTCCCAGATGGTCACAGGCAGCTTCGTAGTTAACAGCTCCATTTGATGATAATAAACACAAAAAACAGAATGAAGGCTGTGGCAGAAATGCCACCATGGGTGCCCCTCTCCAGAAACCTCTCCCTGTGTCAGCCTGAGAGGCTCCTGGTGAATCACTCAGGGCAGGGATCTCATCCCTGTCTGCATGACAAAGGCCTGGGCCTGGGTGGGGATACTGTAGTCACCTGGGGAGGGAAGCGACCC